>CM066732.1:154973186-155133186 GCA_033961575.1 Aselliscus stoliczkanus
CGTCCAGTGTCTGGGCCTTGCCCGGGCAGCCCTTTCTGCCTGGGATGCCCTGCCCCCATCACTTCGTCCCCTCTCTTTGAAGTCCTGCTTCAATTCATCAAACCCTTCCCCATCTAGTGGTGAGCACTGTAGCTCCCTGTGTCTCTCATTGGGGCTCAACTCAGTCTTTCTTATATGAGAACTAAGTAGGGTCAGTGTTGTCCACTTGGAACTGTGAGCTTGAGTCTGCAGGCTGCGTCTGACTTTTCTCTGTGTCCCTGGGGCCCAGCGCGGGGGCCTGGCAAAGTGCGCCGGCTTGACCTAACGAGGCATTTCTAATGAAGCTGTGACACAGGCCAGGTCCCAGCAGCTGATGATACCACGAGGCACCTCCATCCACGCTTACCCAGTGCCTCACACTGCGCTAAAGACCTCAGGTGTGCTGTCTCACTTAATGCTTGCAGCAGCACCCTGAGTTATTACTGCCAGCCCTGCTTCGTGGCCGGGGATACAAGAGGGTTACAGGGAGACTGAGAACATCCCTGGGCATGCGCTGAGTGGAGACAGGCGCTGACCCCTGGTCACCACTTTCTCTACACGCCCACCCACCCTCTGTGTTGATCTGTCAGTTTTTCTGTGATCAGTGCTGGGTAGGACATAAACATCAACAACGACACTGAAGACGACAGCAGTATCTCGTCCTTAGGGCCACCCCTCTGTGCCAGACACTGTTTCTGCACATCACCTCCATTGTGTGTGCAACTCGTGCCAGACGCTCCATGCACAGCTCAAAGTAGGTGTCTCCCCCGCTTCCCCTTTTTTCTAAGGTTCAAGGCTCTCATAGGTAGCATGTACTACAGCCAAAATTTGGCTGGAAAGACCTGGCTTCAAGCCCTGCACCCTTCTCCCTCTCAAAGGCCCCTTCCCAGGGGGAGGGGCCTGGGATGTCTCCTGGGGGAGGTGGTGTAGCCCATTGGGTGGGTCCATGAGTCCTGGAGACAGCAGCCTGGTTTGAGTCCCAGCTCTGCCACTTGCCTACTGAGAGCCTGGGTGCATTTCGTAACCTCCCTCTGCCTCAGTTTCACCGGGCTATAAAGTGGGTGCAATGCTAGGACCTGTTGCTACCAATGTCTTAGGGATGGAACAAGGTCATGCGGCGGTGTGCTGGGTACCCACGTGCTCAGGAAATGCTAAGTTCTCAGGCAGAGAGGGTGGGGCCTGGGCTTTGGGGACCATGACTGTACAGATTGCATACCCTCTTTGAGCCTGTTTCCTCATCTGCAAAATGGGCATGAGACTCCCTACCTGGAGTTCACTTCAGGATTCCAGCAACACGTGGAAGTGCCTGCAAAGTGACAGCTCTCAGCAGGCTTCTAGGGATTCAGCCCCAAACCAGGGCTTGCCTGTGTCCCTAAGAAGCTTGGTGTCAACCTCAGAGATGCTTCACCTGGGGTCTGTGGATCTCCAGGCTTTCCACAGGGGCTTCAGGGTCCACAAACCCCGCAGATCTGGAAGGAAGTACGTTTTTCTGGGCAGAGGTCTGGGGTTTTCATTAAATTCAGAAGCAGACCCTCATCCAGAAAGCCCACGAGGCCCTGAGGCTGAGAGGGGAGCTGGGTGGAATCAAAGTGGCCTTGGTGTTTAGGGGAGCCTGGCTTTGTGGGCTGGCCAGCCTCAGAGGGCCAGGCCTCTCCTCACACCACCTGCTCGGACACTGAACAGGTGCCAGGCTGGCTGAGTGGGCCCGACTGATGCAATGGACCACCATCGGGGTCCCTGGAGACCCCAAGGTCAGCGGGGCAGGTGTGGGGCTCTGCAGGGGGAATGCAGGTTGCTGCAGTTCCTCTCCACGCTGCGGGCTCACCTCCCTGCAGCCGCAGCAAGAGCTCGGTGGGGGGAAAATCACATTCCTAAGTAAATAATAAATGCAGGCAGAAGCATAATATAGAAAGCGCTCGCCTGTTCAGGACTCTCGACAGGCCTGCTCTGCCAGCTCTGGGCTAGCCCTGTCTCTCCCAATTACTGCCTGTGCCTTCCACATGTTGCCATAGAAGCCCTAAGTCAACTCAGCATCAGCAACTGTTGCTGGGAAGTTCTCAGCACCCTCCTCTCACTGCTTCACAGCTCTGCACCCAACAAGCAGCTCTGAGAAGCCGGCCCCCCCCTGAGGAAAATGCCCCCTCCCAAGGCAGCGGGGACAGTGGGCTGGCTGAGCTTGTGGGCTCACACCTGGCCCCATTGTCCCTACTGGTTTGGGCAGCTCTGTTGAGCTCGATAAGCCTCAGTTTCCTCCTCTGTGAAGGGGGAACGGTGATGGAGCTGAAACCCAGTGATGTGATGCACACGTGTCACTTGGTCCGTGTCAGTGCTCTGTCAGAGCTTGTTATGACCAGTGTCACCGGGACTGAGCTGGGAATGAAAGGGAGGATTTTCCCTGTGCAGAGAGGGTGCCATGCAGGTGGGACCGAGGCCGGGTCCAGCAGGAACCAGGGCGGCTGAGCTCTCAGTGTGTTTTGGCCGAGTCGCTGCCCCTCCGCAGGCCTCAGTCTGCTCGTCTACTCAGTGGGCAGCTTGCTGTCTTTCAGGATGACTTCTTGGACGCCCGGAGAGGGGCGGGTCTGGGAGCATGCTGCTGGCAGTGCAGTCGGAGACACTTGTCCTAGCTATGGGGACAGGCTGCTGAGAGACGAGAATCCAGGCCAGCTGTGTCCGTCTCATCCCCACCCCGGGAAGGGTCCCCTCACAGTCCCCCTGCCACCTCCCCTCTGTATCCTCAGTCCTGTCCGGGGCCCTGCCCATGGCCCTCCCTGCTAACACCTGTCCTCAGGCCTCAGCCTCCAGGGCTTGGGTCACACTGCACCTCCCCCAGGAAGCCTGCGTCAGCCAGGCTCTGACCGGGAGATGGAAGCACGCCGGTCACTCCAACAGAGCCACTTAATGTAAGAAGCGCTCCACGTCACACCCATTGGTGTGGCATTGTCAGCTGAACAGAAAACAGGTATTGGCGAGGATGTGGAGAAACTGGACCCCTTGTGCACTGCTGGTGGGGATGTAAAAAAAAAGTAGCAGCTGTGGAAAATGGCATGGAGGTTCCTCGAAAAATTAAACGCAGAGTTGTCATATGATCCAGCAATTCCACTTCTGGGTGTACCCCCAAAAGAAAGCAGGAACTTGAACAGATATTTGCACACCCACGTTCACAGCAGCACAATTCACAAATAGTCAAAAGGTGGAAGCAACCCAAGTATCCATCAACAGATAAGTGGACAAAGCAAAGGTGGTGTACGGGTACCGTGGAATATTATTCAGTCTTCAAAAGGAAGGAACCTCTGACACAGGCTATCACATGGATGAAACGTGAAGACATGGTCAGTGAAATAAAACAGTCACAAAGCGATAAATACTATACGATTACACTTCTGTGAGGGGCCTAGAACAGTCAAAGTCACAGAGACAGAAAGTCAAATGGAGGTGGCCAGGGCCTGGGGCAGGGGGCTGGGGTGTTACTGGTTAATGGGTACAGAGCTTCAGGGGGGGCAGATGATGAAGTTCTAGGCGGTGGATGCACGATGGTTGCACCACAGTGTGAATGCACCCAATGCCACCAAACTGTACCCTTGAGAATGGTTAGGATGGTAGATTTTACATTGCATGTATTTTAGCACAATGAAAACTAAAGAAGTGGTAACTGGCTATGAGACTGTCTGTCGTTGGAGAGATTATATGAGGTACCCGAGGATGAGGGGACAAGGAGGAGCGTGGTTGCCAGCACTTAGAAGGCGGAGGACCTGACACCGCTCAGTGGTGCTGGGGCCTCTGCTGTGGGGAGGTGACCATCCACCCTGCTTTGCCCAGAACAGAGGGTGTCCTGGGACATGGGACTTTCAGCGCTAAAACTTGGGCTCCTGAGCCTGGGGCACAGGGAAGCCGGTTCAGCAAGTATTGGAAAAAGTGCCAACTGGATTCAGCTGCTGCTTGAGGAAAGGGAGGGGACAAGTCAGGGATCACACTCAGAGGCCCAAGAAGCTGACAGGAAGCCCAGGTCTCTTCTTCCTTTACACCTGGCAACGAGGGGCAGGCCAAGTCCGCCTGTGGTGAGCAGGGTCCGGCCCCACATCACAAGCTGAGCTGTAGGCTGGCTTGTGGACAAGGTGGGCTGGAGTGAGAGACAATAGCTTGATGTCCATCAGTCCTCCCCGGCCACCCCAAGCCCCACTGACCACTAAGGTCAGGGCTATCCAGCTTGGCTCATAATCACTTGTGAATTACTTCACGTATCACATTTTTGGGTACTGGCCCCACTGTCCCACCCCACTTGGACACTACCCTTCCTGAGGGTAGGCTGGAATGGTGATTAATTCATTTTTTAGCCCGATAACAAAAATATGAATTACCGATCATGTTTGGCGCCGCAATGAGGTTTTTTTACTCATGTCATTTGTTTCATTCTTGCTACAGCTCTGACCCTTACAGTCCAGGGTATTGAGCTCAGAGACAGGAAGTGATTTGCTCAAGGTCACACAGCTTTGCAGGTGCTATAGAACTGGAAAGGAAGCTGGGCTGTATCTCTCTGGTGGCTCCTATCCTGCTGTGCTGGGCTCCCTTTTGCCAGTTAGTTACATGTCCGACAAAGGAACAAGGAAGATGCGAGGGTGAAGGCTTCCTGCCCCTCTGGGGAGGGTCACGATTCCAGGAACTTCCCTCAAGAGTCTGCCCGAGTGGCTGAAGATGGAGTTGCTGAGTTGGTTTTATTTCTCGGAACTTGAGCCCGGATGTCTTGTCACCCTCACAATTGTATCGCAGGCTCGTGGTGAGAATTAATCTCAGGGAAGGTGAGAGAACGCGAGACAAGCTGCTCTGAGCTCCGCAGGAAAATAAAACTTGGGGAGGAATGATGTTGGAGATACATCATACCTATCTGACTAGCAGAAGGCTTTTTCTTTCTGTGTAAGTACAATGCCAGAGGTACAAGGGCCTGTCCTGGATAGGGTGCTGGGTTCCCCAGGGGTTTATAGGAGACTGGGGAGGTGGGGGGGGGGAGAGAGAGAGAGAGAGAGAGAGAGAGAGAGAGAGAGAGAGAGAGAGAGAGAGAGAGAGAGAGAGAGAGAGAGAGAGAGAAAGAATATATGAATGCGAGCAAGGGGGAGAGGCGGCCTTGAGTATAAAAATGACAGATGCCCCGGTGTAAAAGGTGACAATTTGCCTACACAGTGAAATGGTTCTGTCAAGACATCAGGGTATTTGGGGACTTGAATTCGGAGAGGAGGCATTTGAAAACGCAGGCAGCCGGGAGCTCCTTTAGCCGCCTCACAGCTCCAGAAGTGATGTTTTGTAATTTCGCCTTATGATCTGTGAGGGTTTATCATGGCGCTAATCGGCCTAATGATGACGGGAACTCAGTCATTCCCACTCCGATGCCAGGTTTTAAGTAATAATACGCGCTCAGCGGGCCCCGTGGCTGTGCGCGGGGAGGCCCTGGGGTGAAGGCCCCTCTGCCAGCTTCTGGTAAATGAGCGCAGCTCCCAGCAGGCCTGGCTTTTCCCGGCTGGAGGCCCCTTCCTGGCCCCCTCTGCCTCCTGGTCCCAAACCTGGGGAAGGGGCTGCTTCCCAGGTCCACCCCCTGGGCGCGAGCCCCCGTGGTTGTGGAAGGTGACGGCTGCACGGGCCGAGTCCGCGACCGTCGGTGCCCAGTCTCCTTCCTCGGAGTGGCCCCTCTGAACTGGAAAATTTAAAACCCTTGTTTATGATAATGCCCTTGTTCCCATGGACACCAGCGAACTGCACAACCAAGATTAATGGCGAACCATCGAGACCGGTCCTAAAAGATGGTCCCTCTTGTGGATTATGGTCTGTCACGCGGCATCCATTAGCGCCGGAGCGCAGGGCCCTCATCACGTTGGTATCATTGGGACCAGCGCACGCCACTGCGAGATGGCATTTCCACCGCACATCAACAGATCATTTCACCACTGCTCAAGGCATCGTAAATTGGACTTATAGCTCAGCTGCTGGCATAAATAAGTCCCTTTGATAGTTAGTGGAAGACGTTATGACACTCCAGGGTACAGGAGGGGACATTGGCACTGTCATTTTTTTTCTCCAGCCCTGGCACCCTGGTGCTTGTGATCTTTCTGGAGATTCAGGGCACGCGCTCTTCATTACGGCTTGGGCACCAGGGACTTGTTTTTTTTGCAAGATTAATGAGCGCCACGGAAATTCTCCAGCGCATCTCGATAATTAAGTCTTTGTTTATCAAAAAACAAGTTATATTAGGAGCAGAAAATTCGCAGTAATTATTCATAATTCTAACAATTCAAGTATAGCTACCTCATTTGCCTGGGTAATTCTGCTTTTTAATTTCTTGCATACATTTGCATATTAATTTTGCCCGTCGGCTGCAGCAGGCTTGACAGTTTGCTACTATGTGATGGTTTCACAGGGGTGCGACTCAGTTGGGTGGCATTTCGACTGGGTGCAATGATAAATTATGAATTTTCTAATTTGCTGCATAATGAAGTAACCCCTTCCAACCCAATTAAAAAGAATCACCCGGATCTGTTTTTTTTTTTTTCTTGGTAAATATATATTTTCCAGGTATTTTGACTTCTTTTCTTTGCTGTTCACAGACAAGGCATATGTATTTTTTTTATCCCTTAAAAGGAGAAAAACCCCACCAATGCTGGCATTTGCAGCCTGTCCGGATGATGCTGACTTTCCATGCGTCGAAGAGGACTCGGGACCGGGCTTCCCCAGATGGCGGGCAGGCCGTTTGTTGGCCACTGCCCAGCCTGCCCCAGCAGAGGCATTCACCCAGTCCATCGGACAAGTTTCTGTTCCATTTGGGAGGCAGCGATCTGTGGGTGCCTGGAAATGGGGGGGAGTGGGTTGGTGGCAGACAGCATGTGTCCAAAGGGAGAAAGGGTTGGGGTGTTTTCTAGCCGTTCAAGTTTCTCCTACCACAAATGAAGTAGCAAAGCTCTTCAAGCTTCTTACTTCTTAGAAACGGTCAAATAAAACGGAACAAAAACAAAAGCAAATGAACAGCCCCGCTGAAACCTGCCCAGGCAATCTCGCTCCTGCAGGCAAAGTTGTGAGACGGCCTGAGAGAAGGCTGACTCAGGCAGAAGTGTGTGGGGTTGATGTCTATGGTGGACTTGGAGCATCGCGCTGGCTTTGGGGAGCGGACAGTCGCTGTGCTGAGGGCTGTGGTATTTCATTTCCCATGCCAGGCCTGCTGAGCTGAGCAGAGGATCCAGGCAGCGGGCCGTGTGCTTCCTGCCTTTCCAGATGGTTCTGGCGTAACGCAGATAACATCTTCTAATGGCGAAAAAAAAAAAATGCTTTCTACAATCTTGTAATTCTGATGTAAAATGATTCCTGGAAACGGTGGGGTTTGCACACAGCTTAGCTATGCTGGGAGTGACCCTTAGCATGGGGCCTTGTAGCTAGAGCGTGGAGAAAGGACACCTGTGACCTGCTGCTGGCTGTGACCATCTCCCCTGCTCCCTATCCCCCCCACATAGCAGGTACAGGAAGCTCCACTCTCCTGAGCCAAGGGGCTTCCACTGGCTGCCAAGCACGTTATCACATCTCAGATGCAGGTCTGGTCCTTGGGCAGCATGGATGACCTCAAATTGGAGGACACAATTCAGTTCCATCACATCTCAAACACAACCAACATCGTCTACCAGGTACAGACTCATGAAGCCTCTGAATTCGCAGGAACCACAATGAGCAGCTGGTCCAGCATCTGCTGGATTCCTTTGTCCAATATGCCCATGAAAGAATGTCCAGACTTCCCTTGCATACCTCCAGTGATGGGGGACTCACTGCTTCCCCGTGCAATCTACTCTGTCTTGAGATACTTCTACTTGTTAGAAATCACTTTCAAATATGCTTCCTTGTAATTTCTGCCCCCTGGCCATTTTCCCTCCTCATTTAATGTTGTTTTGTCTCTTGTTTTCTGGAAGTTTATGGTACTTATCTTTTAGTTGAACTGTGTGGCCGTTGAGGTCACATACTGGCTTACACGTTTCTGAATTTCCTGGGCTTGCATGTGACTGATGTTACAGTTGGCACTAAAACAGCCATTGTCGGCTGTTACTGAAGCGCTTACATGAGTCACTGCAAAAGTCAATAGGCAGAGTTAGGATGCAGCCTCACAGAGAAGGGCCCAGATTAGCCCCAACGAAACAGCCCTATTCCTAAGGGACAGCTGATGCTGTCATCTCCTCATGCTGTCATCTCTGGTCTTCCGAAGCTTACAGTACTTGTCCTTTTAGAGCCTGTGAGCTCATTAAGACCTAAACCCCATCCTCATCACATACTGTGTTTCCCTGAAAATAAGACCTAGTCAGAGAAGAAGCCCTAGCATGATTCCTCCAGGATGGGAAGGGCACGCACCCCTCACATGGGGGTTTTCTGACCTGTCTCAGGGAGAAGGGTGCCTTTTCCACAAACTCCTTCAGCTTAAAATATTCAGTATGCCAAGGTGCCATATTTTGGCACCTAAAAATCATGCGAGGGCTTATTTTCGGAGAAGCAGGGTATTTGTTGGCCAATTCAAAGTCAAACATCAGGCTGGCCATTAGCGACAGTCTTCATCTATTTTGACCCTCCCTCCCCTCCTTTTTTTTTTTTTTTATCATCAAGATGGTCTTTTCATGTTCAGTCAATAATAATAACTGGGCTTGGCCTGTAGGTGGGCTCCACGCCTTGGTGAGTAAGCACAGGCCTGGTACTTGCCTTCAGGGAGCTTCCTGGTTTGGCTCAAAATAAGGCCGAGTGGAGATGAGTTGTTTCCCATATAGTGTGTCTCGGAGTCCTGGGGTGCCGTGGAGGTGCCTCAGGGACAATAATGGCTGCCTCATGGGAGGATTAAAAACATAATAATAAAACAGTTAATCAGGCATTTAGCATGTCCAAGCACTGTTCTAAATAGTTTACATGGCTGCATTTACTGGTTAGGGAGAGGCTATTTTTATCCCCTATTGTAGAGGAGAAAGCTGAGGAAGGGTCACCAGGATGCCCACTTAAATCTGAATCTCAGATAAAGAACACTTTTATTTTTTTAGTGTAAAAATGCCCCAAATATTGCATGGGACGTACAAAAGTTGTTTTTTACTGTATAGATGATGTTTAAAGATACCTGGGTATCCTTTATTTGCTAAACATGATCACTCTTAACTGAAACACAAAAACAATGTGTTTGGGGCCACTTTCTTGTTCAGAAACCCAGTGACCCCAAAAGGCTGGAGTAACTGTGCTTTCAGGGTGGCCATCACCTTCCAGATGTGACAACACAGCTGGCAGACTCCATCAGGACCTGTGTGAGCTGACAGCATCAAATGAGTGACCCAGCTTCACCTTTCGGCAACTGCAGGTCCTTCCGACTCTGAGATGCTGTGACCAGGTGCTGCTGTCACCCTCACACCCAGCTTGTCTGGAAGACCTAAAGCTGCCCTCAAATGCCAGTCTTAGTGCTTGGAGGGAGTTATAGGGCTGAGAATGGCAATTTCGCATCAATGTCGTCTCTTGGTCCCAATCCCCTGGCTCCTAACAAAGGTTGTGATTTGCCAGGAGCTCTCAAAGCCTCACCTGGTGTGTCTCCAGTCCTTACCTCTTCTGACCCTTGCCTGTACCCTCTACATGACTTGTGAGGGTCCCCAGCAGGGCCTGTCCTTACCACATTCTGCTTGGGGACACGTGAGTTAACAGCAAGCCCGTCCCGTCCTCGTGCCCTCTGCCCCACCTTCCAGTTTTAGGGACACAAAGAGTAACTCCTCTCATAAATCACTAAGGACAACCCCAGCCTGAACAACAGCTAGACTTTTGCCAGGATTGGTTGCTGAAAGCCTCACACAGCTTATTCTTGTCATTAGTTTACTTAATCCGTGTGAGTCAGTTATGGCAGGGATCACTGCATGTTTGTTTCATATTAGGAAACGAGGGACTAGAGACATTGCATAGTTTTTCCAAGGCAACATGGCAAATTAACAGCAGGGTTGATCTGCACCCTAGTTTTTTGGCCTCACATATTCTGTCATTTTGGATACACTGGGTTTCTTTCTTTTCTTTTTAAAGATTTTATTGGGGAATTGGGGGAGGGGACCAGCCAAGTTGTTGTTCTTCAGACTTCGTTGTGGAGGGTGCCAGTCACCATCTGGCTTCCCGTCGGCAGCTCGTGGCCTCTAAGCTCAAGGTGCTATGTTCAATCTTAGTTGCGGATGGGTATAGCCACCATCCCATGCGGGAGTCGAACCAGTAGCCTTGTTATTAAGAGCGCACGCTCCGTCCACTGAGCCATCCAGGTGGCAGCTCAGCTCAGGGTACCAAGTTCAGTCTTAGTTGCGGGTGGGCATAGCCACCATTATCCTGGGCTTGCTTCTATCATTGGAGTAAGGCCACATGATCAAGTCCTCACCTTCAGCACCATGGCCATTGAGATTTATTCATCTGACCTTTAGCTGAATGATTGAGTGATCACCATAAGTCCAGCCTCCCATCCTTATAACTCTATCAATGCCAAATCAGATCATGGAACCAGTGGTCCCACTTCTTGGCTCCAAATAAGAGCAATTTTAGCTCATTCCAGGAGGTATAAATCACCTGGCCCTAGATGATATTGGGGATTATCAGCATTGACTGCAATTTATGTTGTCCTCTAAACAGACTTTAAATTCCTTTCTTTCCAAGGGAAGAAAATGTCTCACTTTCATTTTTTCCTTTCAATTGTTCCCCTCCTTGGAGGAAATTCAGTTTTTGCATTAAGATCCAATTTGACCTTAAACATGCTAGCAAATCACGAAACTTAAAACAGTAACTGTTGATAGCAACCACCTCAGCATAGTACAAGCTTGCTTATAGTTGCCTAGATTTTACACTTCAGTAATATTCTTGTATGGATGGATCTGTTTAGTTGTTCAATTTCTCATGTGTTGAGATCGTGTCAAAAGCCCTGCATTAAGTAAAATGTGTTCTAAAGGAGTACACATGCTTTTTCTCTTCCTCATCTTTGGAGCCATTTATACATTCAATAGACAGCTATTGAATGAATGGAGGAATTAATGTGTTGCCTAAGTTGTCCTCTCTACAATCCTGTGAAGCAAATATTACCATCATTTCCATTTTACAGATGAGGAAACTGAAGCTCAGACTTATGGGAAAGTTGTCTGAACTCCAGCAGCAAGTAAGTGGCAGAGCTAGGACTATATCACCAAAGCCCAGAATCTTAACTAGGATCCTGTACTGACTCTTACGAAGGCCTTTTGTTTTCAGGATCCTTGGTGACCTTCATTTCTCTCTTTCCTGCTTCTTTTCTTTCATTTATTAATTTATTGATTCAGTGATTATTCAACAATCACTTATTGAGTGTATTGTGTTGGATGCTAGAAATATAGGAATGATTAAGACAAGCATCATGCCTTTTAGGAGCACTCAACCTTCTTTTATTTAATCTGTAATCATGTGCAAACCTCCCTTGTCTTAGAAAAATTCTCTCTTAGAAAAACCTCCCTTGTCTTAGAAAAATCCTCATTTTTCAGTTTTGTTTTTTATCTTGTGTCATTCCCCTTTAGTGGCTGAGTTTTACTAAATTGGTGACTATTTTACTCATTACTTCCCATTCATGATCTTTCTCAGTTTCCTGAATGCTGGTGATGGTTTACATCTTTGAGATGCTTGTGAATCAGAAAAACTGGGTTTGAAAGTCATTTCCAGAGACCTGTATGATGTGGAGTTATAGAAACAGCATCTAGAATTTGAAGGACCCTAGATCCCTAATGTAAGACCTCTTTCAGGGTTGAACAGTGGAGGTCTGGGCTGAAACATCCATGAAACCAATTGACATAGACGGCTTCTTGGAAAAAACTGCCGTGCAATTTGAGCTCTTAAACAAAAATTAAAAAGCACACAAAGAAAGTCATCGCAACAAGAGACAGTCACTATACCCATCACATGAGAGAGGTCAAACCTGAGGGAAGCAAAATAATAACAGCTGACATATATTGAAAGTCGCATATGTGCTATGCGGTGTTCCAAATGATTTACATGTATCAACTTACTTAATCTCCATAAAAACTTTATGGAGTATGCATTATGATTATCATTGCTAAGCAGAAGGAAACAGAGGCACAGTCAGGTTAACATGAGATCACAGATAGTAAGTGACAGAGCTGGAATTACTAGGCAATCTGGCCCTGAATCCTTCATGTTAAACTGCAACGCTATGTAACATATGCTGCTGTAGATAAACCTGAAAGGATTTAAAATAAGTATGTTCACAATTCTCAATGAGATTAAGGTAAGAATGTCACCCTTAAAGTAAAGAAAAGCCTGTTCAATACTAGACATAACCTACAGGAAGTATTGGAACTAAAAGATTGAGTTATGTTTTTAAAAAGTTGAATGGAGTAAACAAGAGATTAGAGATAGCTGGAGAGAGAGTTAGTGAATTGGAAGCTGCAAATGAGTAAAATTGGCCCCACCCCTGAATGTGGCATCCAGCAACACAAATAGATCACATTAAAGAGATGGGGAGCCAAAGGGAATAGATGGAAAAGTTCCAAGCAGTGTAAAAAAAAAAAAATCTACATCTAGATATAACATAGTGAAATTACAGAATGGCGAAGAGAAAAAGAAACAAGCAAAGAGAGAAAGTTGGTTCTGTCAATTTTGTACAGTTACAAGTGCTTTTTATGTGCCAAATGCTATGCTGAGAGATTGTCATATTGTTTTCATTTAGTTCACTTCTGAACCACCTGTATTAGTTTTCCCATCTTAAAGATGAGCAGAGAACTTCAGTGATGTGTTAAGTGCTCAACAAACCTTTGCTGAATGGAGGCATGGCCCTATGGCTAGCCAGTTAGGGGGTCATTCATCTTCTGTGACCTCCTTTTATTTTTCTCCTCAGGTTTTAAATGAGAATGATAAAACCAGTCCTCCTTCATTCATAGGAGTGTTTATATTGGTGTCTTTTGAAGTAAGAAAGAAAACAAAAGAGAAAAAAGTCACCCTGGTCACTTCTGCCTCTTTTCATTCTTTGAATCTGTGACCATTAGCTTTATAGCACCATGATTTCTTCATCTTTTGTCTTTTCTTAAATTAAAATTTAAATGTTGGAGTAAAATAGCAGGTGATATCCAAGAATATGTAAAGCTTGAAGAGTACAGAAAATGTATTTAAAAAAATTAAAAACTGGGCCTGCTGAGTGGCGCGGTGGTTAAGCTCTGGTTTGGGGGGCCAGCGGCCCCGATTTGGGTCCCGTATGTGAGGGCCAGTGACACTGCCCTCAAAAAAAAAAAAAAATTTAAAAACTCTTTTTACCTCTTCTGGTTTCGGTGTGATCTCATCCTGGCTCAGAAGCAGTCAGTATGAATGGTGTCTCTTTTAGGCCTGTCTGGTCATTTACACACTCATATTTACCTAGCTTTCTACTTAGATTTGAATGCATTATACGCATGATACATTCAAAATGTTCTCACTTTATATGTTCAAGGAATATTTCTATAACAAGACATCTATATCTGTCTTATTCTTATAACCAATTCTTTATAACCACTTTCATAGTATAAATGACTCAGTTCATTTAGTTATTCTATATTAAAGGATATTTCGGTGGGTCTTAGATTTTCTGTTATAGATACTAATGAGCTCATTTTTATAAATGTTCCCAGGGACATATATTCTAATATTTGTGCAGGATATTGTTTAAGAAAGGGAATTTTGAGGTCAAACTATTTTTAAATTTATAATTCATTTAGATACCCCTAAATTTCCTCCTCCCCCCAAAATGATATATACTTAGAGTTTGCTTAGCTCTGTCAGAGTGCTAATTTCCCCTCCCCTCATCAGTAATGGAGTTCATTTACCTTTTAAATGTTTGTCCCTATTGCTCTCTAGAAGAGTGAATATATTAGGTCAGGAGATGAGAAGAAAGAGGGACTCTTAGGAGCAATGACAAAAGGGAAAACTCATGCAAATCAGAGTAAATGAGGGAGGACCATGTGTATTTCAATTGTTCCTCCTCTCATCGTGATGCAGGGCTTGCCGGGGCAAGAACACCCCCTCTGTCCTTCCTCAGAGATGGGGTCCGGAAGGGGAGTCGGGTCATCAGGAAGTGGCCACAGTGGGGTGTGTGGCTAGAACAGGGGAGCCCCGGGTGCTGTGGGCTCACAGCTTGGTACCCCTGGGCTCCGAGGGGGGGGGGAGTGAGGTCTTCCAGGAGGGAGTAATGTGTAATCTGAGACCTCCAAGATGGGGAGGAGTTAGCGGGGTGAAAGAGGTGGAAACAGATGCTTGGCTGAAATTAAGTGCAGCTGAGACTTAGAGGAAGCACATTTATTTATTTATTAAAGATTTTATTGGGGAATTGGGGGAGGGGTACAGCGTTGGGGAATCAGGGAAGGGGAACAGATAAGTTGCTGTCCTTTGGTTCTTCAGTCTAGTTGCAGAGGACGATGCTTCACTGGCCCATGTTGGTATCGTCATTGTGCTCTTCCCGGATGAGGCAGATCCGTCGCTGGCCTCTGGATGGTCGCTCACCGTGGCTATTGGCAGCTCACGCTGGCTGCCGGCCACTCACTGTAGCCCATGGCAGCCCACTGCAGCCCATGGCAGCCCACTGCAGCAGGGGCTGCAGCCCACACTGTCGCCGGGGCTCGCACAGCCCAGCTCCAGTTGGAGCTGTTGTTAGCTGTAGAGGGCAGTGTCACTGGCCCTCATATGTGGGATCCGAACCAGGGCCTCTGGCATCCCAAAACCAATGAGCCACTCGGCCGGCCCAGCACAGTTTTTTTTTTAAATCACAGTTAAAGACTTACTGATCTTTGCTTTGTGATCGTCTGGATTAATCTTATTTGGAAATCCACAGTCTTCCATGGGGAAAAAAAAAGCTGGAAACTAAGTACCTGGTGTCATTAGGAATTCCTGACAATACAGGCTGGACCATGGCAGTTTTATTATTGTCATTTAGTAAGACATTTTAGAAGGAAGCAATTGCTAGCATGGTCCCAGCAGCTTAAGGATAGCAAAGTCAGGAAGTTTAATATTTTTTTGGTCTTTTTCTCATGGTGCCAAGATGGCGGCTACATCTCCAGTGTTGGGTCCATGTCACCAGGGGCAAAGTTTAAAGGACATCCCTGTCAGCTCTCTAAAGTCAGCTCCCTTTAGAGAACTTTCCAGAAAAACCCCACTCAACATTTTCCACCTACATGTCATGCGCCACACCATTGCAAGGGAAAATGGGAAGTGTTCTTTTTCTTTTTTCGATAAGTTGGGAAATCGCCACCTGCCAAAATATAGGGGTTTGTGAGTGAGGAGGAAAGGAAAAATAGATTTTGAATATTTATTAGCAGTCTCTGCCACAGACCTCCATGACCCTTCCTTTCTCTTCGTTCCAGTGATGCAGAATTAAATGGCAAATTGAGCCCCACTTAGTTTCTTGCTAATTGTTCCTTATAAAATGCCTTTTTCACTCCGAGCCCAAGGCAGCCCGTTTCAGAATGTCCAGGAAAGAAAGAAACCTGGAAAATTCTGAGTCATGGGCTATTTCCTACATCCCAGCAGAAAAAAAAAAAAAAAAAAGGATTTTTCCAAAATAATGGTCCTGAAAAGATCTTGTGTCTTTCTCCATTGGCTATAGTTTTGACTTGGTAAAAGTCCCTTTTGATCCTTAAAATACTAGAAGGCTTTCAGTCAAGCCATTTTAAGTAAACGCATTCACAAGAGTTTATTTCTAGTCTGTATTATCTTTTCTTTTTGTAAATACCACAGAACTAGAGTGTTTGCTTTTTCATTTGTTAGTTTATTTATTTATTCTAGGGTTTCCATTCAATAGCCAGACAGCTGGGTTATGGAAATGCCAATTATGAATTCCCCACAGATCTGAATACTGAATTTTCCACAAAACTGGTTTGATTTTTTTTTATTTAAGCAAGGCAAGCTAACTTAATTTTCAGTAAACTTTAGACAAAGAACTCAATAATGTCTTTTGCCATGATGTGTTATGGAAATCAGGAGAGAACTTTGGTGCCCATAAGAAATCATATCTTTGAATCAAAAGTTATAAAGTACAAGAGGCCATAGAAGTTTTATCTGCAAGCTTCGATGGTATAACCACTCTCAACTAAGCCTATGAAAAACGTTACAGTTTACACACAGCGTTATTTCATGCTTTGATGTCATTGCAGAACGCATTGGAGAGAGGGTTCATGAGCAGGCTATGGCGTGGCTGTTTTAGCCACATGGTGGCACATCCTGAAATTTATTTCTGACTTTCCTGATGACCCCTCCATTCCCCACCCTAAGGCTAATAATTTGATAAAATTACCAATCAATTCAGCATCATATAGATAGTATGAGCTTTCTTTGATATGGGAGCCTGAGATATCCTTTGCAAGCTCTTCCCAGCATGCAGTTATTTGAAATCATTTATTCATCCACCCAAGAAATACTTCCAGGGGGCTTACCACATCGTGCTTAGCACTTTCAATGCATACTCTCATTTGGCCACTAGTAACCCAGTGCTTACTCTCATTTCCAAATGGCCCTATGAGCTAGAGACTGTTGTCATCCAAGTTTTATAGAAAGGGAGGGTGAGTACCAGACAGACAAAGGAGAGCAAGATGACAAGCGCCTAACCCCTACTCGGTGGTGCCTCCCTGATTGTGAAGAGTGATGCATCAGTGAAAACAAAGTTTGGGGGCTGTCTACTTCCCTCTGCTTCAATTCAGAATCACGGGTGTTCTCATCATGTCCTGTCCTGGACTGTGACCTGCAGGAGGACCGGGTGAGGTGTGGTTCCCCACAGGCACCCCTGCAGGATGGAGCTCTGAGCTTTACACATAAGAGTTGCTGAAAGCATGTTGGTTTAGTTGATGATGAAACAAATCAATTAATTGTGAGGGTGACAAGAAGCAGAAGCAGGGATGGTTGGGGAGAAAGATTCAGAAAAGGTCCTAAATGCAGTGCAAAGAACAGCCACACATGTGTAATGGGGAGGGACCTACGCTTGTGTTGGCAGTTGCTCCAATTTCATTTTGACATCAGATGGTCTCAGTCAAGGTACATTCGAAATGAAGTTGCTGGGAATTGAGTTGAATGAGAAAATGATGATGCTGTTTTGTGACTATTGACTTTGTTTATGTAAAAGAGAGCGGAGTTTATGAATAATGATACCTTGAGTAAATGGCAGGATGCATGAGGTGATTACTGTAATTCTCCAGCCATGGAAGGACAGTGTGGAGCTACTTAATGACCCCCCAAAAATCATAAAGTGGGGAAAAATAAACTTTAATGGCTCACAAATATTTATAAGTCAAAACAAATTAATCCCTTGCTTTAATTTGGTAATATTTTAACTCTATCAGATGTGAAAAGCCCCAGATGTTGAGTTCCATTAATATGGGATTAGCTGTGCAATTGCATATTTTTAAAAACCGTCATTTTGTGTGCTTCAAATTAAAAATTTTAAAGAAATTAGTTTTGAGGCACACAACAAATTATGTGCGGTTTTCTCAGTCTGATTATAAACAGGCCTATTTTCTTCTTATTAAGAGATTTCTGTGTTCTCCTTTTGTTTGAAGAAGATTAACCAAATTGATTTTTTATTTTATTATCGACTGAGGTTGGAAACACGGTGCAATGTGCGAGTTGGGGGATGTGAGTTTCACCCACATTTCAGGCCAAACCCACCAACCATGAGATTCCGTGGGCTAGGACACTCGTGTCTCACTGTGGGAGTGTCCTCTGGCCAGGCCCAGAGTCAGAACACAGCCAGGCAAAGGGAGCCTTGAAAACAGGAGAAGCCTCTTGGTCCTGCATTATTGCTTTACAAACAGTAAAGAAGCTTGTAGACATTGTGTGACCTGCCTAAGCCACCCAAGTGCTCATGCAAGAGCCCAGAAGCAAACCCTTCCATGTGTCCCTACTATTTTAAAAGCAAGACCCAAGTCCTGAAGATGGTCTGCGAAGCTTTGCAGTTTTGGCCCTAGTCAGGGACGATCTACACTGCCCGTTCCAGGGTCTCTGCACGCCAGCGATTGGCCTCATTGGAAATCTTCGATGCCATCATGCCCTTGTACAAGCCGTGGCATCCTTTAGTTTTTTTACTTAGTTAGATTTGAGGTCTTCCACTCTTGGCCTCACAGATACCTTCCCTGACACCTGGACTGGCCAGGTCTTCCTGTTTTACCCTTAGTGATATTATATATCTTTCCCCCCAGAGCACCCATCACGTCACTCACATCCCATTGGCCAAAGCAAGTCACATGGCCAAGCTCAATGCCAATGGGAGTGGCAGTAAGCAGCTAGAAATCTCCCTCTTATAGGAAACATGGGGCAATCAATATAATCCACCACAAGGGCATTACAAGGGCTGGACTCAGGGTGCACTCAATAAATGGTAGCAGTGGAATTAGATACAAAAGAATACAAGAAAGGAGGGGAGGAGGGGGAGGAAGTCCTTATTCATAACGGGGGGGCCACAGTTCAGCAGGGAGCAGGATGTGCAAACAAACATGATGCGAGGAGGTAGTTGCTGTAATGGAATGAGGCCAGGAATACAGTGGATAGCGCACAGACTCTGATGTCCAGTAAACTGATACATACTCTGCTGCCACCCTGGTCCATAACTGAGTAGCACTGCATCTGTGAGTCAGCCTCCTAGTCTCTTCCAGCCTCAACTGATATTTCCATTCAGTGGGGATTTTGCTTTCTGCTTGGGGTTGCTATGAGGCTTAAATGGGGTAGCAAATAGAACATGCCTTGTAGGAGCTCCATGAAGGGTTACTACCATCACAACGGCACCATATATATTATAAAATGCCTGTGGGGGAGGGTGTGTGGTGGATGAGTCAGTGTCCCCCACACCCTGTCCCCCAGCTGGTGAGTACTGGCTGCTAACAGTCCCAGCTGCCCCCTTTTCTGGAGAACAACCTTGGCCAGTGGCTGTTTGTCCGCTTGGCCAGGGGCAGTGGCTAGCTGAAGAATGGCTGATCCAGGGATAACAAAGGCAGCCTCCTGTTTCAAGGTGGGGACAAATCTGTGGGTGGGTTTATGTTCCAGAGGCCCCACCCCTCCGGTAGAGCAGCTCGGCCAGGACTTGACCTGAGGCGGTCCCCATGTCAGCACCTTCCCTTCTGGGCCCTGCAGCCCTCCCTCGGTTATGGGTCTTTCCTGAAGAGCTCTCTGTCCCAGTGAATTGTGGGACGAGGCTGGGATCCTTGTCATGGACTGTGCTTTAAAGGAAACCTGACCTCAGACAGGGTCACTGCAGGACTGTCTCAGGCAGCCTGAGGGAGGCCTGAAATCTTTACCAGGAAGCCAGTCATTCACCTAAGACTTGCATGATGAGTGGGAGTTTGGTGGGGTGTGCAGCCAGGGAGAAGCCTTCCAAGAGGAGGGAACAGCATGTACAAAGATACTTACCATACCTCCCTGATTGTAAAATGAGCCTTTTTCTCCTCTGTATAGCTTCTGGAATGGGACTGTGTCTTTCAGTGGCGAAAACTGTTACTGTGGATGGTAGTTGACCACTGATGACAATTGCCATCGAGGGACTGTGTTAGGATGTCATGGGTCTGAGAAATCCCCCTGGCTGGGCATGGAGAAATTGAACGGTCTCCCGAATTCGATCCTGCCTGACTGTCTCACACTTTTGAAGAGCTGAGGCCACAACCTCAACTCTTAAGGCTGCATGGATGAAGCCATGTGGACTGGGCTGGTCCCAGCTCTCTGTCAGTCGAACAGAAATGGCAGGACCATGTTTGACTGTGACTCAGGGGGACCCGAGGCCTCGGTCACGGGTTAGGGGCCTCTGGGAAGCAAAACTATGGTTTCAAGGCAGTTGGCAAAGGGAAGCCAGGCTGTCACCTTCACTCCGGGCCGGATTTCTGTGACACCATTGGAAGGACTTGCTCACCTTTCCCTTTGGTCCCCACCTTTTCTCGTGAGCTGCCATCCAAGGGGTCGGGGGGCAGCGCAAATGTCTACATTTTGGTGGGTCAGGGGCCATGTGTGCAGTGAGAAAGCATGAGCCACTGACAAGTCATTCAGTTTCTAGGTGTTGCTTAAAAGGGGGGTGCAAAGATGTAGGGTTTCCAACATCCCTGGGTTTATTTGATTAATTCAGATATTACGGAAAACAGTAATTCCAAAGTTCAAAAGAATGAGGCCTTTGCCAAGGTGTCCTGAGGAGGAATTATTCCCTCCAAGTCCTTCCTGAGGCATCTGTTCGCTTGCTTCTCCCTTCTTTGTTCAGCCGCACCATTCAGAGGCATGTGCGCTGCCCCAGGACAGGCAGAGTCCCATGGGAGGGAGGCAGGGGCCTGAGTTTGAGACCCCCCCCCCCACACACACACATACTGGCAGGCCTGGGACCTCAGGGGACTGACTGCCTGTTAAGTCTTTTAAGTTTCCTTCCTACAAAGTGCTAATAATTACAGCTGGTTTATTGTCAATTTTGTATGTGTACATTTTCTCATAACTTTCGCTGTTTGAATGCATTTAATGATAGGGCAATAATAGCACTTGGTTTGAAGATTTAATGAGATAATGTGCATTCTGGGACATACTAAGAGCCTAATAAATGGTTATTATTATTGTTATTATTAATGAGCTTTTGGACCTTCGATACATTTCATAATCTCTCCAGTCTCAGTTTCCTCATCTCTAAAATGGGGATATCATAAAAATAATATATTTTCACTATCACTCCCATGTTAGCATTGTTGTTAAGATTAAATTAGACACGTAAAATCCTTAGAACACCGTCATTGCTGTTCACCACCCTGTCATCATCATCATGGGTCTCAGTTGTGACGTTGAGGAAGTGAAAAAAATCATCACAGAGAAGGGTCCTCCAGAGGAGTGTTCCAGGCCGGGATGCGGATGGATGAGGACACCAAAGGGGAGATCAGAGTGGCTTGTCATGCCGAGAACACAGCGCAGGGAACAACTCAGGGTTTCCTGTGACAGGAGCCAGGTGGTGGGCGGAGGAGAGAGTGGGGCTGAGGGCCTCCCCTGGACCAGACCATGAAGGACCCTGGGGGTCAGCCCGTGGAGCTGGCCTTTGTTTTGTAAACTCTGGGGAGACTTACCAGCTGGTCGTTGGCACATCTGGGTTTTACATCTTCGAGTTTCCCCTCCTGGTGAGACACATTGCTCAGCATCGACCAAATACTCCAAATCAAATGCACACACATTGGAAGGTGCAACAGCCCCCATGCTTTAAACACAACTGGTGGTCAGCATGGCCTCCTCAGATGACTCCCCAGGAATAGTTGTGATGGGCCATGGGAATGAACTCCAGGCCCATTTCATTCAAGGTAGAGACTCACAGACACCTTGGGAACTGCTTCCCTTCCAGCCTCCCACCGGGCATGACCCATCCTCGGGAAGTGGGGTCTTTAACCCAGGGGGTGAATGAGTGAAGTGAGGCCCACTTGTCCTGAAGGTCAAGGCTACCATTCTCAGCACATCTCTTCATTACACTATCTCCCTCTCGCATGCTATACGGACAAATTCTGGAAGTCTCTTAGATCCCAGGCACCAACAGTCTATGGAATCCAGAGCCGCTCTCTTTATCTGCCGTCCGTGGCTTGGCTCACTCTAAGAAAGCAAACCAGGGCTACACATCTGTCAGCCTCCAATTCACGGAGCTATTGGAAGCAAAACCAAGAAAAACAAAACTGATTAGGGAAAGATCTGCTTTCAGAAAACCTATTTCTGTCATGGGGATGGATAAATAAAATAATGTTTCAATAATTTATGCAGCCTACATGCGAAAAAACACTGAAAATGTGAAATGAGGACGACACATAAAGAACAACCAAAGTTGATAGCTGCTTTAATCAGTTCTGTTGATAATTCTAAAATAAATTGGAAAAATCAGTCTTGCTCTCAGCTTTTGAATGATGATGGGGGGTAGGGAGATGTGTGTACTTTCTCCTGGAAAATGCTTGTTCTCTTTGTTCCCCCGAAGGATGCACCCAATAGCTCCCAGACTCCTATCCCTGGTCAGCTTTCTCCTATCTTCCCTACTCCAGGCATTGTTTGCATGTTGAGCTCCCAGACCTGTCTCTGCAAGCTTGCTTTTCATAGGACAGCCCAGGACTCCTTTGTGGATGGAAGAGTTTGACCAGCTATTGGTGGAGTGAGTTGGGAAGTCTCTATTTTTCAGATTGCCCCCACCTCCTAAGTCAGCACTGAGGTGGTCCTGAAGCAACAGCGGGAAAGACAGAATCCCATTTCAATTCTGTTCAGCAAACACACTTATCTGGCAAGTCAACTCCCCAGGTGTCAGAGAAGACTTTGGAGAACTACTTGTAGATATTGGTGGATGTGATCTGAAGTCTCTTTAGTAAGATGGGACCTTGAAAGTGACTTTGTTCAATGCGCCTCATTCTCCAATCCAGATCCTGTAGGTCTCCTGATGTCTTCACATAGGGCCCTCCTTTTCCGGTCTCCTGCTTATCTTCCAACTCTTCATATATCTGGCCACTGGCTGAGCAAACATTTCTTCTAACCAAGCTCAGAGTCCATGGGAAGATAGAAGCCCAGGAAAATGCTTCTGAATCTACTGCTGGTGGAAGACGGCTTGGGCATCCACACACATAACAACAAGGTAATTCAAGTTGGCTTGATGAGCCGTTCTTAGAGATGCAACTGGGCAGCAGCCTGTTGGATACTCTGCATTTCTGGAGTCAAAGGAGAAACAATTGTCTCTCTTGTGAGGATGCCTAAAGAGGGAAAAGGAAAATCCAAGGCACAGCCAGAGTCATAGAATGGAGAAGCACCCCAGCTTCCTGAATGCCTGTGGCAATGGAGAGAAGACAGAAACCAATATGGCATCCAGAAGCTCAGAACCTTCAACTGATGGTCTAGCACCCCAGGAGCACCAGTGTGACATTGCAAGCCTGGCTCAAAAGAACCCTTGTGGACGATGCCCTTCGTAAGGTTAGACCTCATTGGTCTACTGCCATTTCAGTCCCTAGGTACTTCATTCTGTGACCCTCCTTCCGCTGCTGTGACAGCCAGCATCCCATGACATGAGAGATGGAAGCAAGGCCTGAAGGTATGACCTTTGCCTTTTGTCTAAGGAAGCTTATCTTTGGCTGGGCTCCAGATACTGTGTACCATGTACAATTGTCGTGAACACTGATGACTTTCCAGGTTGATGGGAGCATGCCTGCCATCTTGACCTCATGGCTAACACTTGGGCTGACACATGGACACACCCCCATGTCTGGCATCCACAGATCAGGCAAATACCCAAGGTTTCAAGTGTCTTGTGTGCTTTTGTATCTTCAGAGCCTACATGAGTGCCTACCATGTAAGTACCCAGTATCGCTGAATCAGAGAGTGAAGGCACATGCCAACAAGGAGAGAGTGACGGAGAAACAGTCTAAGGCAAGAGGCCATACAAGCTCAGCTGTGTGGCTCTGTTTAATAGAGATGAGGTGGCACAGAATGTGAGAGGCTGACTTGGGGAAAAAAAATGTAACAGACATGGAAAACAGATTTTCACCTCAAATTCTCTCTCCTTCTCCAAACCTGATATGCACCCAGATTCTCATTAATGGGCTCCCCCTTTGAACCACCTCCCAACATCATCCAGTCAATATCTCTCCCCTTCCAATGCAGAAATATACCCTACAATTTCCTAAACAAGTGGTTGGCCAGCCTCCTGTTATACCTACAGTGACAGGGAGCTCATTCCTTTAATAAGCAGCTTAGTTTAATGTTGGATACCTATCTGTTATGCACAGAAATCTATTGTGGCCAGTTCATCTGCTAGTCCTGATCCTGATGTCCAAAATGGTCTAGGAGCTTAATTTACTTGGCCCCAACCCTCAGCAGCCCTTCAAGTTTTTGATAGTAGATGTCACGTCCCTAAGACTTTGCTTCTCAAGAGAAACAGTCCCAGTTCCCTCCACAGTTTCTTGTATGATGTGATCTGGAGACCTTTCATCTTTTGGCTATCTCCTGTTTGCCCTGGAGCATGGTATCCCACCAGGGGCATCCTCAGAGCCGAGTGGGGCTATCTTGCCCCCTCCCTTCGCCCTGTCATTCCTTTGATCCAGGTGACTGTAGGAGCGGTCCATGAACTGATTGTCTTTTTGCTCTTTTGGGAAGGACCTTGGTATGTGGGAGAGACTCTTTGTCTCTGTTTGGGCATCTCCCATTTCCATCCCCCTGGGCAACCCTACAGGCCTGATCTGAGCTGCCTGGGATCAATCCTACTTTACTCCCATTGTTTGGCTCTTAACTGTCCCAAGTGGGTGCTTACTAAATGTTTGGGGCATAAATACAGTCATCCCCTCTTATCTGTGGCTTCGTGTTCCGAGGTTTCAGTGACCCGCCGTCAACCTCTGACTGAAAATATTAGATGGAAGATTCCATGAGTAAGTAATTTGTAAGTTTCAAATCATGCATCGTTCTGAGTAGCGTGATGAAATCTCGCACTGTCCTGTTCTGTCCTGCCTGGGTCGTGAATCATCTCCACGCTGTAGACGCTCCCTACCTATTCGTCACTTAGCAGCCATCTCAGTGATCAGATGGACTGTCAAGGTATCGCAGTCCTTGCGTTCAAGTCACCCTTATTTCATTTGAGAATAGCCCCAAAGTGAGGAGTAGTGATGCTGGCGATTCGGATATGCCAGAGAGAAGCTGTGAAGTACCTCCTTTAAGTGAAAAGGTGTGTTTGTATAGGAAAAAAAACCATAATATTTGTAGGGTTGGGTACTATCTGTGGTTTCAGGCATCCACTGGGGGTCTTGGAACATATCTCCTGCAGATAATGGGGGATGACTATGCATGCATTTAGCTGCCAAACCTCAGCACTCTCAAGACTGGCTGAAGGGTGAGTACTTGAAAAGATTCCTGGGCCCCAGCGGCTCCAGGATTCGGCTCCACGAAGCACTGACGACGATGTCCCTCTTATCACTCCGTCTTTCTGTCTGTTTGTCTCTTGCTGTCTGTTGGAGTTCAGCTCTCTCTTCCTCTTGGAGCCCTCCCTCCTCTGGCCCCTTTGTCGACACTTGATCATTTACATCAAGTTGACATTCGCAGAGTTTACTCAGGGGTCTGTAATTGTATTCTTTCCCTGGTTCTGCATTACCAACCATGAAAATGGAATCTTATCATCCCTGACCAATTTTTAATGTACAAAATGATTTGGCTGAGGTTCAAAGGGAGGCACAATTGAAATCAGGTGAATGATACATGTAGTTTTTTTCAGTTCCTCCGTGCTTAGATTTGATTTTTATTTTTTTTCCAGTATAGCATAAAAGAAGTAGATTATTTTTGCAAGTTATATAAGTGCATTCGTGTGCTGTGTAGGTATGAATATATACCTGAAATGTATCTGCATGTGTGTGTACTTATATTAGCAGACTCACATTTCACATGTGTGCACCTATTTAGACATCCGCAAACAAATATAATTATATTGTTTGCAATTTTATTGATGGCAATCAAATTTGCAATGATCCTTAAAATGTATTCAAAACACCCAAAGGGCTGGAACAGCCCTCCAGCTACTACCCAGGATTAATGGCTGGAATATGCAAATGAAGCCCTGACACCCCTTTGTTAATTCAGAAAGGAGCCCCTCGGGAGGAGCAGGACTCTCTCGCCCTGGCCAGAACCATCCCAGGTCTTGAATATACTAAAGGGTAATCTCTCGATTTCATTTTTTGCAAATGTCATCCTTAAGGGAGTAGGCAAAAAGCAGGAATGTTTTGCCAAAAAATCTATGATTTGGTAAGTGATGTATTGAGAAGCGTCCAGGACTAGTGCCTTTTTGCTCACCTTCCGAGATGAACAGGAGCAAACGAGCCCGTGCACCTGGCTTAGACGGGCAAAGGAATTAATCCCTTTCCAAGTTCTTGGCTGGAGTCTTGAGCGTGGAACAAAGGGGCTCCTGTCTGACAAGGGCCGGACCCTGGGTGACATGGCAGTCATGCTGTGTCTCCTTTAACCTCCTCTGCACTTCCACAAATTGGGCATGTTCATATTTTCCTGAAGAGGAAACTGGGGGCTCAGGAAGCTTTGGTAGCATTCCCAAGGGCATTCCATGTGGTAAATGGTCGAGTCAGGGTTCCGGTCTCTATGATGCTGGTTCCAAGCATGGCCTGTAAATCATGATAACGCTGCCTGGCCACCCTTTGAACACAACCCCGTCTCCTTCTCTTGGGCCCCAGTGGCCTGGTTCATTCTGGAATGCCACAGGCAAGTCCAGTGAGTCCTCAAGGAACTTAACCGCATTTTTCAGGAGATCCTCACAGACAAGATGAGGGTATGGGGACAAAATCTGTGTAAGTGTAAGGGGTTTCTATTAACTCCACAACTGTATGGGGGGGGGGACCAGCAATCAGACAGCTGTCACCACATGGAGGGGCAGGAAGGGATTACAGTAGGGGTTTCCCGGTTACTCCCAGGGCTCTGTCTCAAACTCAGTCTTGTTGATTGTTCCCTTTGGCACCTCAGACGAGGGCATAGATGGTTTTTATCGCATCTGCAGCTGGTACAAAGTGGAGAGGAAGTGCAAGGTATCGCTTGTCAGTTCTGGACTTAAAATGCTCCTGATTCTTAGTCTGTGTCCAAATTATCAAGACAGAGCACATGCTGCTCAAAAGTTCCTGGCTCCCTGAACGGCTTGCCCGAATCCCAAATAGCTCAGCCATACCGTTTAAACATACCATTTCCACTAAGGAAAGGAACTATGGCTCACCGTAGCTATTATTTACCGAGTTCCTTT
This sequence comes from Aselliscus stoliczkanus, assembly GCA_033961575.1. Taxonomy (NCBI): domain Eukaryota; kingdom Metazoa; phylum Chordata; class Mammalia; order Chiroptera; family Hipposideridae; genus Aselliscus; species Aselliscus stoliczkanus. The sequence continues at coordinate 154,999,924 of CM066732.1, forward strand.
TGTGTACCAGGCATTTTATAAATGATCGGTCCCCTTTAACTCTACCAGTGTCCTCTAATGTTCATAGACAGTAAGTCACTTACTCTGGTGATCTTTGGAGCAGCCTCTGGGCCCAAAGCTTGTCTTCCTTTGGCAGTGTCATAAACCTTCATGAACCCAAACTCCAATTGCATCTCCCCGCTTGAGGCTGGATTTGAGTAGAGGAGCAGGGAGCGTGGAAGGCTGTGAGACTGGGTCATAGGCATTTGTAGCTGTCTAGAAGATGTCCATCCACCCACATGTTGGGCCGGTAGACCTCTAATACTGTCTGAGACCCTGTGCAGGGTCTGCCACAGCCACGCTCACCCCTATTGCAAGTGTGCCTAGCTCCTCCGTGGGCTCCCTCAGGTGGGGGACAGTCTGGGGTTTGTGTCCCCATCCCCAGAGAGCCCCTGCAGAGCCTGCCTGGGTCTGTGAATTCAGCTCAGCCCAGCCAGGAGCAGCCCTTCTGACAGTCCTGTCACAGCCCTCCTCAGTTCCTGGCCTCACTGCTTTCTCAGGCCTGAAATTGTGGCCATAATTGCGGTCATGGATGGGCTAACAGGTCTTCCATTTGTGGAAAGAAAATCTTCTACATGTCTGAAGAGATGACAGGGACTTGACGTGCAAAGGAGACTATTGCTCCTCATGTGAAATGGGAAAGAGACGTTGCTGTCACCGTCAGTCCTGGGTGTGCTGGTGGCTGTGCTGGCCGAGGACGAAGCACCCTTTCTCCACAGGCTGTCTCTATTTCTATCCAGATCACACACACAGATACAGGTGCACACAGGTATGCTCGCAGGTGTGGCTCTGCTACCAAAAATCATGGGACGATGTGACTATCACATGATGGCACGAATTCTCCTGTGTACGTTAGGAAAGGGCTCCCTTAGTTCTTGCTGCAATCGCTTCTGGTAACCCTCTCGAACTACAAGGAAAAAAAGTGTGTGCTGTTATTTTCACTGGCAGAAGCACTGGAGGGGAGTACTCGCGCTTACATACGATTCCGCTGAACTGGGCTCCTGACAGACAGCTGTGATGATGCAGCTGCTCTACTCAACACCCTTTACGATGGGAAGGCCAAATCCCTTCATCTGCTTATTGATTTATTTGGCTTCCGAGATCCTCTATGATTTAAACCCAAGCTCTCTCTAGACTTGCGCCTCCTTATCTCCTGTTGCACCCCACACTCCGGACAAACCAGGCTCGCCACTCCCGCCTCCATCGGGTCCTGCACTTTCCACACTGTCCCCGTGTCCAGGCTGTTCCCTCTGCTGGAAATGCACTCACGGCTTTAATCGGTTCAGTTCTGCCCAAAGACCAGCTCAATGGCTCCCACCTCCTGCGGCGTCTGTGGATCTTTGTGATCCAATGGGAATTGTTTTTACTTCGATGTCCCGAAGGACCTCTCTGTCTCCTCCTTGGCACATATCATGTTCCCTTTTAGAGATCCCTTTAGCTGTGGAATGGGAGAGACCTGCCTCTCATTCTGCCTCTGTTACTTAATTAGGCACGTGAGGGGTGGGCTAGTTAACCTCCCAGAGCCTCAGTTTTTTGAACTGTAAGACGGAGGAATGAAACCTACATTACAAGGTTGACCAGATGGTTGCATGAGATAAAACATAATGTGTCTAGCAGCCTGGTTGGCATATAGTGAGTGCTCAGGACAGATTATTTCCCTTCCTGTTTGTTTTATTTATGGGCTAGCAGCTGCATCCGATGAACTCCAGCATCTTAGTGGCTCGACAGAGCATGAGTCCATTTCTGACTCAGGAGCAGTGCTAAGGAGAGTGTGCTGGGCAGCCTTTTTTGCAGGGACTCAGAGATTCTCCCTCTTTCCAACTCAGCATCCTTTCCATGCAGCCAGAGGTTGGGACGAGAGAGTGGAGAATGAGTTGGGATCATAGGCCTTGTGTTGGGGTCTGTACCATTTACTGTCTTTGCTTTGGCCAGATCTCAGGCATCTGGCCACACCTCTTACACGGAAGCCTAGGACTGCCGCTTAGCGATCTGCCCAGGAGAGAGAAACTGGGACTTGATGACTACATAGCAGGGTCTTGCCTTCCCTTCTCCACCCCAAGGAGTTGGTGTTTGGACTCGTGTTCTCGTACTGTGTAACAAGTTACTACAGACCAGACAGCGTTAGCCAATCCATGTTTCTCACCACATGTGTTCTCTGGGGCAGGAGTCCGGGAATGGCCTGGCTGGGCAGGGTGCTCTGCTCAGGGCCTCCCAGTCAAGGAGTGGCTGCCCTGCATTCTCATATGGAGACTCAGGCTGATGGCGGAATTCATCTCCTTGCATCCGTAGGACTAAGGGCCCTGGCTTCTTTGTGGCTGTCGGCTGGAGACTTCCTGAGTTCCAAGGCTGTCCTCAGTTCCTGGAAGCTTCCTCAAGTGCCTTGCCATGTGGACTTCCTCACCATAGCTGATTGCTTTATCAAGCCAGCAAGGATCATCTATAGCATGAGCCTGCGAGGGCCTCAGCTAATGTCATGTAATCGCAGGAGAGATGTCCCCTCACTTTGCATAATTTTATTGGTTGGAAGAAAATTATAGGTTCCATCCATGCTCAAGGGCTAGGGCTTTCTCAAGGGGGTGAATACCAAAAGCTGGTGGTCACGGAGGTCCGTTGTAGATGGGTTATATAAGAGTTCAACCTCAGAAAATTTGCAAGACACAAACTATTTAAAATGTATCACTTCTACCTCTTACAGAAACATTTAATACACAAATGTATTAAATTAATGAACTTAGGATACCTACTATATGCGAGGTACATCCAGATGCTGGAGATCAAAGAAAATAATCAACACCCATGTGTCAGTTTGCTTTTGGAGGCATTCCTGCTGTTCTTTGCTCTGTTCTGGGTCCCAGGAAGTGACAATTCCTGGGATTCCTGGTTCTCTGGATTCCAGATGGGTTTGGGCAGGGCGAGGCAATGGAGTAAGACTGGAAGGTGGGAGAGAGGAAGAATCCAGAATACTTTCATGTTTCCCACTCCCTCATTTTATACGTGAGAACTCTGAGGCTCAGAGAGGTGAGTGACTATCCCCAGGTCACACAGCTTGCCAGCATCTAGATCCATTGACTGCCCAGCCACAGTTCGTTCATGCTGTCCATTCTGCACCCAATGGGGCAACATGGTAAAAAACAAAACCAAAATAAACAACAACAGCAACAAAATGTAAACCTTGGCAGCAGGTAAACCTAGGTTTAAATCCCAACTTTGTCAGGGGGGTGGAAGGCTGGTACGGCTGCTCAGCCATGAGGTGGAGGGTTTCCGATGTGGGGCCGAGTGTGGGCTTGACTCTGTAAGTTGACAGATGCCACCCCAAACCCTGGAGCAACATCACAGGGAACACTTTGTCTGCACCGGCACTTGCGGCTGTGGTTGAAGTCACCAGGTGCGTGTAACCAGGTGGCTTGCCAGGTGCATCACCTAACTTTTTGAGCCTCAGTTTCCTCATCACTAAAATGGGGGTGATAGTACCCACCTGATGGGGCTGTTGTGAGATTTACATGAACCAGTGGATGTGAACCTGCTTTGTGCTGAGGTGGCTACCCATGAGCACCATTCCTCATTCCTGGAATGCAAGGGTGGACTGGGTGACCTCTGAGGTGCCCCTGGCCCTGAAATCTTGTGTTCGGAGAGGGCAGGGTGTGCCTGGGTTATTATTGTGGGCGGGAGAGTGCCATTCCATGAGCAGACCTGGACACTGGGGTCACAGATCACTTTTGACACAAAGTATTTTGCAGAAAACAAGAGAAGAATATGGCTAAGTGTTGAGACCAAAAAAAAAGGAAGTTTGAAATGTTTCAATGAACTTTATTTTATTTACGTAGTTAACGTATTTTTTTCCTCGTCATTGATCAAACCTCAGAAAAGAACAAATATAGTGTGGCTTGGCAGAGAATAGGACAAACGACCAGGCGTGAGGTTCCCTGAGCCCCTTGTCTGTGGGACTTTTCCATGTCACGGGGGCTGGTTTTGCTCTCCCAGGGGGAGGAGGTGAGAAGAGGGGCTTTTGGTTACTCTTAGTCGGTCCTGGAAATACTGAACATAGCATGTTACTCATTGATCAAATTTTTTGAACAAGAGACTGTTTTTAGATCACTTTTGGATTGGGAGAGTGTGAATCTAGGCGACCTTTAAAATCGGAGCTTATTTAATAATTTTTTTTCTTTTTGGATTTGGGCTTGTTCTTGCCTTCCATTGGCAGGCTCCCTAACACCCTGAATACCAGAGAGAAGGGATTTGGTGATGTTTTAAAAACCTCCCACTTTCTTCCCTCCCGTGAAAGCCCAGGGGTGGGGTCTGCTCACTTCCAAATGCTTCGTGTTAGCACCCACAGATGCCATCCAGCGCTTGAACCGTGTTTCATGGGAAACGGCAAATAAACATTGCCCAGCCCGAGCTCCCGTGCCCGGCAGCTATTGCACTCATTGAAAGGAAAAATGACCAGCTTCCTGACCGTCCTCGCGGGCCTTTCTGTATGTGATGTGGGGTGTTGCATTTGGTGTCGCATTAATTTTTTATCATTCCTTAGTCATTAACATTGTATTTCTGCTGATAAACCCCATCAATATGGTGATTTGATTAGCAAAACATAAAACTACTCATTAAACTCCAATTATGTTGCTCAGGTATAATTTGATTTTGATTGGTTGAAAAAATGCTGTTGTGTTACCTTTTTTTTTTTTTTTTCCCTGCACCTCTTTTAAAATATCCAGTTAAATGCTACGTAGACAGTGTTGGTGGTGACGCAAGTTTTGTTTAGCAAAGACTCTTCCCCGTATGTTTACTGAGATCTCAGTGGCTTTGAGGTGCCACCAGTGGGATGACTTATATGGAGTCTAATAGGCAGAAACCCCTACGCAACCACCCTTCTCATTCCTAGTGGGAGGCCTCCTGGGGGGTGGGATTGTCTGTAAGGAGACAAGGGGTCGGAGGGACAATAAACAGTGCCAGGTTTTTTTGCGCTAAATGAATGCACGTGAGTTTTGAGGGCTGCCGGACGGGGCTGTGGAGCCAGAGCTGCATGGTAAATGTTGATTTTGCTCTTATGTCTTGAGGGGGAAGTGTGGGCACCTCCCCTTCCCCTGTTCGCACAAAGAATCTGACCTGGTAGAAATGACCGAAGCAGTCCGTCTGCTGCTCATGACCTGTGAGGACACTGGCACCTTGGATACCACTTGGATCAGCTGCAAGGAAAGGAGGGTTTTAGCTGAGAAGTCAAACTGTAATTTGACTGTTCAAATCATAATGTCAGCATTCAACGAACATGAGTTGCAGGATAGGGAAGGGAGGCCACGTTAGTTAATTCATTCATCCCATAGAGATTTCTGTGACATTGTTATCCAGGCACTGTGCTGGACAGGGGATACGGGGCAGACGACCCTGCACTCTCATGGAACTTGCATTCTGCGGAGTGGCGGGGAGTGGAGGTCCCTGGGGGAACCCTCAAAGGCTTTCCATCACACTCGATGTGCAGTCCAAGGTCCCCACCATGGGCTACGATGCCCTCACCCCATCTCCTCCCTTCTCCCTCTCGCTCATTAAACCCTCCTGACACTTGCTATCCTTTGGACTCGTGGCCCCAGGGCCTTTGCAATGGCTGTGCCCTCACCTGGCCTGCTTGCTCGGCTCACCCACATCTCTTCTGTAAAGTCACTTTCCCAGAGATATTCTTCTTGGATCAATCCAAGTAAGATAGCAGCCTCCATTCACCCTGATCGCCTCACTCTGAATTCTTTCCTTTTTTTTTTTTTAAAGATTTTATTGGGGAATTAGGGGAAAGGAACAGACAAGTTGCTGTCCTTTTGTTCTTCAGTCTAGTTGTGGAGGTCATCGCATCACTGGCCCATGTTGATATTATCATCGCGCTCTTCCCGGGTGAGGCAGTCGCTCGCCGGCCATTGGACCGGCCACTTATGGTGGCTCACGAAAGCACATGCCAGCTGCCAGCCAGTCCCACTGCAGCCTACGCCATTGCTGGAAACTCACGGCAGCCCAGCTCCAGGTTGAGCTGTTGTTCGCCATCTTAGCTGTAGAGGGTGCAGCGTCACTGGCCCTCATGTGGGATCTGAACTGGGGCCCTGCTGCTCAAAGTTGGCGTCCCAAGCCAACTCTTAACCAACCCACCACTCAGCCGGCCCTGAATTTTTTCTTTATAGCACTTAGCACTGCTGGGTATTATTTCATTTACGTTTGTTTATCTGCATTTCCCAGTGCAATGAAAGCTCTCTGAGGGCAGTGAATTTGTCCAGCGTTTTGTTACATCCACAGCATGAGGACACCTGGCTCTTCCTAAATGATCAGTTAGGTTGTTAACTGCATCAGTGATATGGACAGATAAGATCATTACAGGTAGGGAGACAAATCAGGACCATGTGACAGAGACTGTGGGGGGAGGGGAAAGGCCAAAAAGGAGGAAGGGGAGTAAGAGGTTCAAATCTCCAGTTACAAAATCAGTAAGTCATGGTGATGTAATGTACAGCATAAGAAATCTAGTCAATAATATTGTGATAGCTTTGTACCTTGAGAGGCGAACCCTAGACTCATGATGGGGATCGCTTTGCTAGGTATATAAATGCTGAATAACTATATTACACACCTGAAATGAATACGGTCTTGTATGTGAACATATTTTAATTAAAATAAAGAAATGGCTGTGCATGGAAGGAGCCCTTTACATAGGGTTGTCTAGGAAAGTCTTCTTGAAAACTATCAGGCCACGGTCTGAGTGTTGGAAGGAAGCCTTGAAGCAGGAAGTGGCGTGGCATTTCTAGAAACAGGAAAAGGAGTAAAGCAGCTCGGCCATGACGAGCGAGGGGAGAGTGCAAGAGAGGAGGCTGGAGAGGGAGCCTGCGGCCAGATCGGAGGCTTTATAGGGCTTCACCGCTCCAGTGGACGTGGCCCCGGCCAGGCCCTGGGCAGTTCCGGCCCAGGTGGGCTGGAGGGTGTGGGCTGAGATCCACCGGCAGGGGGAGCTCTGAGTTTTCCAGTGTCCGGGCGCCGCCCCCAAGCCCTGAGGCATTGGCAGGCCCTTCACACATGACTGCTTCTGAGTGCCCCCTCCTCTCGCCCCAGTACCTCTGAGCCCCCTCTGCCAGTGACTCATGGTTCCTGGCCCTCCTTGTGTCATGACGGCCCTTTCTTGGAAAGGTCCCCATGAATGTAGATCACCCAGCATCTCTGTGCCTTTCCTGGGTGTTCATTCCACCCTTGATAGCATCAGAGACAACTTGCCCCTCCCCAAACACAGCAGACAGCTGTGCCATCTGGTCTTTGAACATTTACTCGAGTCCTTTCTGTCTGAAATTTCCTCCTCTTCTATCACACCTTCAACCATAGGGCCAGCTCCAGTGTCCTGTTTTCTGGGAAATCTTTGAAAGGACCCTTCCTCCCCAGCGGAAGCAAGTCCTCCCCCTTACAGGGAGGGTGTCATTGTCCCCCTTGTAAGAAACATGAGCTCCCTGAGGGCAGAAGCCACATCTCTGGGGCCTGTCACAGAGTCAACGACTCAGTAGACGGACCACTAGACAACACTGGGTGGAGCTGCCCCCATCTGGAGCCGGCCATAAGGGATGCATTCATTCTCTGTAAGGCCAGTCACTTCTCCCTCTGCGGTGGACTTCTCCCCTCCCAATTCCGCTTGTCACTGGTATAGCAACCACTGGTAGGGTTTTTTTGTTTTTTGGGTTTCTTTTCCTGTCAACCCAGTACATTTTTCCATCCTCCTTCTTTTTCCTTTTTGGAGAACTGTACCCCAAGTCTTTGTAGATTTTCTGGGCCTGACAATCCCAGGCTCCTACCCTCCTTTCTCTACAAGGACGGAACCCCATCCTCATAGGGCTGATCCAAGTGACTGGTCCGCCTGGTCACAGTGACTGGTGAGGGATCTGCCCAGAATCAGAGCCCTTCGCAGCCCTTTCCTGCTGAATCCAATGGGAAAGCATTCCTCCTTCCCCATGGAGCAGAATCTTTCAGCCACTGGCTTTCCAGGAAGGAAGGGTTAGCCTGGCAGGGAGGAGCACGTAGGACCCCAGAACATCTTTTGAGCTTTCCATCCATTCAGGCCTGGGTACTTGCGTCTTGTGAATCAACCAATTGCTTTCTCCTTAAGCGAATTTGAATGGAACTTCTGTCACAACTGCAACAGCTCTGACTAAAACAAGTGCAAGAAGTGGTCTCATCTCTTCAGAGCCCTTGCCATGATCTCTCACCTAGAAACCTAAATGGGACCAAATCCCTCAAGCATATATCGTGGCAGAGCTCTGATGCCTCCATGGCGAGGCCTTGCCGGTTTGATTTTACTGACGGGTGTTGTCCTCTTGCGGGGAGGTGAGAACGCGGGCATCCGTGTGCTCACCCCACCGGGCGCCACCTGGAGCGGAGTCCAGCTGGGGAGGCGCGCTCTCTGAAAAAACAAACGGCGTAGGGAACTTGAACCTTTCTCTATAGATACATTTGGTTGACAAGATAACATTTTATAATATCTGTTCAGAACTGGAACATGCAGTCGGTGAAGCTCGCTTTTCTCCCCAGAGGGCAGATGGCTGCTGTCGTCGGGCTTGGTCCCACTGCTGACTTTCAGCCACCGCTTCCCCGCAAGTGCGCAGCTGGGTCTGGCTTCTCCGGACCACAGGGAACCCACAGGCAGCTCATTTTTGTCTGGCTGCTGCGAGATTCTGGAGACTGGAGGTCCTGTAGAGACCATCTCATGCAAACCTGCAGATGTCAAGGATCAAGAATGTTGAGGGGCTGACTTCATGTAGGGATTAGTTGTTGCTCCCTTGGAAAGGCCTGAACAAGATTTAAGGGAGTGGTCTCTTAAGGCTGCCCTGCTGGCCTCATGAGCCCAGAGAAGCCATGCTTCTCACTCATTTACTCGTCGTTTATTGTCCACCCTCCATATTCTAGGTGCCTTGGTGACAATTGGGATAAATAATTTCAGAGGCTCATCTTTCTGAAGGATATATTTTGGGTGGGCTGCGAAGTTCCCCTTGCAGCCTGGATTTTTGCTTGACTTGAAGCAGTATTAACATATGAGATCTGAAGTACCATGTGTCACAAAGGTCTGAAGAAACAACATGATATCCAAACTCATCTCCAGCTTGTGAATGGGGAGTGAAAATAAGAAACTGGGTATGATTGGGAAGGCACTGGGGATGTCATTTTCACCCATCAGGCACAATTACATAGTGTTGGTGAGGCTCTGGGAGATCAGCCCCTCATTTACATTGTTGGTAGGGTTAGAGTTTGCTGCGACCTTATCAGAGGATAATTTTGTCAGATCTATCAGAATTTTGAATGTACACGTTCACCAACTCAACTCTTCTTTTGTTGGAAAATTTCCCTAAAGATGTAATCTCAGAAGTACACCAAGAAATGGATACAAAGTTATTCCTTGGGGCATTGTCTAGAAGAATAAAATCCTTAAAATAATCTAAACAACCACCAGTAGGGCACTGGGTAAGTACATTATGGTATAACCACTCAGTAGAGTTCCCTCTAGATGATCAAAAAATAAGGTAGATGGAGATGGTAACCGAGAAAGTTTTAAGGATTATTTTCTTTGTAATTGCAAAAAACAAAACAACCCCACATGAAAACAAAGTGGGAATGTCCTAATTGTCTCTCAGTACCAATGGAAGAATGAATGGACTGACTAACCACAGTTCAGTGATTTGATGTGATCCTATGAAGCAATTGAAATGAATATCCTTGATCTGTCTGAATCAACATGGATGAAGGATTATACGTAGGTTGATTGATAAAAGCAGATTCTAGGAAGATATATTCAGCAAATTAAATACATATGCATAAAACCACAATGTATTTTTATGGATATAAAACTATTTAGTAAAATTATAAAAATGTGCATGAGAATCATATACACCAACCTTCAGGATAGTGGTTACTTCTGTTAAGGGGACAGGATGGGATTTAGGGCTTTTACTTGTATCTCTGATGTCCCCTCCCTCCTTCCCTCCCTCCCTTCTTTCCTTCATTCCTTCCTTTCTTGGATCTGAAACAAATAAAACAAGGCAAACATATCTGAAATCTGGATGGTACATACATGGATGTCTGTTAGATTATTTTCTGTATGTTTGAAAAATTTTGCAGAAAGCCAAATATATTATGTTTCCCTTTTGAGTAAGCATATGTTAGTATAGATGTTGGTGTCAGTGTAAAACATTTTGTTTTCCTGGTGAGATACACATGGAACTGTTAGCAAAGTGTAGCTTTAGGGGGAGATAGAGAGTCAGGTTGGGGGAGGGATGGAGAGAGAGAGATTTGCATTTTACTTAATTCCTTTCTGTACAAGTTGAAAATTTTCAAATATGTGCACCTTATTCATGTCTGTCTGTCCCTCCATCCCTCCATCTCTCCATCCCTCCCTATATCTATATCTAACAGGGATTATCTGGATATTGGGATTATAAACCATTTTTGTTCTATTCTTTAAATTTCTCTAACCAAAAACCCAGTAAATGTTTTTTAAACATTAAGTCATTCAGGATTGCTGTTTTAGAAGAAATTTATAATTCTTCTCTGACAACTTGGCATTTTGAGTTTTGGCAAAGCTTGGTCCTACTGATAGAGATTTTGTTTGTGAGTTTCCTTTGGGCTTTATTAAGGGCATGACGGGCCCCCTGAGATGCTCGCTGCAGCCTCTCATGGCAGGTGAGGAGACTGAGGCAGAGAGCGGTTACATGCCAGCTGCTCAATGCTTGGCCCTTTGTGAGGCCAGAGCGGGACCAGGAAAGTGTCTTTCCGATGGCACCTGTGCCTGCCTGAGAAACAGACGAGAGATGAGATGCCGGGTGAGCCCGTTTTCTTGAGCCCCCAGGCGATGGCTTGGGGACTGTCCCTCTGTCTGTCTGTGTGAGGCTCTGTCCTGGCGCCAGCCCGCATGGGAGAGGCAGTGCACCGTTTGGCTGTGTGTATTCATGCGTCCCTTGTATTGGGGAGCCCATGTGGAAAGACAGGGAGCAGATAGCTACAGCTGTTGTCACTTATGCTCCAGAGAACAATTCTAGGAATTAATGGCCTCTAATCCTGCAAATAAGGTAGATACAGCAGTGTTAGATTCCAAGCTGCCAGGCACGAGTCATTTTTCCTATTTCATAAATATGCTTATAAGGATACTGTCTAATCACTCGGCAGGCAGGGGAAGCCCCCCACCCCTGCCTGCAGCTAAGGCTTGTGGTCCTGTGTATTCCCCAGCCCCGGGAATAAATGAGATCAATAAAATCTTTAAAACAACTCCTTATGAGACAAAGTCAATAGATAATCAGCAGAACTTATGAGGAGTCCTGATACCAATTGCTTTGGTTAGCTTAAAAAACTAAGTACCAAGGATGGGACACTTAAGTGTAACAATCTTTCATTTTAATAATAGCCTTTATGTACTACAATAAGAAGTATCAAAGTCCATTAAATATAATGGGCTGATCCTTCCAGGGCCAGGGAAGCGAATGAGTCATCCTGTGGGGGGCGGCTGAGCACAAGCAGGCTCTTTGGGAGTGGTGTTTGCAAAGGGGTCTGGCTTTTGCTCAGTGGTCTGGGCTCAGCCTGCGGGGAGGCGCCTCCTGCGGGGGAAGAGCCCAGGGTCAGATTGTGTGGGTTGGGGGTGGAAGATGAGACTCACCAGGGAGAGAGGTCAAGGCCAAGGCCGGGAAAACCGTTCCCTTGGCCAAGCAGGAAGGAGGTTGAGAGTGGAAATGGGAGAAGCGGCTGCCAGATGGGCAGCCAGCAGGCAGGGCAGAGGGGAGGAGGGTACAGAGGAGAAGTGAGGGGACTAAACGAGGGGGGCAGGAGGTTAGTGCCAGGAGCAGGAACAGCTCTGCCCGCACTGTGCTGGGGGCCGGAGGGGCCTGCAGCACGGCCCAGCGCTGGGGCTGATGCACAGGCAGTAGCTTGGCTTTGGGCCATGGTCGCCCGTCTTGACTGCAGGACACCCTTCCCAAGGAGGCATAGTCCCCTCTAAACACCACGCTTAGGACTTAGAGGCACTGCCTGTAATTTACCCAATGCCTGGCCTGCCTCACGGAGGAGATACGTCCCAGCCCAATGGAGAGGTCCCCTTACAGAGGGGCCAGCACCCTAAGTCGGGGCCCTAGAGGGTACCTTGCACTTCACATTCTAGGTTAAGCATCAGCTTTCCCTAAATCCTGTCCATTTCACCCACCCACCCCTAAGTCCCTTCTCCCTCAGATTCCCCGCAAGTCTCGGGGACCCTCTCTCAGAACAAGCTCCTTCGTGGCTCCCTTATAAATCACTGCCATGGTGGCCCCCACACCCAGAGTAGTTCTGGGAGAAGCTGGTCATTCTCTTCCCATCAGCCTCTGGATCCAGCAACTGAGAGCCTTCCCCTCCGCCCTCCTGCAGAGCTGGTGCTGGGGTCCCCGGCTCTGGGATCAGCCATTGTTCTTTCGCCCGAGCCTTTCCTATGCTCCTTTGAACCTCTCACCTCTTGGATTTAGAGGCTTTGGTTGGATCCTGTTGAAGAGCAAGGAGCCCCAGATGCAAACAGGGAGGATATGTCGGGGTGGCTGGGGTCCCCTCAGGATAAGACACCATAGTCTCATGGGTTCAGCAAGAAGAGTCTGATGAGATGACTATTTACAGAAGGGAAGGGAAGTGTGGGATGGAGAAGACACACTGGGCCCAGCAGCAGCTCACAGGCCTGAAGGCACAGGAGGGTGATGGCCCCATGTGGGGGAGAGAGCTGGTCCTCCAGGCCATTGGTAGAAGACAGAGTCACTGCCGAGTGCGGCCTGCCTGTGACTCCAGTTGGCCAAGCCCCACCTGAAGCCATTGTACAGGAGGGTAGTCACATATGGGTGAGCCTCAAGGCCCAGAACTGGGGGCGCAGGCACAGAGGGGAAGACCTATTGGGGTCCCCATAACCCCAAAGCAACAGTAGATTTTGACTAGCTCCACAAAGGCAGGAGTGTATCCTTACAGCAAGTGTCAGGTGGTTCCAAAGTCCACTCAGACACGCCAGGCAGGAACTGGGGAGTTGTTTAGGGCTCCCCTTCCCCGCTCACCCCCACATCCAATCAGCCACCTGCCTATGTGCCAGGCACTGTCCCATCCTCTTTACTGCATTTGCGGCCCCAGAAACTTTATGAGATGGGGAGGGCCAGGCATGACCTGCTGAGGTCGCCCATGTAGCTGGCAGTGGAGCTGGGACTGAACCCAGTGTCTGCACCCTGGACCACTGGCCCCAAAGGCCAGCCGCAGGCAGCCCCAGACCTGCTCTCCCACCGGCACAGCCTCCAGCTGCCTTTCTCTCCCCTCTGTTCCTCTAATGGCCCCCTCCCCACCCCAGACGCCCTGAATCTTTCAGCTGCTTCTTTGCCTCCTCTTCATGACGTGATGGTTGTAGGATAAGAGAAAAACGTTAGAGGCCTTAAGCATAAAAAAGACGATGATGGCTCCCCCATCCTCTTATGAGTAATTAAAAACAAAAAGGGTATGAAATGTCAGCAAGTCCTGATTTATCATCAGAGGTTCACTTTGATGGTTTTGGAAATAAATATCAAGTATAAAATTCTTCCTAAACAATTTTTCCTCATGCCCCAGTGCCTGCCTAGTCTGCCATGTGGGGAATCTGGTTATGGAAAGAGGCGTGTGGGGACTTCTTCCCCTAACCCGCCTGGGGCAGTCACAACAGGGAGCAGGGAGCAGGTGGGCAGGCTCGCTTCAGGGACACATGTGGGAGCTGCCTGCTAGGCCTGCGAGTACCCGAGGCATTCAGCGCAGAGGGGGTCTCTGTTCAGGTGTCAATTCGGAGGCATCATTCGCTAGATGGCCAGTGGAAAGAGCGGGTCCCCGGGATGTGTGTGCTGAATAGAGTTGAGAACAGAGTGGGTGAGCTGGATTCTGAGGGCACCGCCATATACAGGGCTGGGAGGTGGTGGGGGTAAGGGGTGTGCCTTGGGGTCTGCAGGAGTAAGGGCAAAAGGATGGCACAGGGTCCACATGGAAGGTTCCAGTAGGTCCAGAAAGAGCCTGAGTGTCCTGGGGCAGCAGAGAGAGGACAGCAGGCTCTGACCCAGCAGAGACAGGCCACAGTCTATCAACCTCAGACGTGACCAGTGACGGCCATCAAAATACCCCAAATGGAACCAGATGGAATGTCTTCGGGGTTGCACCTGCCAAGGCCCAGCCCAAGCCCCTCTTCATGTCCTCAGGTGCTATTTGGAGAGCAGGAAAGGAATCATAAAGACAGCACTTGGCTAAGGGAGGCCCAATGACACCTCTAAGGGCTGATTCATACGTGTGCAGTGCCTGCCCTGTGCTTCTGAAAAAGGCAGGTCAGGATAAGATCGAATGAATGAGTGAATGGGTGAATGAATGAATGGTAGGTTGACTGCCTCACCACTGGCTTTATTGAAACAGCTGCTGGGCATGTGGGGTGCGCAGTCATGACGATGGAATGAGTGAGCACCGTGATAAAGAGCCAGCCAAATTCTGCTCCTGGGTTTCTTCCCTTTCTTGGGGAATTCCATCCCACATGAAGCAGCCCATTTCTTTGGCAGATGGTTTGAATGTCACAGACTTTCCCTTCATCCTGAGCCCTAGTTGGACCTATTGTGACTCTTACATGGTTTGATCTACTGGAGCAAACATGGAAAGTTCTTGTCTTCCTTCTGATGTTTCTTGGGCTCATCCCTTAAGTGTCCCCTCAGCATGGCTCACTCATCCTAGTCAGGACAAGGCCCCCAAAGATGAAGTTCCCAGGTGTGGTCCTGAGAGGGGCGTGTGCCGGCCTTCATGGGCTCACCCAGCCCTGGTCAGCCCTGAGGACACTCAATGCTCAATATGGGGGTGGGAGGTGTGCAGGAAGCATGAGGTGAAATTCCATCTACAGGGATGTGAGGACTGAGCTACGAGATTGGAGCACAGCCAGGCTGAGGACACAGCGCTGAATGATTCTCCAAATGAGAGGACCCCAGCTGCCTACTCAAGAAGCTTTGTGTTTGAACATGGACTGGGCTGGCCCCACGGTCTCCAACCCAAACCCTTGCACGTGCTCCCTGCTCTCAGAAAATAAGAGTGTGTTTCCGAGATATCTTTTGGATGCCAGCATAAATGCCGCTGCTCAGGGAACCACTGCCCTGCTCAGGCAGATGCTTCAGACTAAAGGGGAGAGAAGACAAGTCACAGCTCCTACCCGCGTGGCATCTACAAATGAGCTCGGTGTGAGGTTGAGCTAATCGGTGACTTTGACCAAAATGCTGGGGGGGAATCAGGCTCCTGACAGTTTTTACCGCCTCGCCTTCTTCCATCTCTTCTGTAATCATTGCGGGCTCTTGGCACACCCAGGGCTTCCTCTTTACTTGAAGGCCTCCGTTCACACCCACAGATGGTGTCTTACTCATCTTTGTGTCCCCAGTACCTGGCACAGGTAGCACACCTAATAGGTGCTTAGGGAATGTTGAGGAAGGACCAAATGAGAGGAAGAGACAGCCAGTGTTGGGGGGCCACACAAAAGAAGAATGAAGCAAAGGGACTGTCTTTTCTTCTTCAAACCTGTTAGGCTTGAGAGTACATTGGGTCTCAACTTGTACTTGGTGAAAACTCAGTTGAATCACGGGAAACTGAAGCACAGCCACATCTTGTGTTTGTCATGGCATACTCCCTCCTTCCAAACAGAGGGGAATTCTTCTCCAAGTTGTCATCTTCCTTCTCCAGGACTGGGTAGAAAGCAGTTTCTTGGGCATTGTGTCGGAGGAGGCTGTGCATTGCGGAGACTGTCGCTGGGCAGGTTGGGAGCCATCCCTTCTCAGAGGCCTGCTCAGGGAACATGGCTGGGACTTCCCTGGTCTTTTGTGTCTGCCGTGGAATCTTGCATTTGTGGAATTCACAATAGCTGTCACCCAGGCAGGCCCATCTCAGGACCAGTGGTGAGATGGTGCTGAGGGACATTTTATGTGGGGGGGTGTTCTCTCTTCTGTACACAGGTGGCCATGCCTCCACTCACCACGCCCAGGCCTGAGACAATTCAGGTGGACCCCAGTGGTTTGAAATCTACTTTGGCTTGTCACTCAATTGACAATAGAGGGGATTTCTGAACTGCCCTTCCCACCCCCACTGCCACTGCTTAAAATACCCACAGACCCTCTGACGTTCCTTGCATCGAAAGCCGAGCATGATTGCTCACACACTAACAGCATCCCACATCCACTAGGTGTGTGTGGGGTGAGTGTGCATGCACGCGCCTGGTTCCCATTCCTTGTGTAGCGTTGGACCCAATCAGGCACCCCTCTTATTTTCTACCTTTAATTTTCTGGCCAGTTATTGTTGATAGCTCTCTCAGAAAAATATGGATGTATTCATTGAAGCCTCAAATTACGCAGGAAGGGAAGGTGTGTGGTCAGAGTATGTGGGCACAGGGTATCTCTCAGGGGGGCAGGCACTCTGTGGGTACCACAGCTGTATGCAGTGAGTGACACATGGAAGGCTTTAAATAATAGCCAAATGAATGAATGAATGAATGGAAAGTGAGAGCAAAATTCATATTAAAATTCTATATTCTTACTATTTTCAGTTTTCAATGTAGCCTTCTAGTCAGTTTTGTTGAATTTTGTATCCTGTTTTTCTTTTAACATTGTATCATAAAATTTTTTTCCCCCCAACCTTACATTCTGGAAATCGTTACGTAGACCTTAGTAACATGATAACTATTATTATTAGCGACAGTATAATGTTCTGTGAAGAGGAAGTGACATATTAAGCAAATATTTCTGAATTTGGCAGGCTTTAGAGTCTTTTCAATTCTCAGAGATAGTGAATTCTAAAATGAACGACCTAGTGCATGTAACTTTATTTCAGGAGAACTTTTCATTTTGAAACGTTTTCATTTTCTCAGGAGTAAGAATTAAGCTTTGATACATATTGCCAACTTCCCTTCCCAAAGAACATTTTCAGTGGACCTTGACATCAGTCATCATCACTATATCCTACTGACATGGTCTTTGAAATGTTCTGTCATTAGATTGTGATGATAATTGCATAACTCTGTAAACATAGTAAAAATTGTTGCATGATACACTTAAAATTGTATACTTCAAACAGGTGAATTTTATGCTGTGCAGATTATACATCAATAAAGTTAAGGATAAAAAAAGTTTTTTTATAGGAAAGAAAAATAGCATCTGAGGCTGTGAAGGATGGGTAATGGTTTCACCAGGCCGTGGGGATGGAGCAAAGCCATGGAGGCAAGGCAATGAGATCACATCTTTGTTAGGATATAAGCTCGTTTTGTGTTAGTAGGGACCCAGTATAGAGGTGTATTCCTCTCTCCCAGGCTGGGCAGAATCAGCCCAGGGCTGGCAGGGTGGCGGTGTGCTGCAGGGGACCAAGCTCCTCCTCCTTTGTTGCTCTGCCCTCTCCTGACCCCCTCGCATGTCCACATGCCAGCCAGCAGGGAAGGGCAGAAGACAAACCCTCTTCTTCCTAAAGGCAGGACCTAGAGTTTGCACGTGTTACTTCCATTCTTAGTTGCCCTGGACTTAGTCACCTGGCCACACCTAGTGCAAGGGAGGCTGGGAAATGTGGTCTTTATAATGAGAGCCACACGCCTACCTACGAAGGCAGGGAGAGTGGTACTGAGGGACACATCTGAGGACTGAGGAGAAGTTCCCTAGTGTAGAACCTGTGATGTGGTTAGGGAGGGCTGCAGATGAAACCCTACTGTGCTCATAGGAATGGACAAATATTTCTCAGTCAACAAATATTGAATGGGCATCTATATGTGCCAGGAAGTAGAACCCACATCAGACCGATGCTCATTGCTCCAGTTTGTCCCCTTCTCACCTTCTTTGTGATTGGATCGTAAGAACCTGTGTCTACAGCCCATCTCCTCTTTGCTCAACTCAGTGTCCCCTAACAGAGCGATCTGTGTTTTATTTCCTCGCCAGAGCGATTTGCTGAATGGACCGAAAGACCCTGTCACTCCCAAATGTCAATGCTCTGTCTTCCCTTTGCTCCTCCAGACTCCTCCTCCCCTAGTGAGAGAAGCCCCAGGAACCACCCTGCGTGACCTTCACTGTGACCTTCACCACGGGCTTCTCTCCCGCGCTGGTCCTGGTTGGGCCTGGTCAGTGAGAGCCTGTGGGGACACGGGGAGGTGAGGGCTTTGTATCTTTGACTGTCTCCCAGGTGTGGCGGGCTGTGGCAGGCCTCCCAAGCTGTTTGATGGTCACAGCTCACAGGTGGCCTCTATGGCCGTGCTCTCTGTCTCACACACCAGAGCTGTACTGTCCTTTGTGTCACCCCCCTCTAGAACTTGCTCCCCATGTGCAAGCCCAGGGTCCTGCCACTGTTCTTGTTGGCTTCTCTGCTCATACTTTTCTTTTTTTTTCTTTCTTTCTTTTTTTTTTTTTGAGGGCAGTATCACTGGCCCTCATATGTGGGACCCGATCCGGGGCCGCTGGCTTCCCAAGCCAGCGCTTAACCACTGCGCCACTCGGCCGGCCCTTCTCATACTTTTCTAAGGAGCTTTTTGATCTTTTTTTTTTTTCTTAATTACTAGGTTCAGGTGTCTACCGATTTCCCTCAGTGACCAGGATGGATACTAAACCAATCCAATGGGTCAGGGCAGTATTAGTGCCTTTCCTAAGCCTCCAGGACTCGTGGAGATTTAACCCTGCCTGTCACTCCAACATCATCTCTTGAAATCCCACTTCCACAACTTCATTCATTCATTCACCCAGCAAATGTTCAGTGACCCCTGACTATGTGCCAGGCACTGTTCTAGTGACCAAGCCAGGCAATGTCTCTGCCATGTGGGTCCTGTGTCCCAACCCCTGGCCACTTGCCCCTCTATTTCCAGGTGCTGTGTGTCTTGCCTCCCCTCACCTTTCCACTGTGCCACCTTTGCTGGATACACCCCTACTGTCCACTGACAGTCCCTGTCCTCTAGGTGCCCTCTCCTCCTCCACCAGCCACCTGACTGTCCTGGGAAAGAGCCCCCTGCTCTCCTTGGAGCCCCCACCGAGCCCCATGCTGATGCCTGTGGGAGCTCTTATTCTCTCTTGCTTGCCGATTACGTGCTGACCCCCCAATTGTGAGCAATTGTGGGCAAGAGGGATATCTGGGGTGTCTCTGAGACCCTCATGCCCGCAGGGCCTGGCATCTAGCCAAGGCTCTGTGAAATTTCTTGGAATTGCTGAATGAAATATTAATGCAATACCTGGCTAGAGAGAGGCTCTATTTGCAGACCTCCACCCTGGCCACCTGAGCGAGGCAGGACAAGGCTTCGGGCCTCATTTTCAGGAGAACACAGTTCGGGGGGAGGTGAATCACTGCCCCCATGTCATCTGCCTGGAACGAGGCAGGTCAGAGGTATGGATTCAGGCCCCGAAGACAAAATGCAGGGCTCAGAGCTCCACCCCTCCTCAGGAAGGCCTCCCAATACACACAAGGCAGGTTTGTAGTGGATGGGAATCAAAAAAGATGTATTTACTTATGAAAGATTTCAGGAGCAATAATGTGGTACCCGATTCAAACAATATACGAATGGATAGTGTATCCGTTTCCCAGGGTTGTTGTAATAAAGTTCCACTAACTGAGTGGCTGAGACGATACAACAGAAATGTACAGTCTCAGGGTTCTGGACGCTGCCAGCCTGAGATGAAGGGGTCAGCAGGGCCATGCTCCCTCTGACGGCGCTAGGGCAGGATCTGTTCCAGGCCTCTCTCAGCTTCTGGTAGTTACTTGGCTTGTGACGACTCAGCTGCACTCTTCGCTGTGTGTCTCTCCTGTGTGTGTGTCTGTGTCCAAATCCCTCTCCTTTATAAAGAGCAGGCCCATTGGGTTGGGGCCACCTACTCCAGTGTGGCTCTTCCTAACTTAACTAATTACATCTGCAGGGACCCTATTTTCAAATGAGGTCACCTTCCGAGGTACTGGGAGTTAGGACGTCAACACATGAACTTGCAGGTGACACAACTCAGCCCCTCACAGGTACAAGGAGCCTAACGGAAGGGGCTTCCTTCACTTTGTCCCCCAGTCGCCGACCCCAGTGTGAGGCAATTGCTAGTAAGACCTTGGAGCCTAGGAATCCAGACCTTTCTATGCTTATATAATCTTGATTCTATACCTACACGTACCGATATATTACAAGGAAGAAAAATTAAGATAAGCAAATGGAAAAGAAAGAGAAACCCTTTAAAACACAAAGCCTCAACGCCAATGCTTTTTATTCTTATTTTGTTTCTTTCTTGATTTGCTTTTCCTTTGTGGCTGGTGACACAAGGCAGGCCCTGCTCCAGGATGGCTCTGAAACCAGGGGCTGGACAGGGGGATCCACTGATGGAGAGTTCTAGACCCTCTGCCTCTTCCACCCATGCTCCCTGATGCTCATAGAGTCTGTCCATTGCCATCCATGCAGATAGGATCGCAGTCAGCCTCACACCTCCTCCGAGTTTGCAAAACCTCCAGGTCTGAACATGGTCTCTGCTTCTGCGGCCGCAGGTGGGTCTTGGGAGGGTGGACACTGGAGGGTCTGTGTCCCGATCAGGACCTGCCACCGACTGAGCTGGCGCCTCCTCACCTTCTGCACAGACAAGCGAGGGCCGGACCCTGACAGAATAGCAAAGTGAAAACTAATGCCCGCCCCTTGTATATCGCCTAGACGTTACTTTCGAGAGGAGCACAACAGGCGCAGAGCGAAGCTGTACATATGTTAAATTCACATCAGTAATAAAGATTAAGTAGAAGTTAATAGCATCCCAGTCATGCTTGTGGAGGTAATCTCCTTTCTGAAAATTCAAAATTAGATTTGGAGGATCGAAGCAAACAGGGGGTGAGACTTTGGCGTAATATTTTAATCAAATTGTCATGAATGAGTGGATACAATTAAGAATTCTGTCAGTCACAGTGCCGAGGCCCTTTTGTTAGTCAGCGGTGGGAGGGGTACGGTGGGAGATATTAAACTTGACCTTTCTCAGGATCTTCGTTTTTGACCCTCTGGCTGGGCTTTGCCTGTCAGATGGTCCTTTTTTAAAAAAAGGGTATGTGTGTGTATGCATATATGTGTGTACATGCACATGGACACGTGTGCATGTGTGTACATCCTTGCACGCTTGCATGTGTGTGCACATGTGTACATGTGGGACGTGCATGTGTGTACATGCGTGTATGTAACACAAAGTTATATATGCTCACATGCATACATGTGTACAGATGCATCTGTGTGCATGTGGGGGGTGTGTGTATGTATGTGGAAGCCCGGCAGCGAGAAAGCAGGAATTGGGGTCAAACAAAAGATTTGTGCTGTCAGTAACAAAACCTGATCCTGAGTACTTCTTTCAGCCTTCTTTTCCTTTTCTTTGCAGCCAAACACAGGCATTTTGTGTGTGAGTAGCCATGTGGACAGGTGTGTCTCCCTGAGTGCTTGGGGTAGCTCAGGGCGGATGTACACCCACGTTCATACCGTCCGGGGCCGCTGCGAAGGGTGATGTAACTGACCTCAGTGAATTAGGGGATGCCTGCGTACCCCGCTAACTTGGACTTGGACTTCCTTCTGTACAATGAGTTGAACTGAATCAAGTCGCACACTCGCTAGCCTCGTAGGGGTTTGCGGCTTTCAGGAGGACCTGCCTTGCAGAGCCCATTTGTAAGGATGGAGACACCGGGTGAAATGTACTCTTTCCACTTCCCCTCCCCCCACAGAGCATTGATTTATGTTTAATTTTGATCCACGGGTGCTGGTGGGGCGGTAGGGAAAAATGTCGGCAAAAATATCTTTCTTGTTTCCTTCTGCGTCGACAGTCTGCCGTGTAGGTGTATCTTATTTATCAGTGATTATAAATCAATAAGGGGAATGCAGAAAAGCGAGACAAGCCAGGCTGCCCCAGCCTCTAGGGCTACAGACTTCAACACGCATGAATACAATGCTTCTGATGCGGAATTTATTATTTTAAGTAGATTTGAGTTAAAAAAATTTTTAAAAAAATTCCTCCAACGTTCCTGCTGCTCCATCTTTCCTCTTCAAACCCTGAGTTTGGGAACTAGACCAGCACTTTCCACGGAGGGTGACACTATGGAATCAGCAGCATTCCTTTGGTTTATTTTACCTTTTGTTGTAGAAGAAAGTCCGAGTAACTTACGCTCCTCCTTCCACTTGGGCAAGCGTTTTGAGGCCGAAGGACCTAATTATTTTTTAACACTGCCTTCGCTGTATTTGCCTGGGGAATTATTGCAAATCAACTGACAGACCTATTGTGTTTGTGACATCACAGCAACTGGCTTTTTACATGGAAAACAAGCCTTCTGTTAATTCAGCAATAACACCCCCACCCCCCATTCCACCCCCCACACAAAAATTGCATTAGCAACGTCTAACCCGAGTGCTGAATACACTCAGAAATAAACACTATTGCACTACAGGGGTTGAAAGGGAATATGCATCAAAATGCCTGGCATTTAATTTTTTCCCCCCTTCTTCGGGAATTTAGCCAGTGAAATATAGCTGCCAGTGTCCCAGGCCTGCACACACTCTCCTGCAATATGCTCTCGATCAATCAGATTTGCATAACTAAACTGTCTGCGAGCCCGCTCGGCTGCCCAGGTGCGAGGCCATTTGCATATAGAACAGTGAGGAGGTCCCAGGAGTCACTTCAGACCGAGCGACTGCTGAGCCCGCAGTCCACACAGCCCAGGAAATGAAATTGGAATGACAAAAAAAATGGGAGTGCTCGCCTGGAAGGGTGAAATATGCAGGCGCCTCGCAAAGGTTATGTAGAGATTACAAGCCGGAGGTTCCACGGCAGAGAGGCCCACTAGCATCTGGGGTGGCCACACCGTGGCGTGGGCCACGGTGGGGGCCTGGGGTGCCCCTGTCAGCGCCAGGGTCCCTTTGAACCTGTGGAGCTGTTGTGGGACTTCCTGGGCTTTTCCTAACGTGAAAAGGCTCCCCGCCTCTGATCCCTTTGCAAGACAGGCTTTCCAAATAGATAAGAGCTCTGGCGTGGCGTCCTGCACAGAGCATGGCTTGACATGCTTGGCGGGCACCGTGCATTAACTGTTTGATAGGTTCCAAATCCCGGGCTGAGGGCTGTGGGTCAGCCTCACCCAGCCTTACACCAACCCTGCGAGGTGGGCTGTTGTCATCCGTGTTGTCCAGAATGCCCGGAGAGATGAGGTCCCACCTGGAAGGACATTGGTGGAGCAGGGATCAAAGCACGGATGTCCAGAGAGGACAAGCCAGTTGTTCCCGGTCACCCAGCGTATCAGAGATGGACGAGCACCTTGGCCTCCCCTGTCCCCGCGGAGGACTGGGTCTGCCGGGCCCCGCTCTGCCGACGCTCTCTGGAAAGGGCCGGGGGGAAACCTCAGGCCTTGTACCCGGCAGCCTTTGGCCTTCTCGGGTCCCTTCCTCCGTAAGAAAAATGACATTTTATGACTGTGTGGGTACAAACGTGACTGTAGCCCAGGTTGGGTTCATTATCCTTCTTCTTCTGATTTTAAAATAAAATAATAACATTTGGTCCCTGGAAGTAACGCGGGGCACTGTGTCTGCTGTGCTTTGTGGAGGTGTCACCCTGCTCTGTGGGCCACACCCCAGGAACACTCTGTCTCTGTCCTTCTCACAGAGAGGACAGGTGCGGGACCTCCCGTGCACAGAAAGCTGCAACCTGTCTCTCCTGCCTTCACAGCGTGGAAGCAGACGTGGGCCGCGCAGAAACGGATGGGCGAGCCGTGTCCGATAAAACCTTCCTGGTGGGCGCTGACGTGGGCAGTTCCGATCATTCGCAGGTGTCACAAAATATTCTTTTGGTTTCCTTTCCACCTAGATATTCTTAGCTCTTGTGCCCACAAAAACACAGTGGAGAACCCAGTCGCGGGCCACGTAGGTCTCCTGGGCAAACCCCTGGGGAGGTTGGCCTGAGGACAGGAGAGACATCTCCAGACCTATCTTCCAAGAAAGAGCTCTTTGCCATTTCTTTCATCAGTTAGTGCTGCCTCGTTCTCAGACAGCCCGTCCCATGCCCACCAGCACTGATGGCAGAGACCACGGAGCCCTCTGACACACGATGGAGAGTGGAGGAGACTTAACATAATGACTCTCCCCCTCCTCACCCCCCCGCCGTCCTTTCTGACTTTATTTATCTGCCTCGGCTAGAAAATTGCAATGAAAGTTATGTCTTTGTAACCCTCATTGAATGAGTGTGAATAGGCCAGAGCTTTAGGTAAAGGAAAGACCCCTCTTCTGTGCCTCCTGCCCTGGCACTTAAGGGTTGTGTGTTGGTGTTGGTGTTGGCGGGGTGGGGGTGAGGGCAGGTCAGTGTTCCTCTTGGTTTGAATGTCACTCATTGTCAAGTTGGCATCCCACCTGGTTCCCATGGCAACAGCTTTTTGTGCCAGGGAGGGTCACCTCACCTGTAATCCCCATGAAAAGGACAGTGACAGGGTGTTCACCAGTTAGCGCTTTTGTCCCTCATGATGGGTTTGAGTTTAACCTTGAAACCAGACGAGTCAAGGGCAAAGCACATCTAACACAAACAAGGTATGGACGCATCACGGAGCCAGGCAGCCTTGGCTTGCCTGGGCAGGTGGGCCCAGCTGTTGGTACCCGGGTGTCACAGTGAGAGTCAGCACACCTGGCTCACTGGTGACCCCCTGGCCTGGAGCATCCCCTTGTTCCTTTACTGTGGGGACCTCCGATTTCTATGGTGACCTGAAGGCAGCCATTGAGTCAGATAGCAGGTGCTGGCTGTGTGTTGGCTTGTACCTGAGTCTCCGCAGAGTCACCCATTCAACCACTGTTTGCCTAGTGAGCAGGTGCTGGGCACACAGGGTGCAGAAAGCAGAGTTGGCTCCAGCCCCGCTGGGATTTCCAGGCTGGTGACAGAGACAGGTTGCCGACGTGGTTCTGACAGCAGAGGCGGAGAGCACGCAGCCTATTTGAAGGCAGGTGCCCTGCAGAGAACATTGATTTGGCATCAGGATATTTTGACGCCTTTGCTCCTCAGCAGGGAGCATAGCTTCTCTGAGCCTGGTGGCTTCCATTTGCAACGTGTTTGGGCTGGATTGGGGCAACAGAGGTAACTGTGTCCTTTGAGGTCACTCAGATTCAGCACCAAGGTTCTGGCGGTTGTCACAGCCGGTTGGTTACCTTTGCCCAGGGGGCTTAAGTGCTATGCTTGAAACAGCTCCATTCTCTCTGTTGTCCTGGGGAGACTAATTGTGTCCAAACTCCTGCTTCCTGAGACTTCTGGGGTGAGAAGTGACGGGTGGGGGAACAGGACAGGTGCAGCAGGTGTAAGACAGGAGTGGAAGCACAACTCCCTCTTCCCCCTCTCCTCTCTCTCCTCCTTCTTCTCCCCCTTTTTCCTCTCTCCTCTCCCTCTTCCCTCTCTCTCCCTCCCTCCCTCTTTCTTTCCTGCCTTCTTCCTTGTCTTCTCTCCTTCCTTCCCTCCGTTTGTGGGTATTTACTGACTCTTCATTTTTTAGATGCTGGGGATTCCTGCACCTACACTTGGCTTGGCCTATAGTATGTGCTCAATAAACATTTCACCAACCAACCAACAAATGCTCAGTGAGACCGTGCTTGCTCCAAAACAGTGCTTCTCAACTCTGGATGCACAGCGGAATCACCTAGGGAGCATTTCACCGTATCCATACCTGGGAGACAACCCAGACTAAGTGAATCGGCGTCTCAGGGTGACAAGTTGAAAACTGCAGCTTTAATGTGAGCAGCAAAAGGCAAAGGGCCTGTTGAGAAGGTGGCCAGACTCGCAGGCAGAGGCTCAGGGGGCCCCAGACCCTGCAGTCCTCAGAGCCCTTTCCATCTCCAGGGGCCACAGCACTTGCCTGACACCCACAATAAGTGGAACGTGCGGAGTCAGATGCGTGGCCCTGCCTTTCTCTTGCAAGATAATTTTACTGAGAAGTCAGATGGAGGTGGCAGGGGAGGCGGCAGGAGGTGGGGATAAATTCTTACATCTGTTTAGAATTTACCTCTCCCTGAATATTAATAAACAAACCCTCTTAGATGGTAGGGCCACCCTGGGAGAACTATTGGGCCCACTTTGCAGATGGGGAACTGAAGTGCAATTCGTTAAGTGATTGCTTTGATGTCACCTGGACGTGTGACTCATGTCTGGCCATCAAGGCCATCAGCTAGTGTGATGGGGATGGACAGGCTGCATGTCCCCTGTCATTCATTGGGCTAGGTCTGGCCTGTCCACTCCGCAGGGGGAGAGGACGAAGCACCATGCCTCTGACACCTGAGTTTGCGATGGGCACCCTGTCACTCTAGCTCATCCTGCTCTGTGTCTGCGACTCTTGCCAAATTCAGGAGCTGAAAATAATGCTAAGTTCCTCCTGGTCCCTGCCTCCCAGACAGCACAGCAGACTAATGGCTGTATGCTGTGACCAGGCCATTTGGGCCACCCTGGGCTGGGAGAAAGGGGGGCAGGCACTGGCCATCTCCGCCTGGCCTCTGACACAGACCCCTCTCTCTGCCTGAGATTTCTCAAAGCCGCTGGTTGTCATCTTTGCTGAGCACCACTGACCCTGGGCTAACAGGGAAGGGCCCAGAGGGCAGCTGCACATGCAGGGTCCGTCCAAGACCCTGAGTCGTGTATTAACACTTGTTAACGAGGAGATGCATGACTCCATGGTCTCTCCTGGGCCCAGCCTGTGTGGGGCTGTCCCCAAAACAAATGGAGACAAAAATTGTTTCCATCTTGGCTTGCAGGGGGTGGGATGCATGTCCCAGGGACGCTCTTCTGGCCTATAAGAGGGGGGCTTCCCACCTAGCTCTTTCCTTCTAGCAGCCTGGAGACCCTCACCCTTTTAAAAAAAGAGCTCTCTTTCCAGAAAGGTCCTTTGGAAGGGATTTGTTTTCCATAGTGCACTGTCAAAGTGGAGATTCTAAGGGCAGAGGTCAAATGTGCTCCGTCAGTGGGCCAGAGGTCCAGGTGGCATGGGGTGGGGTGGTGGGGAGGTGGGGCAGTGCCGGGTGCTGGGGAAGGAAACAGCCCTGGATGCGCCAGTCTTTGCACCCTCCCTCGGTGTTCCTTAGACTTGATATAACATAGGTCTGTTGTCTTCTACAGTAAAAACAATTTTAAGAGCCCTGAGAAGCAATAAGGAACTATAGGAAATGATAGCCTTATCTCTCTGAAAATGTTTTATAATTGCTCATCATTACTATAAAAGAGACTCTGACTTTTTAAACAGTAATATTTTGCATAATCACAAATGAGATGGTGGAATAAGAAAGTGTCCCATGGACCCAGCAGCCTCTCTGGACTGTGTGCACTGGGGCCTATGGGTCTGACCTATGGACCTCTGTACCCACCTTGGTCATCACAGCACAGAGCTGAAGGGGGAGAAATGATTCCTACTGAGGGCCCAGGAAACTGAGGCCCTGAGAGCTCATGAGATTTGGCTGAAGTAAGCAATGTAGAAGTCAGGGAGGGCTAAGCCTGGTCACCCCCATCGCCCCCCAGAAGGTGTACAGGGTTGTGTAGCTCTGAGTTGTGCTTCCCAACATGCTTCTTGTGGGGCTTGAAGTTCATTTCCACAAATTCCATCTCTCCCCTACAGGTCTTTTGCCTCCTTTCTGATGGTTTCACACCCAATCTCTCCCTCCCCGGAATCATCGTCTCACACCTCAAGGAAGGCAGGCAAGAAAGAGGAAGCATTTGCTCCATCCTGCAAGGCATCTGACATCCATTATTTCATCAGTTCCTCACTAGAGTCTTGTGAGGCTGATGTGGTTCCTGCTTAGAGTGGAGAAATCTCACCCTCAGGAGATGAAATAAAGGGCCAAGGTCATACAGCCTGTAAATGGCAGGACCAGGATTCACATTCAGGGATGTCTGACTCCAAAACCTTCTTCGCTGTAGCATCATATTAGAGGCTCTAGGGAGCTGCTGGGACATCTTGGGGCAGACACTTGGCGAGGTGACTTTATCCAAGACATCCTTTTATTGACTTATTTTCTCTTCCTGTTGTGTGAAAAATTCACATTTGCCATCAAGGGGCCAGGTGAAGAGTACTTTGAAATATCCATTAAATGTCATTCAAGAAGTGCTTGGTATACTAGATTCCTAAATCCCAGAGGCAAGGAAATGCAACCAAGGACCTCCGAGAAAGTCATTTGTGGTTATGCATAAAGGAGAGAGATGTGATGTCACAGTCCAGCCCACAGGTAAAGGGGCCGGACGGGCACAGAGGAGAGAAATCAGCCGGGAGCCAAGGAGAAAGGAGGGTGGAGTCTCTCTCTTCTGCGACTGGGGCTTTGTCTTGTCCATTTTCAGGGGAGCATTTATCTTGGTCCCTACTCTGTGCCTCAATCCAGGCATGCTTGGCCTACGTCATTGTATGCCAACAATGCACCAAATACATATTTGAATTAGGTAATTCAATGATGACATTGACAACAACAATATATTATTATATTCACATAGCATTTGCTTTTAAAGTTCTTTCACCTACAAAATGCAACTTGGTCATTGTAGCAGACTGAAGATGCCGAGGACAAGAACGACTAGCTCCACCTTGATGCTGAAGAAATAGAGCCTCAGTGGGGCTGGAGAAATGAAACACCATGTTGACAGAGAATGAAAGAACACTAGATCTGCACTATATAGGATTCTCAAGGCCATGCTTTTGCCACCCACCGGGCTGCCTTCTGACCTCAACTTTGCACAATGTTTCCCATGTATGATGTCCCTTCACTCTCCCAGCAGCCCTGTGTGCTAAGCCTTGTTTGTGTCTGTCCCTTTCACACCTATGGAAAACTGACCCACAAAAGGAGGAGGTGGCTTGCTCAAGGTTCCATGATGGAACCAGGGCTTGAATTCACATCTACTGATATGAAGTCTTTGCCTTTTTTAGTACGACAACAGAGCTGACTCCATATTTGCAGTTGGTTTTATGAGGTGGGCGTGCATTGCTGAGGGGGTGAAGACAGAGCAAGGGTACCGCTTTTTAGATGATGTTGAAAACCAGCCCAGGTGTACTTACTTGGTAGGTGTTAGAACTCTTTTTTTTTTTTTTAAATTTTTATTTATTTATTTATTTTTAGCTGAGCCATCCTGCCACCTGTTGGCAGCTCAACGGCAGCTCAGCTCGGGCTGGCATTGAACTGCTGTTGCTCAGAGCTCAGCTCACACTCTTGAGTGAGCTCTTAAACCAACTGAGCCACTCGGCCGGCCCGGTGTTAGAACTCTTGAAGATGAGCTTCCAATCACATGAGACAACTTTCCAAAATTCAGGTGCATCTAAAGCATGGTGCATGAGGAGAGGCTGCCAGGGAAGGGCTTTGATTCTAGAGCAAATGACAGGGAAGAGCTTCTGGGATGTTCATTGCCCCAGCCTTGATGGTTAGGCTGAGATTATGGCTGGAGGGATAAGAGTCCATTTATCTGGTTCGTTCCCACAATCTAATTGGAAAAGTGGAATTGCCACTTAAGACTGATGGTAACGGAACGTCTTTAAGCTATGAAGCTAAAATGAACTGTGAAGTTCCATTCAAGAGCGTATCGCTTTGACTGCGGCAAGAGGCTTTATTTGAAATTAGAAAATGAAAATTACCGATCAATGCAGTAGGAATAGAATGAATGGTGTTTCAATTGCGCTACGGGAAAATGTAACTCAGAATCAAGACGTCCTATTTACCTTCTTTCCAATTCTAGCTCTTTCCACATAATGGCGACATATATAAACATACGGACTAGTGAGCCGCAAAGATGCTGCTTTGTGTGTCTACCATCAGATAAACCCTGCCACAGTGAGGTGGGCTCTGGGACAGCTTGGCAGACAGCGGGGACCCCTGCGAGCTTGTCTTCCTAAGAGAGGTGAACAAAGCCAAAGCCTTGGCCCGTGGCCCTTCGGTAACCCGGGAATGCTGTGGAATTCTGCCTTTTCACATGGAAAAGTCCGGTCATGATTTTAATGGACAAGTTAGGCCCCCAAGAAAAACCTGTCCTCACAAATGCTCAGATGAGTTGTCGTCATGATCAAAGAAATTGTTCCAAACAGAAAGCTGAAGTGGTGGAGGGATTTACATGATACATTTTAAATTTGTATTAATTGGTATTGCCCAAAGATTCATAGCGTTTGTTTCTTGAACAAAGAACACAGGCAATGTGATTTTTGAACATGGTTTATTTTTTCATAAAAGAACTATGCTTTGAATGCCTACTGTGCACCGTATGCTGTGGGGACAGTGAACAGAGCAGGCAAAAGTTCCTGTGTTCACAGAGCTTTCATTTAGGTAGAAGACATCCGAATAAGTAGATTCTATAGAATGTGGTGAGTGTGGCAGGACCGGAAGTGAGGGAAGAGGAGAGGGTAGCCTGGGGGAATGGTCCGGCATAGTTTGCATGTTGCCACAGGATGGCCAAAGCAGATGAGGAGGATGTCGGGGGAGAAACAGATGGAGCAGTGGGTGCAAAGGGCCCCAGGTGGGCATGTGCTTGTGTCTGAAGGACAGGAAGTTCACATGGGCATATGTATTCTTCAGGAGCCCACTGCCAGAGGGTGTCACTGAGAGGACCCAGGCTTGGGGTGAGGTTCAGGAACTTGACCGAGAGTCTATGCTCTTAACCACTGTGCTCACCTCTTCCACTATCCCAGGGATTCCCTAAGGTGCTGTGGAAGCCACCTGGCTGGGTGTGGGGCCATCGAGTGCTCCTTAGGAGAGGTATGAAAATGTGTAGTCAAAGCTGTTTTTCTGTTTCCCAACAACCCCTTGCCTCTCTCCATTTGTCTCCATCTCCAGTCGCTCCGCCCTGATTCGAGCTGCCTTGTGTCTCTCCTGGGTCACCAAAAGAACCTTCTGTTTGTTCTCCTTGCTTCAATTCTTTCTCCCCTCTATTCCATGCCCCACGTAGTGGCCAGAATCCGATTTTAGCACCATCCATCCCCCAGTTTAAAGTCCTTCAACAACTTCCCATGGCTCTTAGAATCGAGCTCTGACTCTGTCAGGGGAGCAACCCGACCCTGCCTGGCCTGTCCCTTGTGCTCATTTCCAAGCTGACCATCTCCACCCTCACAGCCTAGGCTCCAGCTCAGTGGCCCCTTCTGCTCTTCGGACACATCACTGGAACAGTCCCTCATCTTCTACCTGGTTCATCCCCTCTCTGTATTCCTCAAAGCTCAGTTCAAAGGTCACTGTTTGCCTTCTCTGATCTTCAGCCCTACTGCCTCAAGGCCTGGTCAGGTCCGGGATTCCATGTCACAGTACCCTAATTTTTCTGCATTGTTCCCTCATGACACATGTGACATTTATGTGATTATTTATTCATTGCTGTAACTCAGCCTCCAGAACAGGGTCTAGATGCCCAACAAGAAGAGATTAATATCTGCCCCACTGCTAGACTGTAATGTCCAGGAGGGCAGGCATGTTATTTTACTCACGTAATTCACCTGTGCTTAGCCCAGTGCCTAGCACCTAGAGTATATTCTATAATGACTTCTTAAAAGAAAATAAGGGCCGGCCGAGTGGCGCGGTGGTTAAGCGCTGGCTTGGGAAGCCAGCGGCCCCGGTTCGGGTACCACATATGAGGGCCAGTGACACTGCCCTCAAAAAAAAAAAAAAAGAAAGAAAAAGAAAACATGCAGTTTGCAAAATGTCAGCCCCTTGTGTTTTGCTCTGATTGTGTCTGGGGAAGATTGTTACAGATGCATTAATAAATGCCCAACATAATACAGTTTTTATTCTGTGCGACTCATGAGCGGGTCCAGCTGTATCCCCAGCCCACCATCCAGAAGGGCCTGCTGTGTTTCTTTGTTTGCCTTGGCTCTATGGAGTCTCAGAAGCAAATTTTTGGGCTCACTTCTAAAAATTCCATGAGCCTATTCAGTAAGGAGGCCCCAGCCTTTATGATCTTGCTTCCCTTTCTTCCCCCTGCTTGATTCCCTCAAGAAAATATTTCCTTTAGCATTGAATATATTTTTATACATTGCTCCAAATTCATTGTGAAATGGTATACGGAATGAATAAATAAACTTGGGTTTCCAGCCATACTAAGAATTGGATAAATTAGGGGTGCATGTTGGGTGCTCGAAGTCACATCCCAGCTTGTTCCACCATGGCGCATGGTCCTGACCCAGGGACTCTCTTCAGATCCCCACTCTGTATCCTGCCTAATTATCTTGCCTCACCTTTCTAGTCAGTCTCTTCTGGTTCTGGAAATTGTCATGGATCCAGCTGGGGTCACACCTTGACGCAATGCCAAAGTCTTACCAACCTTTTCTCTCAGCCTGGGCCCAGCTCACCCTGACCTGTGTCTTCTTTACCGTCAGTTGCTGGAATCTTGCAGAGAATCAGTGGGCCTTGAGCACTGTACCTCAGCTTCCATGTGTCTATATTAAGCTTTCATGTTCTGATTTTACTGAACTAGATCTCCTGAGACCCAGGAATGCCTGGATTATCTTGGAGTGGTTGTGTTTAGATGGTTCCCTGCATTTTTCCTAGTCTCCTAGACTCAGGATATAGTCTTCCTTTCTGTTCAAAGTATGTCTCGTGAAAACCATATAGTTGGCTCTTAATGCTTTCTTATTCCAGTCTGAAAATCTCTTCCTATTAATTGAAATACTTAGTCCATTTATATTTAATGCAATTATTGTTATGGCTGAGCTGCCATCTTGCTATTCATTTTCCATTTGTCACATCTGTTTTTGTTCTTCTGTATCTTTCTTCTCCCTCCCTTGCTCTCCTGCCCATCTCTTTTGTTTTGAGTATTTTTTGTATTTGATTTTCTCTCCTGTGTTGGCTCTTCAGCTGTATATCTTTGTGTTATTAAGAAAAAAAGTTGCTGTAAGGATTGTAATATGCATCTTTAACTTATCACAATCTATCATGAATTAATATTCTATCACTTTACATATACTGTTAGAACCTCATAACAGTAAACTTCCATTTACCACTTTTACACTTTGTGTTGTTTATATACATACATATATATGTATATATATAGTACTCCCTTATATGTTATAAACTACAAATTAACAATATAGTGTAATTGATTTGCTTTAAACAATTAGTTATTTTTAAGGAAATTAAGAAACAAGAAAACTGTTATTTTATTTTTTAAGATTTTATTGGGGAATTGGGGGAGGAGAACAGACAAGTTGCTGTCCTTTGGTTCTTCAGTCTAGTTCTGGAGGACGTTGCTTCACTGGCCCATGTTGATATTATGATAATTGCACTCTTCCCTGTTGCTGGCCATTGGATGGCTGCTTACGGCTGCTCATGGCAGCTCTCGCCCACTGCCTGCCACTAACGCTGGCTGCCGGCCACTCACGGTAGCTTACAGCATCCCACTGCATCCCCACTGCAGCCTGTGCCATCGCCAGTCACTCACAGCAGCCCAGCTCCAGGTTGAGCTGTTGTCCACCATCTTAGTTGTAGAGGGCGCAGCATCACTGGCCCATGTGGGAACCAAACTGGCGGCCCTGCTGCTCAGAGCTCACACTCCCAAGCCAACTCTTTACCAACTGAGCTACTTGGCAAGCCCAGAAAACTGTTTTATTAACTTATCCATATATTTACAATTTCTGGGCTCTTCTATTTTTGGGTAGATTCAATCTTCCATCTAGTATCATTTTTCTTTAAAATGAAAAATTCCTGTTAACATTTCTTAGTGTCTTAGGTTAGCTAGTGATGAATTATCTCAGATTTTGTTTATATGTTTTTATTTTGCCTTCATTTGGAAGGATCTCTTTTCTGGATATAGTTTTCTAAATAGATAAATTCCACCCGCTCTCGGAGCATTTAAAAGATTTTTTTTCCCATTGTATTTGGGTTTACATTATTTCTGCTGAGGAGTAGTCACTCTTACCATTGTTCCTCTCTATGTAATAGGGTTTTTCCTCTGGTTGCTTTTAAAATTTCATCTTTATCTTTATTTTTGGCAATTTGACTTTGATGTGACTAGAAGTATGTTTACTTTTGCTGTTGTTATATTCTGCTTGGAATTCATTGAACTTATTGGAATATGGATTGATATATTTTATCAAATTTGGAATTTTTTTTTTCTAAGATTTTATTGGGGAATTGGGGAAGGGAAACAGACAAATTGCTTTCCTTTTGTTCTTCAGTCTAGTTGTGGAGCACATTGCTTCACTGGCCCATGTTGGTATCGTCATTGCTCTCTTCCTGGATGAGGCAGATCAGTCGCTGGCCTCTGGACAGCCACTCTCAGTGGCTCTTGGCAGCTCACACCAGCTGCTGGCCGCTCACGCTGGCTGCCGGCCACTCACTGTGGCCTATGACAGCCCACTGCAGCAGGGGCTGCAACCTACACCATCGCCAGCACTCCAGGTGGAACTGTTGTTCACCATCTTAGCTGTAGAGGGCAGTGTCACTGGTCCTCATATGTGGGATCTGAACCTGGGGCCGTTGGTGTCCGAAGCCAGCTCCTAACCAATGCACCACTTGGCCGGCCCCAAATTTGGAAAATTTGAGCCGTTATATTTTCAAATACATATTTTTTTCTACTATAGTTTCTCTTCTCTTCTGGGGACTCCAACTCTACTTTGTTGGATCAGTTGATATGGTTCCACAGGTCACTTAGGCTCTTTTCATTTTTTTTCCCATTCTTGTTTGAACTGATCAATTTGAACAGTTTCTATTGCCCTTTCCTCCATTTCACTTCTTTTTCCTCTGCATTGACCAATTTGCTGATAAAACCATCCAGAAAAAAATTTCAACTTAGATATTTTATATTTGAGTTCAAGCCTTTCCATTTACTCCTTTTTAAAATAGTTTGTTTCTCTAGTGATATTTCCCATCTATTTTCTCATTTAAATCCCAAGATGTTTATGTTTCTAATTATTTTGTCTTAGTTCTAAAATCTCTGTCATATCTGTGTCTTTGTCAACTGATTTTTTTCTACTGATTATTGGTTATATTTTCCTGCTTCTTCTCATGTATCGTAAAGTTTGATTATATGCTGGATATGGTAGATATTACATTGATAAGAGTCTGGATTTTGTTGTCTTCCATTAAAGATGATTGGGTTTTGTCTTGGTGGTCAGTGACTTTATTGGTGGATTAGCTTGATCCCTTTGAGGACTGTTTTTGAACTTTGTTATTGTGAGTCTCATGTAGACTTTACTTAAAGGTGAGTTTAGCCCTGTTTGTAAGGTATGACCTTTCTGGAGATTCAGCTGAGTGCCTGGAGAGCTTATTGAGTTATCTCTACCTTGACTGTTCAAAATATCAATATCTACCAGCATCGTGTGATCTTCAAAAATCTGTTCAGCTTCCAGCTTCCCAGGTGTTACCTGCCAGGCCACCGTGTAGCACGTGCACTGTTCTGTGGCCAAAGACTTACGGGATCTGATGCAGATTTCTGAATTCCCTTTTCTGTGCAGCTCTCCCCTCTCTGGTACCCTGCCCCACAAATTTCAGTGCTACAATGACCCCAAACTTTGATCTCTGCTTCCTCAATTCAATAGTACCAGCATGTTTCTTGGCCTTCACCTTCCTGCACTACAGATCCTAAAGTGCCTTCAGGCAGAAAGCCAGAGAAATCATAGTACTTACCTGATGTATTTATTTTCTCTCAGGGGTCATAATCCTATGACGAGTCTTGTGCAATATCGAAAACAGTTGCTTCTATGTATTATAATTTATGTATAATATATCATTTATACACACACACACACACACACACACACACACACACACACACACACACACTACGCCCAATATACATAATCCAGTTTTATAGTTGTTTTCAGCAAGAGGGATAATCTAGTATCAGTTATTCCATCATGGTGGAAGTTTTGTCATATCCTCTCTTCACTGTGCCTGAATGTTGTAAACCACCTCAAAACCCAATTTTCTTTCTTCAGAAGTGAGTGATGATTATTTATACTTATAAACAAGTTGGCCAGTGCCCTCTTCCTGGTCATGCTTAGGCAGAGGATGGAGGGACATTATGAGGCTGGTCGAATTCTTAGTGAGATCCTACAGCAGGTACAGCAGAAAGGTTTCATGATAGAAATTGTTAGCACAAAGGGGTTATATGTGTTAGCACTTATTCTCCACTTGATATTTTCTCCAAAATGGAGAGACATTTATTAGTATAGTATTCTTGGTCTCTTGCCTCACCCTGACTCTTGTCGAGCAAGTGGAATGTGTTACCTGATTGGTGAATTTGGGAGTAGAGATGGGGACGTCCACCTTGCCCTTCTCTTGGGGATCTCGCTACCTGGCTAATCCTCCATGGCTTAATTTATACAGTAACACACAGAAAGAGAGTAGGAGCTCAACAGATCTTAGAATTAGAAGTCATTATTTTATTATTTTTATTTCTTTTATTTTTTTTTCCTCACTTCCGTTTTCTTTTTCCATTCTAGGGGGCCTCTAGAAAACAAAGCTTGAGCAGTTACCTTGGGTCTGCCTTTCCTCGTTTGTGTATGTAAGGAGGAGGTGTAGGGAATTCAAATAGGAAACGGGCGGCACTGATGAAATCCCTTGGCCCATCCAGAATCCCAGAGGTTAAACCTGGTCCATTTTTTGTTTTTCTTCCAGGACTGTTTAATATTAACTCTAAATTGGCAAATCCTTAGAAAAGCTTTTCTTTTTTTTTAATATACATTTTTTTCATTAGTTTCAAGTGTGCAGAACGACATAGTAATGAGATATTACACACCTCACAAAGTGATAACCCCAATAAGTCTATTACCTACTTGACACTGTACATAGTTATTACAATATTATTGACCTGTATTTCCTATGCTGTACTTTACATCCCTATGACTATTGTTCCTTTATAGTTGACATCCAGTATTATTTTGTATTAGTTTCAGGTATACAGTGTATTGGTTAGACATTTGTATAATTTATGAAGTGATCCCCCAATAAGTCTAGTACCCACCTGGCACTATACGTAGTGATTAAAATATTAATGACTGTATTCTCCATACTGTATTTTATATCCCTGTGACTATTTTGTAAGTACCAATTTCTACTTCTTAATCCCTTCACCTTTCTCAGCCAGTGCCTAAACCCCCTTCCCATCTAATAACCATCAGTTTGTTCTCTGTATTTATGAGTCTCTGCTCCTGTTTTGTTTGTTTATTTTGTTCTTTAGATTCTACATATAAGTGAGATCATATGGTATTTGCCTTTGTCATTCTGACTTATTTCACTTAGCAAAATACCTTCGAGGTTCATCCATGTTGTTGCAAATGGTAAGATTTCATTCTTTTTTATGGTAAGTAATATTCCACTGTATATATGCACCACATCTTTTTATCCAATAGACTATTCAGGGACAAGTAGGTTGCTTCACATCTTAGCTATTGTAAATTGTGCTGCAATGAACATAGGGGTTCATATGTTTTTTTGAATTAGTGTTTTGGATTTCTTTGGATAAATACCCAAAAGTGGAATTGCTGGGTCATAAGGTTCTATTTTTAATTTTTTGAGATACCTCCATACAGTTTTCCATAGTGTCTGCAGTCCCAGCAACAGTGCATGAGGGTTCCCTGTTCTCCACATTCTTGCCGACACTTGCTGTTTGTTGATTTATTGATGGTAGCCATTCTGACAGGAGTGAGATGGTGTCTCATTGTGGTTTTAATTTGCATTTCTCTGATGATTAATGGTGTAGTGACGTTGAACATCTTTTCATACGTCCATTGGTCATCTGTATGTCTTCTTTGGAGAAATATCTATTCAGGTCCTCTGCCCATTTGTTAATTGGGTTGTTTGTGTTTTTGGTGTTGAGTTGTATGAGTTTTTCTTTTTTAATATAAATTTTGGATATTAACCCCTTATCAGATGTATCATTGGCAAATACCTTCTCCCATTCAGTAGGATGTCTTTTTGTTTTGTTGATGGTTTCCTTTGCTGTGCAAAAATTTTTTAGTTTGATGTAGTCCCACATTTTTATTTTTTCTTTTGTTTCCTTTGTCTGAGGAGATATGTCAGTAAAATGTTACTAAGGGTAATATCTGAGAGTTTATTGCCTATGTTTTCTTCTAGAAGTTTTATGGTTTTGGGTCTTACATTTGTCTTTAATACACTTTGAGTTTATTCTTTTTTGTTTTAAATATTTTTATTAAAAATATAGCTAACATACAACATTATATTAGTAACATACAATATTATATTAGAATTATAATAGTTATTCAACATTTGTATACCTAAGAAGTGATCACCATAAATCCAGCAACCACCTGACACCATGCTATGCTATCACAATGTTATTGTCTTTAGTCCCCTTCACCTCCCCTCCTTTAAAATTTTTCAATTACAGTTGACATTCAATATTATTTTATATAAACTTCAGCTGTACAGCATAGTGGTTAGACATTTGTATCACTTAAGACATGATCTCCCTGACTAGTCTAGCACCCACCTGGCACTATGCATAGTTATTACCATATCATTGACTATATTCCCTCTGCTGTACTTTACATCCCCATGACTATTCTGTAAGGACCAATTTGTACTTTTTAATCCCTTTACGTTTTTCACCCTGCCCCCCAACCCCCTCCGATCTATCACCCCAATGAATCTAGTACCTATCTGACACCATATATAGTCATTACAATATTATTGACTGTATATCTTATGCTATACCCTACATTCCCATAACTACTTTTTAACAACAAATATGTACTTAATTTCTTTCCCTTGTCTGACCCACACTCCCAACACCCCTCATGTGGCAACCATCAAAATATTTTCTGTATCTATGAGTTTGTTTCTATTTTGTTTTTGTTTGTTTGTTCATTTTGTTCTTTAGATTCCACATATAAGTGAAGTCACATTGCATCTGCCTTTCTCTGTCTGACACTACACTCAGCACAGTACCTTCCAGGTCCATTCATGTCCCTGCAGGTGGCAAAAACCCATTCTCTTCCCTGGCCCAGCAATATTCCATTGTATATGTACCACCTCCTCTTCATCCACTCGTCCATCGGCAGACACCCAGACTGCCTCCACCTCTTGGCTATTGTAAACAATACTGCAATGAACATATGGATACACAGGTCTCCTCAAGTAGCATTTTGGATTTCTTGGGCTAAATACCTTGAGTGGGAATACTGGGTCCTTCTTTGTCTCTTGTTATAGCTTTTCTTTTCTTTTAATGTTTTATTGGGGAATTGGGGGAGAAGAACAGCGTTGGGGAACTGGGGAAGGGGAACAGACAAGTTGCTGTCCTTTAGTTCTTCAGTCTAGTTGTGGAGGACGTTGCTTCACTGGCCCATGTTGGTATTATTGCACTCTTTTCGGGTGAAGAAGTCGCTCACCGGCCATTGGATGGCTGCTCACTGCAGTTCACAACAGCTCATGAAAGCGCACACCAACTGCCGGCCAGCTCCACTGCAGCCTATGCCATTGCTGGCGCCCAGCTCCAGGTCGAACTGTTGTTCATCATCTTAGCTGTAGAGGGCGCAGCATCACTGACCCTCTACGTGGCATCCGAACCAGGGTCCTGATGCTCAGATCCAGTGTCCCAAGCCAACTCTTAACCAACGTGCCACTTGGCCGGTCCTTGCTTTTCTTTTAGTCTGTTTTGTCTGGTATAAGTATTACTTTCCCAGCTTTTATTTTCCTTTGCTTCCTTTTCATTTTCATAAAATAACTTTTTCCATCTCTTTACTGTCCACCTCTGTGTGTCTTTCAATCTGAAGTGAGTCTTTTGTAGGCAGCATGTATAATGGTTTTGCTTTCTTATCCATTCAGCCCTCCTATGTCTTTCTTTTTTTTTTTTTTTTGAGGGCAGTGTCACTGGCCCTCATACGTGGGACCTGAACCGGGGCCGCTGACTTCCCAAGCCAGTGCTTGACCACCACGCCACTCAGCCGGCCCCCCTCCTATGTCTTTTGATTGGAGCATCTAATCCATTTATATTGAAAGTAATTGTTGATAGATATGTAGCTATTGCCATTTTATTATTCATAGTTTTGAGATTGGAGAGAGAGTGCCAAAAAAATGCATACACATTTTTAGGAAATGAAAAAACTATTAAAGTTATGCTGATGGTAACCACTTTGAGCATCTCTTGTAACTGCGGAAGTCAAACATGACTTGTATTCATCGTTTTAGAATGTAGTTTTTTTTTTTTTTTTTTTTTGAGGGCAGTATCACTGG
This sequence comes from Aselliscus stoliczkanus, assembly GCA_033961575.1. Lineage (NCBI taxonomy): Eukaryota > Metazoa > Chordata > Mammalia > Chiroptera > Hipposideridae > Aselliscus > Aselliscus stoliczkanus. The sequence continues at coordinate 155,040,053 of CM066732.1, forward strand.
CCCTCATATGTGGGACCGAACCGGGGCCGCTGGCTTCCTAGGCCAGCGCTTAACCACCGCGCCACTCGGCCGGCCCTGTATTCATCGTTTGTTATCAGTATAGACTATTACAATTTCAATACAGTTTTTTCCGTTCTTAAAATGTGTATACATTTTTTTAGCGCCCTCTCCTTGTGTGTGTGTGTGTGTGTGTGTGTGTGTGTGTGTGTGTGTGTGTGTCTTAAAGGAGTCCCTCTAACATTTCCTGTAATACTGGTTTGGTGGTGATGAACTCCTTTAGCTTTTTCTTGTCTGGGAAGATCTTTATCCATCCTTCAATTCTAAATGATAGACTTGCTGGGTAGAGTACCCTTGGTTGTAGGTCCTTGCTTTTCATCACTTTGGATATTTTGTGCCAATACCTCTGCCCTGCAAAGTTTCTGTTGAGAAATCAACTGACAATCCTAGGGGAGCTCCCTTGTAAGTTACTAGTTGCCTTTCTCTTGCTGCTTTTAGGATTCTCTCTTTGTCTTTAACTTTTGCCATTCTAATTATAATGTGTCTTGGTGGGGGCCTGTTTGGGTTCGCCTTGTTTGGGACTCCTGTACTTCCTGGACTTGTATGTCTATTTCCTTCACCAGGTTAGGAACCTATTTTTTTCAAATAGATTCTCAGTCCCTTGCTTTGTGTCTTGTCCTTCTGCCCTATGATGTTGTTACACTTGATGTTATGCCAGAGATCTCTTAAACTATCTTCATTTTTTTTGGATTCCTTTTTCTCTTTGCTGTTTCGATTAGGTGTTTTCTGCTACTTACCTTGTCTTCCAAATTGCTGATTCGATCCTGTACTTCATTTAGTCTGTTGGTGATTCCCTCTAGTGCATTCTTCACTTCAGTTATTGTATTCTTCACTGCTGACTGTTTTTCTTTTTTATGGTTTCTATGTCCTGTTTTATGCTTGCTAGCTCTCTGTTGGAGTTCTCACTAAGTTCCTTGAGCATCCTTATAACCATTGTTTTGAACTCTGTCTCTGGCAGAATTGCTTGCCTCTATTTCATTTAGTTTTTTTTTTCTAGAGTTTTCTCCTATTGTTTCATTTGGAACATTATTTCTTTGTTTCCTCATTTGAGCTGCATTTCTGTGTTTGTTTCTATGAATTAAGTAGATGTGCTATATCTCTCACTCTTGGCTGTGTGGCCTTATGTAGTAGGTGTCCTGTGGGGCCCTGGCACTGTCTCCCTTGTCACCTGCTCCAGGAATGTCCATTGTAAGTGCCCTACTGTTACAGTTGAGCCTTGATTGCTATTGGCACAGCAGTGGGTGTGACTGACTGGCTGACTGGCTGTGGGGTTTGGCCAAGTCCATGGCTTATGGGCTGCTGTGCAGGGGGCTTAGTCCTAGCGGGCTCCGGTGCCTGTTGAGACCACCCTTTGTGTGTGCTGCTTGTGGGGCTACTTGGTTAGTGCTCTGCTATAGTCTGAAGCCAACCTCCAAGTATGTTGGTTCTGGGGCCTCTTGGTTGGAGCTCTGGTGCAGGCCCATGTCAGCCACTGCTTATGACCAGCCAGGGGCTATCTGGTAGGAGCTACAAAGTGATCTGTGATTGTTTGCTTCCTGTGCTAAAGTTGGAGGCACATGTAAGAGACCACACTGCGAACCGAGGATGTCTGCCACCAGTACCAGGCCTGGGGTAGCTCTGCAAAAAGCCAGGACACCCCAATACCTGCTGCCACCTGCCAGCTCCCTTAACTTTTAGCCACCAATAAAACCTCATGCAGTGTACAAGCTAGGTGAGGCAGGGCCTCAGGGATCCACTAGAGTGGGAAGAGTTGTGGTTACCAGGTTAACATAGACTCTGGTTTGGTGCCAGTACTGAGCCTCGAGCCCCTGAGCAAAATTTTTAGAGCACACAGAAGCTGATCGTTCCCTGCTCCCCGCCCCTCCTCCGGGGCCATGGAATCCAATAATTTCCCAAAAAAGAGTGCAATGTAGGTGGGGCTAGCCGGTCACAAGAAAGTGCCTCTGGCATTGGGGTAGTTGGATGGGCAGGGTCACAGAGAATCAGCAAGGTAGAGTGAGCGGAGCTCACCAGACCAATCAGATTCAGATTTGGACGTGGTGGGAGAGGGGGTTGATGCAGGAAAAATGGCACCTAGCTGCCTGGGGGTGTGGTGGGTGTGGGAAGACCTACATAGGGAAAATGCTGACTGTTCTGTAGCCCTCAACCTGAGGCCACACACCTCAGTTTGCCTCCCATATGCCTTGGACATACCCTGAGTCACCATCCTTCCACTGGAGCCCTAGGTGAGTGCCTGCGAGCAAGTGCGTCTGTACTCAGGTCATTTAAGAGGATGCCTGGGTTTCCCGCAGCCTTCCGTCCCACCAGGATAGTTGAAAGCCTCAGTTTTTCACAGCCAGATGTTGTGGCAGCTCCTCTTTCTGGCACCAGTACTCTGGATTGGGGAGGTCAATGTGGGATTGGTGTACCTCGCTCCTAGGGGGAACCTCCACAGCTGAGATATCCCTCCTCATTCTAAACAGCCACATGGAGATTTGGGGCCAGCCTGTTTCACATATCTACCCCTCCTACTAGTCTTGACCTGGCTTCTTCCTTATATCCTTAATTATAAAACTTCTGTTCAGCCAGACTTCAGAAGGTTCTCCAGGTTGACTGTTCTATAATATTGTAATTTTAATGTGTTCACAGAAGGATGTAGGCACAGTGTTAATCTATTATACTTCACCATTGTGGATCTCTGCTGTGTTTATTATTATATATGGCAAAAGAAGGTGGTACAGTTTTATTTTTTTGCATGTATCTATCCAGTTTTCCCAGCACCATTTATTGAATAGACTGTTTTTACCCCCATGTATAGTATAGTCTTGCTTCCTTTGTCATAGACTGAATGACCATGTAGGCATAGATTTATTTCTGGGCTCTCTGTTCCATTCATCTGTGTGTCTGCTTTTATGCTAATACCATGCTGTTTTGATTACTGTGTCCTTGTAGTATAATTTGATATCAGACAGCATGATACCACCAGCTTTGTTCTTCTTAAGATTGTCATGGCTATTTGGGGTCTTTTATGGTTCCATATAAATTTTAGGATTATCTGTTCTAGTTCTGTGAAAAAAATGACAATGGTATTTTTAGAGAGATTGCACTGAATCTATAGATTACTTTGGGTAGCATGGATGTTATATTAATTCTTCAGTTAGCATGGTTTATGCTTCCATTTATTTGTATCTTTTGAAATTTCTCACTTCAATGTCTTGTGATGTTCTGAGTATAGGTCTTTTACTTCCTTGGTTAAGTTTATTCCTAGGTCTTTTTTTTTTTTTTTGGATCTCATTATGAATCGGATTGTTTTCTTAATTTCTCTTTATGATAGTTTCTTGGTGTATAAAAATGCAACCAATTTCTGAATATTGATTTTGTATCCTGCAAATTTACTAAGTTCATTTATCACTTCTAATAGTCTTTTGGTGGGATCTTTGGGGTTCTCTCTATATAGTTCATATTATCTGCAAATCATGGCAGTTTTACTTTTTCCTAAATCTGGTGCATTTTTGTGTGGCTTTGTCTGTAGACACTCAGAATCATAGGGGTCATCCATTTACATGGTGCAGAGAATCCAAAATGGCAGATAACATGACTGTAACCACTTGATTACATAGGTGCCTACTGAGCAATCTAGGAAGCAAAGAGGGTTTGAAGTATGCTGGGAGGTAAGGGAAGCCAGGCTAAGGTGACAAAAACAGTCTGGAAAACTCCACTCTGTGGATTATTGGTAGAGTGCTTGGAATGGTCTCAGAATTCATCCCTCTACAGGGGTAATTCTTATCTACATCTGTAGAGTTATGGCAAGGAACCAAAAAGCAATATAATGTAAGCTTAAGAGCAGGGACTTTGGGGACAGATTTTCTGGTTTGGCTCTGAGTTTCATCACTTACTGACTCTATGGAGTTTGGCAAATCTTTTGACCTCTCTTTGCCTCAGTCTATTCATCTGTAAAATAACAGTAACCTATTCATAAGGTTGTTGGGAAAATTAAATGGGCTCAATGATGTGAAACAAAATGAGATATTATGCAATACTTTTAATATTATTAGTTATGCTAGCTAACATTTACTAAGTGTTTCTTATGTGCAGACCCTGTTCTAAGAGCTTTGCACATCATGGCTCATTAAGCTTCACACACAAAATCCTGTGAGGTAGGCCACAATTATTATCTCCACTTGACAGATGAGGAAACAGTTTCCTAGCTTGCGCTAGGGCTGCGGCTCCAGGTCTGTCATCTGAAGCCCTTTCTCTGTTCTCTGGACCTTTTCTCCAACCCCACCAGGTGTTGTGTCAAATAAAAGGTTGAGAACTTATATCTGGGATAAACCTTCATTAAGCAGAAACAAAAAAACAGAGGCCCTGCTTGGGGGAAATGGCTTTATTTTGTGTTCTTGTATGTGGTGATTGGTCAGGAGACACAGGAGAAACTCAGGAAGAAAAGTTCCTTATATTCACAGGTCTTAGAGATGGGAGGCCCAGCGTGAAGGACTACATGGCAAACACCAGGGTGGTCAGGAGGCAGAAGACAGGAGGAGGTGGTGCATGTAGGCTATGGCCTTTAACGGGATTATCCCAGGAAAGGAAAGGCAGGGTGGGGGTGGTCAGTTTAAGATTGGCTAGTTTAGATAATTTCCATGGGCTCAGCTATAGGGGTGGTCTCTAGTTGCTTGGCACCTGGTCCTGGAGTGATTAAGGCAGAAGACTATAGCTTCCTGGGATGTGAGGACCAGATAGAGGAGGCAGGGCTCTTGACTGGTTAGTTTGCATATCAAAGCATGCTCTAAACTGGGTCCTTTGCCACCTCTAAGAATTGGCTAGCCCAAGGAGGGGTAGTCTATTCCCAGCCAGGAAGGTTTTCTAAGATGTCAAAACATCACAATACACAGAAAATCATTCCATCAATCAACAAACATGCAATACAAGCTCTTTCAAGACCACGTGACACTGACATGGGAGATAGCATTGGGACCAGATTTCCAGCCCAGTGCTCCTTAGGGTCCCCCTCACGACTTGTTAATGACTGGGTGAGGATATTTTGTGGCGGCCTTCTGGGCAGGGAGCAGAGAACACGGGACAAGGGGAGGCAGAACTGTGCTGTCATGACTGATATCCCTTTGTCTCTGTTACTAGAGGTGACAGGATAGCTGCTGAGGTCACTGGCAGAAAACGGGAGAATAAGACTTGTGGGGAGGCCACCGAGAGACACAGCCCCTGTTGCACAAAATTGGTTTGCTCTGGTCTCAGAACTCAATCCAATTAAACACGGTTTATAGAATAACAGCTGGCTCTTTTTTGCAAAGTGCCTGACTTATATTAGCCTTCACTCACATCACCTCATTTTGATTCTTCAATATGTGTGGGAAATAAGTACAGTGGGTGCTGTTATAACTGTTCCCAATGAAGATGCAGAGAGAAGAGTCACTAACTCTAAGTGAGGTACTATGCTGAGAGCTTTTTATAGACCCCTATAGTCCTCATGGTAACTCAAGATGTAGGTACCTTCATTTTTTCCCATTTGACAGGTAAGATACTGATGATCAGATAAGTTGAGCAATTTGCCTGAGGTCACACAGCTAACAAGTGGCAGAGCTGGAATTGGAGCTCAGGCAGGCTGACTCCAGAGCTTGGAGTATTAACACGAGCCCCCGCTGCCTTGAGGCTGCTTGTCTTGCCCAAGAGGCCATTACTCGCCATTGGAGGACTGGAGCTTTGTTCCAGATCTCCTGCTTCTAAATCCTGTTTGCCTCTTCCTACTCGATCGGCTTTCCATGATCAAGGTGGAATGACCACTCTTGGTTATATTATTTAGTGTACTTTTTGGGAAGGGGGGGGGCAGGGACTAATTTGAAGAAGTCACAGGAAAAATGTCAATATCACATTTCACATAACGTACATTTTTGAAGCATAACCAAGTTCAGAGGAGACAGTGAAATTTGAGGGAGACTGACAACCTTCAGCCCAGGAAGGAAAAGAGGAGATGAGCGCCAAGTACTCTTAGCCTTTTCCCTTCCTTCCCACAGCCCTTTTCTAGATTTGTACGAGGCGTTTAAAACATCACATTGAACTTCCCATTCAAATTGATCACACGATGCATTTGTGTTTTATGCAGACATTTATGGATCTTTGTCTTGCTCGTGTACTGGTGATGCTCTTGGAGTATGGAAGGACTTATGCCCCTAGAAAGATTTGGATGCTCAGGACTTTCCCAGAACCCCAACGTCACCATCCCTCCGTACCTGTAACGTGTGAGCCCCTCCTTCCTGTTCCTTACCTAGACCAAAAGGCCCCCTCTTTCCCTTCTGCACACGCATACATAAAACCCAAGGAAACCATTCGGGTGAGGACGACGGCCCTGCCTCTGCCTGAGCTCCTTGCATTCGGCCTTCGCTCCTGCTCCTTGGCCCTGCCAACTGGCCAGGCCCCAAAACCTGGAGTTTTTCACTCCATTCGATGAGATGCTTTTAAATTTCAAAACACTATATTGAGACCCTAGAGCAGTGTGACAGGGATGTCAGCATCCAGAGAGCTAGTGGCTGTAAAACTACTTTAACATTGTTAAGTGTTATGCAAATAGGAGAGGTCATTCCTGGTGTTATGACATGTTATCAGTAAATATAATGATCAGTAACATCATAATTGCCTGTCTTCCCCTTTGGAGGAGGGGTTCCATCTTTAACAACCCCATGTCAAGCCCAGGGCTTGGTGCACGGGGAGATCTCGGTCACCGTTTGACCAATCAGCCCTCAGAGCAGATGCCCTCACGCACCTCAGGTTTGCAGCCAGGTGTCCCTCGGCGGTCTGTACTTTCCTTCCTGCTTCCTTCTGGCTGAACAGGCCTTGCCCTGAGCCAAGCCTAATGGCATTTCTGCCTGGAAATTAGGATGGGGACTCCTATGTGTCTACTTGGCTAGGCCACTTGTTTAATCAAACACAATGGGAGGTGCTGCTGTGAAGGTCCTTTGTTGGCACTTGACTTTAAGTAAAGGAGATAACCCTTGATAATCGGGGTGGGTCTCATCCAAGCAGTTGGGAGGCCCTACAAGAGAAACTGAGGTTTCCAGAAGAAGAAATTCTGCTTCTAGATGGCAGCATCCTCTCCTACCCGATTTCCAGCCCACTGGCCTGCCCTACAGGCTTTGAACTCTTGTCCTCAGTGTCACCTTCTGATGAGTTTGCAGGCTGCCAGCCTGCCTGCCGGCCTTGTGGATTTGGAACTTGCCAGAGCCCACAATCCCATGAGTCAATTCCTTAAAATAAATCTCCTCTATATGTTATGCTGGTTCCGTTTCTCTGGAGAGCCCTGATGATACATGAGGTCACAAAAGATGTTGCACCTTTCCTTAATCCTTCCTCTCTAGTCAGTTCAGCTGTTTTGTTCCCAAGCTGCTAATTCTAGGACTTTCTCTCCCACCAAGTGAGAAGATGGCCCTTTTTTTTGTTTCTGCCTCCTCCTGTGGCAGCCAGTCTAAGCTCCACCGGGAGAGGGCCTCTCCCACCGCCCCCTGGGGAAACTGACTAGGGAGAAACCGCCGGGTGGGTATGTTCGGTGAGATTTGGCCATCTGAGAGACCTGGGGAAATTCATCACTGCCATGAACATTGTAAAAGATATTTTAGAATTCCCAGGCCTTTCCCGCCCAGTCCTTCATGGTGTCAATATTTTTCTAGTTAATTGATAAGCGGAAACCCTTGCACGTGGTCTCGTGTGCATATACATTTGATGAAGAGCACCAATCGTCCTGAGCCTGGGGTTTGTTTGTTTTCCATCTCCTGGGAACTGGAGAGAAGGAGGTGTTATACACTTACTGATAGGTATTTCACCTCTGAAGGATCCCAGGCGTGGCGTTGGAAGAGTCACATCTCCTTCAGCATTCTTTCCCCAAGTTCAGCGACCAGACAAATAGACATATGGGAGATGCTAAAGTTAGGTACCACAGATAGGAGAAAGACGTTCTCACGGCACCCGCGTTCCGCAGCCCTCTGCACAGAATACCATCCTGTTAAAAGCGGTCTATTTTTATGGAACTCTTTTGCTTACATTGAGATATAAAATTATTAGTCTGAGGTTGGCTCACATCATCAGAGCCTCAGATTCTTGGCAGAGCTGCGTGCAGCCTGTTCCGTCGCTCACTGCCAGGGACAGAGCCCGCACAGAAGCAAAAAATAGGTCTTCCTGCCGAAACCTGCTGAGCTACCGGAAAAGCGATGCAAGAGAAGAATTTAATACCCTGGCCTTGAGAAAGTTGCGGTGTTCTCAGACAGACTTGCCCTTGGTAGATGACTGATAACAGGAAACGAGAGAGTTTCAGCGGGTACTGTGGAAGTGGTGAAGGGACTGTTGGCAACCGAGGCACTGTGATGGGAGGGTTTTGCATATAAATTACATATGCATATGACATTTTAGCTCCAACGTTGCATGTGTTTTGGAGGCTAGATGCAGTCTTGTCCCTGCCTGTCTGTTTGCTTTCCCCAGTGTGGCATCGATATTAATCCTGCTGTTTTTAGTTCACTTTGAAAAGAAGCATGGATTTTCTTTTCCTTTATTGGAAATGGCCAGTGGAACACTGTGTTTTTTTAGGGCGCTCTCAATATCCTTTATTTTTTTACTTTTTCGTTTTTTGTTTTTTTGGTGAAATCTTGCGTCTTCCATGCAGAAATGCGCCCCATCTCTCATGCTGTCTTGGGTTTTCTGGGCGGTCCCCCTCACCCACCACGGCCACCTTCTGAATAGGCTTCAAAGCACTAAAGTTTTAGGTGAATGTTTTTCACGATCAAGTTCTATTATCAATTATTTCTCCCCTCTTAGAAATCTAAGGGCCTTATTATAAGGGAAAGATGTGACATGAGAACAAAGTGTTCCAAACTTCATTTCACTGATGTAGGAGGCAGGGCTCTGGGCAGCAGTGGCTTTGAGTGAGTTAGAGGTTGAATTGTGACTAGAACCCATGTCATGGAAATCCTTCTACGAGTTTGTCATTTGGGACTGGTCAGGGAAGTCAGTGGGGTCTCTACAAATTACAGCCTGTGGGGCAGATCTGACCTGCCCCTCATTTTTGTACAGCCTGCAAGCTAACCAAAGTTTTTAAAATTTTTTAAATGGTTGAAAAGAAATCAGAAGGCACATGGAAATCACATAGAATTCAAATTTCTGGGCCCATAAAAAATGTGGGTACATGGCTCTATTTGTTTGCATGTTATCTGTGGCTGCCTTGGTGCTACAGAGGCAAGTGGTATGGTTGTGACCAAGATCATTTGGGCTGCAGAGTCTAAAATACTTACCTTGCTGAAAACATGTGCCGGTCCCTGCCTTGTCACACTCCACGGTCTCCCCTCCCCAGGCAGCTGACATGGTGAGCACTTTCTCCTAACTTAGTCAGGTCTATCCATTCATTACTAGGTTTGGGTTTTGCCATTTATATTAAGAATCGATATCTTTATAGCCAAGTTCAGGTTAAATGTTTTATTGGGCTTTTCAGGTACTAACTAATCATAGGAAGGAGTTTAGAGCTGACCTTTGGGGTCTCCATTTCTAGTTCGATGAGTGGTATCTAAAATGGCATTAATAGTCCTCCATCAGCTGAAACAAGAGTGGGGGAGGGGTATCGCTCTGTAGAGTGGCCCACACTGGGATTCGTGGCGGTCACCACAGTCCTGAAAAGGGATATTGACAAGGCACACCTCGGCTGGTGTGAACGGATGATAAAGGAAGCTCTAAACTCTTTCCTAGGAGGAACCATTAAGGGAAATGGATACGACCTCTTTTAGAGGGGGTGGTGACAGGGGACATGAGCGTGAGTTTCAAAGACCTGAAATGCTGGGGAGCAGAACCCTGACCGAGCTTGCTCTGCTACGAGGGCCTGAGATGGAGCTACCCCCGAGCATATTTTGGTCTACTAGGGCCAGGATTCTATCCACTGGAAGTAGTCAGTCATGGAATGGGCGCCAAAGGTGGGACGTGTACTTCCCTGGAGGAGGCTGACAGCCATGATGCAGGCTCTTCCAGAAGAGGTTCAAACCTCTGTCGTTGGATCAAAAAGGGCTGGTCCATCTCAGCCAAAGCAGAGCTGGTTTGAGTTCCTCCCTCATCCAGTTAAGTTGAATTCGAACCAGGGTCATCAATCTGGTTCTAGAGTAAGAGTTTAATTCTGACAATAGAATTTCAGTTTGAAGAAAGTAGTGTATTGAATATTTTTTAAAATGCCATTAAATCAATTTATTAATTTAATACAGGAGGATCTAGGAAGATTTAGCAAGACACACAACTAAATTAAGATGTAGAATAATGAAAGCATTGTCCAAGAACAATTTCCCAAAGCAGAAGTCAGGTCCTTGGCTCTCCAGGGTGGAGGGATTTCTTTGCACTCTGTAACGTCTTCTGTAGGGATAATGCAAAGAAAAAAGGAGACTCATGGGTCTTGCTGTAGCATCAGACAGAGCTAGCAGTTGGCCAGGCTGACTGATCCTCTGCGATTTGCGTGTTATCAGAAAGTCTCTGGCTTGCTGAAAGTCTTCGTAAAAGCCCCAGCTCCAAGGGCGATACATTTCAGATGTCGCAGTTTTCACTCACAAAGAGATGGAGGAAATGTTCTCTGAGTAGATCACTGATTCACACAACTACTGTTTACTACAAGCGTGCTACAAGCATGGCACTGGCAACCACTACGGTTCCTTACGTCTGTGTGGGTCTCGGGCTGTTTTTATGTTAAACATTTCTTTCTTTGATGAATGTTTGTAGGGTAGCAGCTCTGTGTGACATGCTGTCTAAGGCATTACGTAGTGGGGAAAGCAGTGGGGGTAAGAGCTGAGGATGCACCCTGCAGCCCAGCTGCCTGGCTTTCAGTCTCACTTTCACTAGCTCTTTGTGGGAACGTTCCTTGGGAATGTTCCATAACCTTCCTGGGCCTCAGTTTATGCACCTCTAAAATGGGGATAGTGGCACTCCCCAGTAGAGGACTGCTGTGAGGGTTAAGTGAGCCAATATGGGTGCAGCTCTTAGACCAGAGCCTGGCACCTGATAATGCAATTTAAATGTCGCTGAACACCCTGTGCTACCCCTTTTATTTTGTATAGCCCTCTATACAGTACCTTCACAAGCATCCTTTTGACCCTCACAATGATTCTATGATTTGTGGCAAGTAGATAAGTCTTACTGTCCTCATTTTATAGTTGAAGAAATGAAATGCCCACTGGGGAGATGGCTTGTCAAGGCCACCCAGCACCCAAGACCTTCATCCTAAGTACAACCCCCTTCCCGTCCAACTTGCACCTTTTAGAACAGTGGCCATTTGGACAAGTTGGTTCAGCCAGGAGGGATCTGGGCTGGGGGCCATGGGAACTGGGTCCAGCACTGCTCTATCCAGCAGTGGAGCTGAGAACCCTCAGCTTTAGGAAGCTGAGGGAAAGGTGCTTCACTTTGTCGGTCAAGAGGCTTTTCTGTTTCTTAGAACAAATTCTTCTATTTATCTGGGGACCTTTGAGCAAAGTAAGAGCAACCAAGAGAAACAGCAGGCACAGAGCAGAATGGATGCTGCTACACTCGCCATTTTGTACCTCTATGAAGAACATTTGGCGACACCTTTTGTGTGGGAATTATCTTAAATCTACCAAAGCTACAACTCAGGGTTTGCTGCAGGGACATTAGAAGATGCGAGGGACCCACTGAGAATGCATGAGACTAGCTGAGGATTCTCTGGACAAATAAAGAAAAGTGAAGGAGAAAATTTGAAAACAGGATGGTGCCCAAACATGAAAGGGTGTGAGAGTCCCTTAACTCTCAAAGGTGGCTCCTTTCCTCTTGGGCCCTGCAGGCTGTGAGTGGACAGCAGGCTGGATGAGGTGCACCTGAAGCGGCCCGGAGGTCTGTGCATGCTGGGAAGGGAAGCGCCCAGGACTGGATGGAGCTGGGAGGACAGAGCTCGCTTTGGTGGAGAAGAGGTCAACGGGCAGCTCAGTCACCTCAGAGCTGAGAGGCAATGCCTTCCAAGACTCTGGGGGCGTGCAGAGGGGTTCTGGGAAACCCAGGAGTAGAACACAAAGCCAAGTGCCTCAACACCTCACACCACATCAAGGGATGACAGGAGGGAGTGGGTTTCAGACCCAGCCTGCCCAGAGCTTAATATTAGATGGCACTTCTAGGGTATTTCCTGTTGACTCCTTTAATCTATGTGTGATGGTTAATTTTCTGTGTCTACTGGGCTATGCTTAGGTCAAACACCTGTCTAGACATTGCTGTGAAGGTACTTTTTAGATGAGATTGACATTTAAATCAGCAGACTTAGGGTAAAACAGATTACCCTCCATAATATGGGTGGGCCACATCTAATTAGTAAAAGGCCTTAAGAGCAAAAACGGAGGTTTTCTGAAAAAGAAGCAATTCTGCCTCAAGACTGCAACATAGAAACCCTGCTTGCATTTCCTGCCTGCTGGCTTGCCCTGCAAATTTCAGACTCAAGGTTGCAGCATCAACCCTTACCTGAATTTCCAAGCTGCAGATTTTGGACTTGCCAGCCTCCCACAATCACGTGAGTCAAATCCTTAAAATAAATCTCTCTTTATCACATTTATGTACCTCTGTCTCTCATGTATATGAGAGATAGATACACACACATGTATTCGAAATGAGACAGGGAGGTTTCCACCCTGCAATACTGCATGAAACGCCTTTCCCTGGAGGAAATCCCTGAAAGTTTTCCTTGTAGCAGGATTTCCCTGGCAACCAGAGCATCTCAGTATTGGGAACAGAGGTGAGGGTCACTGATTTCAAACATCCTTCAATGTAACGCCACCATGCTTTCTCATTTCTAATGTGCCAGCCACTATTATATGTGACAACAGCTTTTCCAGAATAGAGATACATCCCTGTGTTAAATACTCACATTGACTGTAAGATGCACCTGAATTTCAAAAATCTTAGAATGTTAAGTGATGTGTGTGTGTGTGTGTTTGAACTTCAGAATTACAGTTATTTGCAATAGTGAACTTGTATTTTGTTTTACGGGATGTCAGGTGCCATCTGGGTCAGTGCTAAGCACAAATGTTCTAAGCCTTATTCTCCTCGCCTGTAAAATGGGGACAACGGTAGCAAAGTCCCCATGTTGGCTTGTGACGTTGGAATGAGACTCAGGGTGCTGAGCGCAGGGCCTGGCTGAGGAACTGCTCATGCAGTCTCCTTATGTTATGATTCTTAGCATGAGTGGGCCACCCCGCCTGGCATCTCGATACGCGGTCAAGAAGTGAAGCCCCTAAGCTCAAGTTCACATGCCACTTGGGAAATCCCCAGGTCACCCAGTTAATGGTGACACTAGACTGTAAGTGCTGAGAGAAAGAAAAGGTAAAGTGAGGGCATACCAAGCATGTTCATCACAAGCCTGGCCGCACCGGAGGTGTCCACCAGACGTCTGTAACTCGGAGCCCAGGGGCGGCTGCGAAAAGGCCAGCTGCTCTCTCTGCAGGGATGGCATGTCCAGGCCCTGCTACTCAGCAAGGGAGGCCCAGCTCACGTTGACAGAACGCCTGCCATTTCCCAGGCTCTGTCGGGCAGGTTCAGAGTCCGTTTAGATGGGATGGCCTTCCGTTCACTTGTTCGTTCGTTCATTCATTCATTCATTCATTCATTCAAAAAATGGTGAGATTTCCAAAAGACCTGCTTTGTACCAGGTGCCTGGTCCGAGAGAAAGATAGTCAGTAGAGAATAAGACAGAAAGAACCCTGTTCTCATTGGACTCATATTCCGGGGAGGCTGGGAGACAGTCAGTAACTTCAAATTGCCATGAAGAAAATGAGGCCCACTGATACGAAAGCAATTACTGGGGGCCGTGCAGCCTCAAGGAGGTCGGTCAGGGCAGGTCTCTGAGGCTATGACACGTGAGCTGAGAACTGAAAGAGGAGCCAGCTGTGTGGAGACCTATGGGAAGAGCACCCAGAAGGAGAGAAAAGCAAGTGCTAAGGCCCTCGGGTGGGAATGGGCTCGGAGCGTTGTAGGAATGGAAAGGAGTCAGGAGGCAGTGGGAGCCGTGAGCTCCCGGAGGTGAGCCAGTCGTGTGGCTCCCTCCTTTCAGATGGTAAGAAATCTGAACTGCTTCTTGCAAGGGGAATAATGATTGTAAGATTGATAGTTAGCCCCATGCCAGGCAGGAGTCTAGCTGCTCTCTGTATGTTATGTGTTATCCTTACATCAACCCTGCAAGTCGATGTCATTATCTTCATTTCATTGACAAGGATATCGAAGCGTTGAGAGGGGAATTGCCGTGTCAGGGTGAATTGGGACAAATGAACAGTGCATCCAAGGCAGAACCGAAATTCTGCAGTCTCCGAACCCCAAGCTTTAATGAAATGGTCTCAGTTTCCATAAAGAGTAACTGGACCCAGGGCCCCCATTTTGGGGGCTTCATGAGCATGAGTGATTCCCAGGACCTGGCGGGCTGTACCTTCTGTTTGTCTTGAACTCAGTGGTGGCTCAGGACCCTGTGCGAAGCACGTGTCATCACGCAATCTCAGCCTCTGCAGTCTTCAGGCTGCCCTTCACGTCTGTCAGAGAACAGGGACCCATCTCTCCTTTGCCTGAGTTGAATCTGTACTTGCATGGGGAGGCTGTAGGTTTAGGGGGAGAGGCTGGGGAGGGCTTGGTCTGCCAGGCGAGCGGGTAGCGGAAGGGGCAGCGAAGAAAGGGAAAAGAGCAAAGCGCCGTCGTCAGGCTGCGGTCTCAGCCTTCTAAACTCTGCTTCTCTGATTGATACTTTTCAATTATTCCTTCCCATTTCACTGACATTTGAAATGCTATTTTTTTTTTTTTCCTAGCGATAACTTCAAATGCTTAAGTTTCCCCCGTCCTGGTAGCCCTGTTTAGCTGTCGTGGTAAATTGCTTCCTTGTACGACATAATGGCAGTCACAGCCTATTGCTAGGGAAATGAGTTCTCCAGTGGGACACGCCGATGATAAGACGTCCGGTTTTGAAATTGTATTTCTCTGTATCGGAATTAAATCTGGACTTTATATTTCTGGGCTGCCATGCTCAGGAGCTGGCCCCATGCAGTACACCCCGAGACTGACAAGCAATGCTTACATAGGGACTCTTCCGCCTAAATTGGATCTGTGCTTTTATGCACTCTCCTATTATTAGCTATTAAAATCTCTCAAACGGCAGCGCCCCCCAACACCCCTTTTTTCTTCTTCTTCTTCTTTCTTCTTCTTCATCGTCATCTTTTTTTTTTTCTTTTAAAATAGTGATAGGGTTTTCCAAACCTGAAACCCAGAGAAGGGCAGAGTGGGAGAGTAGAGACTTTCTCGTCTTGGCGGCAATAATTGCTATCCAGAGGCGGAAAAGTGTAAAATTAACGCAAACTTAGTAAAATGCAGCATTGATTTTCTGTGATTCATAGGGGGATCTGCTTTTCCTTAGAATATGGGGTCAGGGCTGAGCATATAATGCGGGGGTGGGGGTTGAAAGACTTTGTGTGGATGACTCTTCCTGGATGCAAAAGGGAGGTGGATCATGTCCTGTAAACCCAACTCATGAGCTTTCCCTTCCTTTCCAGCTGTCACTTGCATGCCTGTCCCTGTGAGTTCTCCCCCAGGATGGGAAGAATTCAAAACCAAAGCCAAGTGCCCCCCACCCCAAGCATTTTTATCTGCACCGGCTCTCGACCATGTTCTAGTGTGTTCACTTGGTTTTTGCTCTGATTAACCTGTCAGCACCCAGCTGAATAAAGGAGGAGGCCTGGAGGATATCACATATGTACTTTCATTTTAACCTGAGCATTAATTTATCTCTTAAAATAATAACAATAAAAGAAAAAACACCCCCACAAAATAATCAGCTCTGTCTGGGTAAGGATTGTTTCTTCGTCTTGTGTTCTGTTAAGATCCAACAGCTTTCTCTTGATCCTTTGGTCCCGTCTGTCTCTTCTTCCTGGAAGATTTCATTACTGGTATTTGAACAACGGGAGTCCTGAGAAGCCTAAATACCCTCCGTGAATTTGGTGTAGGATTCCCAAGGTCCTATCAGCAGAAGTGGTTTTCGTGGAAAATGAACGTCAAGGCCGTCTAGTACATGGGCAAGTACCTAAAGGAGCAGGGGCCACTCAGCCTTGACCTGGAACTGGCTTCCTGCGGAGAGGGGCGGGACCCATTGCTGGGCGCCCCCTGTGCCCTGGTCCAGAGCTCCAGGCTCCTTCAGCAGAGGGCTTCCCCCACTCAGAGGTTGTGTGCGGAGCGGAGGCTGCAATACGACCAGAATGTAACTCTGTAGCCCATGTTTCCTAAATGTCATTAATAATCAGGAATGTTGACTACAGAAGGGCAAGTTAAATCCTGTCATTGAAACAGCAAACAGCTTTAGTCAAATGTATTGGCAAAGGATTAAAAATGCATCAAGCATGTATTTGTCTTCTCTATGGGAAGTCCTTATTAATAGTCTGAAGAGTGGAAAGCTTTGCCCTTATACAATCAGCGCTGTAGTCGTTTCTTTAAAAATATGTTTTAATGTGTGAAATTGCAGGATGCCAACGTTGCCATTAAAACCCCTCTCCAGTTCCAATAATTCCTCCACTTACATTCCTTCCCTTTTCCCCCTCCCAATTTTTTTTTTTTTTTTTTTTTAAATTCTACTTCTTCCAAAGCGTATTTCAGAGGGGTCGGAGCAGGAATGCAGGGTTACCAGGAAGGCAAACACATACCTCCTGCCTCTAGCTCTGCGGGCTGCAGCCACAGAGTGGGGGTCCTGTGGCAGCCTCCGGGCTCCGTTCACTGGCCAAGGTCAAGGACACCTTTCCTGCGGAGGGATTTTCACTCCTCCTGTGTATGTGGCAGAAAGAACATGATCCGGTCCCAGCTCTGACCTGTCCTGACTCTGGCACTGGCTGCACACTAGAAAGTGTACATGTGGTGACTCTGTGGGTTTCCCATAACTCTGTTATTGCCGTGGTTCCAAGAGTGAGGCGGCGTCCCCCAGGTCAAGTGCAAATACGTATCAGAGCCCAGCCCAGGACTGCTGATGTCTTGGTTGCTTTTCTTCCCTTCCCTTCTTTTCTCTTCCTTTTCCTCGTCCTCCTCTCCTCCCTGTTTCCTTCCTGTCCTCCCTCTTTTCCTCCAATCTTCCCTCCCTTTCTTCCTCCTGTTTTGGCCCAGTCTTGTTATTCAGTAGACATCTTCTGTTAGCATCTATTATGTACCAAGGTCGAAGATGTGTGAGACGCAGCCTCTGCCTTTAGAAACCCAACTCCTTGTCTGTGCACACGACCAGGACCCCTGTGGAAGGCTTTCCTCCCTCCCTGCACCCACGAGGAAGGTAGGCCTGGGTCATCTCAAAAGTCCTTTCCAGACCTGCTTGCTCCAAAATTATGACCTGTGGAGAAATGGGAAGTGCGTGATCAAACCACCCCTCTTGTCCGTTTTGATTGCCTTCCTACCAGTTCCCAGAGCTATGGCACAAGAGTTCGTGGCCCTCCTCTTGGCTTCTTCCACCCTGTGTTTCAGATTCAATGCTTATGTGCCATGTTGTCAACACACTTGCTCGTGGACTGTAATTGTCGTACGCACACATACATTCACAGGAAAAAAAAATCAATGCAATCTGAATGTCTCTTCCCCCGTTGGGTCTTTGGTAAATTGTAGTGGAGAGCTATTGATCTCTTATTGTGACATGATTTTTAAACAGCAGTAAGATAAACGTGGTCTTAGTGGATTCATTTTCCCGGATAACATTAATCTAGACAAAAGGAGATGCGAAGCTGCCGGAGCTACTCAGCTTACCTCTAGGACAGATACTATGAATCCCCACCAATAAAAACAAAGCAAAACAAAGCTCTCCATGCTGAACAGAATGGGAAAATTGCTCTCTTGTCACTAATTTTGATTGAATTGAGTCGGCAATCTCTGACCTGATTCACTGATACAACAATGGGAAACATTTAACTATTTCTTGCACTTTTACACGTTGGGGGTGGGTTTTCAGACAGTCAGTAGGGAGTGCGTGTTCCAGGCTCAGACACGTGCGGATGACAGATGGCTGACTTGGATCCTGGGATGTGATGGAATGAGGTGCTGTCCAGAAAAGCACTCAGAGGCCTCTGGGGATGCAAAGGTTTGGCCCTTGCCTGTTGGGAGAGCCCAGGGCCCCGAGGTGGTGATGTTAATGACCATGCCAGCTGACATTTATCGAGGGCTCTCTGTATATCAGACCCTGAGCTAAGTGCTGTGTCTGCATCAATTCATTGAATTCTCACAACGTCACCAAGATGGCACTGCTTTACCGCCCAACCCCGTGTTTTACAGATGGCAGAACGCAGCAGTTGTCGGAGCTGGCTAAGAACCAGCCTTGGGTCAGAAGGGCTCTGGACCAGGAGGCAGGAAACTGTTGTTCTGGCTGTGACTCTGCTGATGGCCTTGTCTCCAGTTATCAGCTGCTACTCACCAAAAGATGAGTTCGTTAGGGCTATCCAGAGAAATAGCACCAATAGGATGTACATACATACACATGTGTGTGTATATGGGAACGTATATGACTATAGAGAATATATGTAGAGAGACAGAGAGACATAAAGAGACTTTATTTTAAGGAATTAGTTCATATGACTGTGGGGGCTGGCAAGTCCCAAATCTCCGGGGCAGAAATCTGGAGACCTAGGGAGGAGTTAATATCGCCACTTAGGTCTGAAGGTTATTTGCTGGCACAATTTCTCCTTGCTCAGGGGAGGTCAGTCTTTGTTCTTCCACTGATTGGGTGAGGCCCACCAACATCATGAAGGGTCATCTGCTTTACTCAGCATTCACTGGTTTAAATATTAATAATCTCTCCTAAAAAATGCCTTCACAGTAATATCGAGACTAGTGTTTGACCAGATAGCTAGATGCTATGGCCCAGCCATTGTTGAAACATAAGATTAACCATCCCAAGAACACCCTTCGTCAATCTGGCGTGCATAAACATCTCCTTAAACCGCAGGTATCTCCAGACGGAGACAAAAACAAGGTCATGCTTACACCTGACATGATGTACTGCCCTGTATACAACAGGACAGGCATGAACCCTTTCCCCAGACGAGCCTTGGCTGCTCTTCCATCTTCTCCTTCACATCTGTGAATACTGTGATGTAAAGTAAACAATACTTGACTAGACATTCGGGCAAGTTGCTAATTTTTATAAGCTTTGGTCTCCTCCATCATAAAGTGGGGAAAGCAGCGCCGCCTCTCTGCCTGGTGGTGACAACTAATTAACCTGATGCTTAGAAGGTGCCCATGCTTGGCAAGCTCGGGCTGCCTCCCACTCCCTTCCTGGATCGCAGCTTTGCCTAGACCAGACATTGACAAGCTTTATCTGTAAAGAGCCAGAGAGTAAATACTTCAGCCTTCGCAGGCCATGTGGCCTCTGTCCCCACATCCAACTCTGACCTTGAGGCGTGAAAGCAGCCATAGATGAGACCTAAACAAATGGGCTAGGCCATGTGCCAATAAAACTTTGTTGTGGTCACTGAACTGTGAACTTCATATAATTTTTATGAGTCATGGAGTCGTCTTGTTCTTTTGATTTTTTCTGCCATTTAAAAATGTAAAACCATCACGGGCTGTATAATAGCAGGCGGATTGGCCCATGCCCTGCACTAGATGCTAAGCCCCCTGAGGGCAGGAACCATGTGTATTCTGCTCTTCCCCGTAGGCCCAGCACATTTCCTGTGCAGAGCAGATATGGAACACATATCTGTGGAATAACAAAATATCATCTGTATATTGAAGATTATAATCCTTAATCGGCTTAGTCCTTAGGGTGGTGGGAGGGCTGATTGAAGAACATTTTGTCTGTGTCATGACAAGGTGTTAGCACTGTCTGTTTCAAGACCTTGGTCACCACTTGGTTCTTTGAGGGAAAACTTTAAAGTTCACAGCGGTGATTATGATGAAACGGCCATAAAAATGGAAGAATCCAACATTCCAAAATCCATTTTATTGAGTTATTTACTTATCCATTCATTAATTTAGTAGCAATAATGTTGTTCCCTCTGACACACACACACACACACACACACACACACACACACACACACACACACACACAGAGGCAAGACTTTGTTTTTTCCCGGTTCCCCGGGGAGTCTTCATTTTGGGGTGGCCTGAAGAGAGATCAGTGAAGCTATGCAGTGTAGTCGATTAAAGCACAGCTGTTCATCAATTGGGACTGAGGAAAGAGTCCTGCTGTGTTAGAGGGCGTGATGTGTCTCGTGTTGTGAGAGCAGGCACAAGGAGGCATGATCGCAGCACCTATTTCTCTTCATTCGTGTCCCGTAGAAGCTTGTCTGGAGGGCACCCAGGTTTCTGCGTCTCTGCTGTCCACAGCCCTTCTCCATCCATTCCCAGCCCCAACTCCAATAGCTGATCTGCACCCTAGAGGGTGATGGGAAACCAAGGTCACCATGGGTCCCCTGTGGACACAGCTCAAAGAGCACAGTGTCTTTGGTTTGACCTGAATGAGGCTTCCATTGGGATCTCTTGTGCTCCCTGCAAAGGGGAAGCTGGCTGTGAATTCAAAAAGCCCAAGTTTTAACTATCACTTAACCCAAAGGAACTATTTAAGTCGACTCCCCTTTCTTACAATAATTAAAGGCATGTCAGAGAGAATATTGAATATCATCTCATATTCTTCGTTCAAGTCCAGGTTGTTTTACTTTCCATCATATTTACAATGAAATGTCCCAATGTCATGTGTGAGTTGGTCCCCACCTACCTTTCAGCGTCAGCTTGTGCCAGGGCACCTCAGGGCCTTTGCATGGTCTCCTTTGTCTTCTTTTGGCCTTCACCCATGTGTCACTTCCTCAGAGAGACCTTTGCAGGTCATATTATCTAAAGTTGTTCTCCCTTTTATAATCCATCATATCATCCTGTTTATTTCCAATTTATTTGTAATTCTTTGGTTCGTTCCCTCCTCTGCTCCCTGGCAGCCTCTGCTTTCATGTAAGCTGCCTAAAAGGCGTGGCACAAAGTTGGAGCTCAGTGAATCCTTGTTGACCAGATGACTGAAACGTGTGGCTAGAAAAAGAGCCTCGGACGGCTCTGGAGTGGGGACAAGAGTTCTCAGGTTCAAGGCTTTGCTTTCACACATGGTCGCTGTGGTCTAAGGCTAATCACTTTGCCTTTGAGCGTCAGCCTCTACATCTGGAAGACAGGACAATGCTAGAACCTTCCCCTTAGGAGAGTTGGAAGAATGAAATGCTGCAAAGATTGTGCAAAGGAACTTCTGAACTGTAAGTCTCGCTGCACACCTTAGTCATGGGGACACTCCCAGCTTCTGGAGGGAAGGGACAGAGAGTGGCTCAGCTTTGTCACTGTCCCATCTGGCAGAGTCCCAGTTCACTCTCCATAGTGACTGTTGAGTAAAAGGAAGGTGTGGACTGGTCTAAGCCAACACTGAGGAACAGAGTAAAGGAATCGCATGCTAAAAGAGGGATTGCCTGGCTTCCCTGATGCTCTGGGCTACATTGTGTCCCCTCCGCATTTCATATGTTGAAGCCTTAACCCCCAGTGACTCAGAGTGTGACTGTGTTTGGAGATAGGGTTTTTAAAGGGAAGATGAGGCCCGGGGCGGGGGGAGCTTAATCTAATATGACTTGTGTCCTTATAAGAAGAGGAGAGTAGGACACAGATACACATGGAGGGAAGACCATGTGAGGACACAGAGAGAAGGCAGCCATTTGCAAGGCAAGGAGGGAGGCCTCCACCCCTGCTGACACCTCAATCTCTGACTTCTAGCCTCCAGAACTGTTAGGAAATACAGTTCTGTTGTGTGAGCCCCCTAGTCTGTGGCTGTTTGTTATGGTAGCTCAAGCAGACAAACACACCCAGACACCCCTTTACAGCAATAAGCATAGCTTCTGTGTCAGGAGAACTGACCTCGTTTAAGGAACCATAAGAAGCGCACTGTAGAAAAGATCTCCTGGCAGGTTCCAGCAACCTGGCAAGGTAGGGATGTAACATGAGGAAACTGAGGCAGAGTGGGGTACCAAGGCCTGTCCACAGGGGTGCAGCCAGGACGAAGCAATGCCAGAGCAGCGAGGTAGATAAAACGGGCTCTGAGAAAGACCTCCGGCTTTGAATCTTGGTCCCATGACTGCTAGCCATGGGATCTTGGCAAATTACTTGACTCTGGAGTTTCAGTTTCTCCATCTTCTAATGGGGCTGATGACAGTGGTACCCACTTCTCCAGGCTGTTGAGTGGCTTCAGTGAGATCATACGCTTGGAGGGCTTTCTTAGCACATAGCGATGGCTCAGGATAAGCTCTGAACATATGGGCATTCTTCACAGCTCATACCAGGGTGGCTGGACTCGAGGACCTGCCTCTTCCTGTGGCCCCAGGCTGCCACAGGTCCCCGGTGACAGAGCCTCTGGGCAGGGATAAGCCGCTGCCCAATGCCGAGCCTCCCCCCACCCAAAGGGAATTGGTCCCTAGCAACACATCTGGTGGTTTGAACCTCTCCCTGAGCCCATGTACCAACCGTTTGGGCCTTTTAAGGACCTTCTCCTGTGCCTCCTGCTGTTGTAGAACAAACAAGAAGCCTGCTGTGGCAGCCAGTTGCCTCCTTAATTAAGCAACGTAAATGTCAAAAAAGGTGTGAAAGCAAGACTCCCGTGTGGATAGCCTAGCTCAGGAGATGGAGAACGAATCCTAGCCTGCAACATGAATCCTTGTTGTTGGTTTTTAAAATTTTTTTTTTTTGGCTTTGATGAAATTCTTGAGCTCACTGGGAATTGGGGGAAAGTGAAAGCAGAAAATAAGGATGTTTCCTAACCACGTTTGCTAAAGGCATAATGGTCCACGAGGGTTTTTGAATCCAGTCACTCCTTGGTCCTGGCCTACCGTGGTTGTGCCACTTCCTGGCTGTGCAGCTTTAGGGAAAGTTACTTAATCTCTCTGTGTCTTTGTGTTGACACCTGTATAATAAATAGGACGTATCTCATAGGTAATTGGCAAGATCAAGAGTCAAAACGCACAGAGACTCTGCTCAAGAAACAATAGCCGTGATCTGGTAATTATGATCATCATCGCTTTAGCTCCCGTCCCCTCCTCCTGTCACCACCCACTGTATCTGGACCGTCCCAGCCCACCAGCTGCTTCCGGATCACACCTGGCTCTGTTTACTCTGCATTTGAACTTAACATTTGTCTTCCTGCAAGGCACTGCTCTCATCTCTGCCTGGTAGACCAGTTAGTACTCATCTTCCAAGGCCCAGCTTATATCACCTCCTCTGTGAAGCATCTTTTGAGCCCTGGAATGTTTGCAGCTTCTGTAGGTTGTCTCATATAGTTCGAAATTCTTGCAAGGCAAGTCCTTTTTCCCCATTTTACACATGGAGAAACTGAAGCTCACAGAGATAGATTTGTCCAAGGCCACAGAGCTTTCAAGGTCACAAGGTTTCAAACCCAGGGCTCCGTGGTGCCCAGGCCACCCTGATTTACCCCTATCTCTCTTCTCCCCTGTGTCACGTAGTCAACTTATTTGTGTTGGCCACTGACTCAGCTGCATTGTGAATTCTTTGACACTGGGCATAAGTCTACTCATGGCTGTGTCCCCTGCGTCTATCGTGATACCTGGCACAGGGAGGGGCTTGATAAACCTTGCTGGTACCCAGAAGCCTCACCAAGTCACTGGGCTTCAGTTTTCGCATCTGTAAAATGAGGACAATGTAAACTGAGGCTGTGGTGGCGACTAGGTTACTACACGAGGGACCCGTGGTGGGGAAGTTTCCGCTTCCTTCCTCTGCTATTTATGAGAATTCAGTTTCCTCATTCTGAGAGTCAAGGTAGTTAGTCCATCTTTTACCTAAAGGTGTTGTCTACTCTCTGTCGCCCTCTGTGGCAGCATCCAGAAGGGTTAATTGAGCGTCTGCGGTGGGCATTTGCCATGCCTGGTACACCAGACAGCTCCTGGTCAATGCTAGCGAGCTGGTACGGATGACCGAGGCCCTTGGGCCTCACAGAATGGTGCCAGCCCTTCCAAATGGAAGCTTGACTCGGCTGTGAATGGTACGGGCCTCAGGGGGCAGAGGAGGAAGAGTCAGTTACATGTATGGGGAAATAGATGGCATCTGTGTGTCCAGAGGAAAAAATGTAGGCATGTGTAGGGGTCATCAGTAAGTGGTGCGTTGGTCCGGGGGTGGGCGTGGGGGCTCTGCATGAGAAGAGAAGGTTGAGAGGACTGAAATCGGGCAGAGGGGTTACACAGAGTGGGGTGAATCATCTTGCTAAGCAGTGTGTGGCCAGTGAAAGCCTCCTTGCCTCCCTGTTAGTCTCTCTTCCTGCCTTGTCTTCTCTCTTCTCTTCTCTCTTCTCTTTTCTCTCTCTCTCTCCCTCCCTCCCTCCTTCCCTCTCTTTCCCTCCCACCTTTGCTGATTTCAGAAGGATGGAGTTTAAGGCAAAATTAAAGTTGGAGGAGAGAGAGGACAGCTTTTAATGGGGTTCTAAGTGGGTGGGAGAAGGAGAAGAGATCAAATTAGAAAAGGATTAAAATATCAGTACAGTTTCTAAATCCTGAAACTAAGTGCGATCTGTAAAGGACAAACACAGAATACTGTATCCTCTTCACCATCACCCATCTCCTGCTTCATTTCTGTTTTTGCCTTTGGATGGCCATGACACAATTGCTTAGGAACAGGGCCCCTCAGCGGACACCTTCCTGGCCTACCCTGTATACCCCAAATCTCAGTGGGTAAGCATTTGATTACTCTCAGTTTTAACTTAAAGGGAACAAGAGTGCTCTATTTATCTGTCTATCTATCTATCTATCTATCTATCTATCTATCTATCTATCTATCTATCTATCATCTATCTATCTTTCCTTCCACTCGCTCTCCCATCCATCCATCCATCCATCCATCCATCCATCCATCCATCCATCCATCCATCCATCCATCCACTAGACATTAAGATGGTAGTAGAAAAGGAGTGTGCAAGAGAGGGAAGATTATTTATTGATGTAGAGTTTACTGGGGTCATGCAGACTTGAGATGAATTCTGTATTCTTCTAGTTACTGTTTTTCTGGTGAAGTCACCTCATCATTCAGAGACTCAGGTTTGCCATCTGTAAACTGGAGCAGTGAAATCTGCCTTGCAAGGCAGGCGTGTGGCAGCCACGCAGTAACCTTCACCATGTGCTTCCCCTAGTGATGTGGATGGGACCCTCTTCTAACTAACTCGAGCATGGCACCGCTCACCATGAAGGGGTTATTTGCATATTTTCCCAGAAAAAACACAGAGCAGAGCACTGGCCCTCGTCACTGGGGAGTCAGAATGAGGCCCTTGGAGAAGGTTCTCATTTTTCCTGAAGTCTGGACTTCTTGGGGTGCCTCATTCTGCCAGAGGCCAGACTGTGTGACAGCTGCCCACCAGGGTGGCGTGTGCACCAGTGGGACTGCGCAGGGCTAGAGCTCTATCTGTAGGAGGGGTTTGTGTGCGGGTTATTTTTTGCAAGGATGTGATGCTCAAAGGTAGGCATTATCTTCCAGCAATCCCAGTGCGGGGGGGGGGGTCCCCATTTTTCCAGGCAAGGAATCTTAGTGGGGCTGAAAAGTGTAAATTACATGCCCAGAGTCACACTGCCAGTGGGTGGACAGGGCATTTGGAATGAGGAGCGAGTCTTAGCTGCTGAGAAGACCCTGCCCACTTCTGTTCTGATTTCGAGGAAAAATCTCTACCTGATTTCTCCCAGCTTCAACTTAAAGGGAACAAGAATGCTCTATCATCCATCTATCTATCTATCTATCTATCTATCTATCTATCTATCTATCTATCTATCTATCTATCTATCTATCATCTCTAATCTATCTCTATTATGTATATCTGTATCTGTATGTATCTACCTATCTATTATCTATCTTCTCTATCTGTATTCTATCTATCTATCTATCTATCTATCTATCTATCTATCTATCTATCAATCAATCATCTCCCTGTCCACCTATCATCTTTCTCTCTCCACTTACCTCTCTGTCGTTCATTTAAAATGCCCTGCTCTGTGGCACCTGTAAGCCTGGGGCTCACTGCTCTGGGTCTCAGGAGCGTCCCTGCTTGAGAGGCTCCCAGCGCCTTCCAGGGTCTGCCGACCAGCCCGGCCTCAGGCAGCCCTGGAGTCCTGTGGTCCTGGATCGGTCCCTTTCCCGCTGTGTGATGACGTGCAGGGGGCTGCCCGTCGCCGAGCCTCCTTTGCTCCTCTGGGGCTTGATGAGGCTGAAGTTGCGGGGTCATTGTGAGGCCTGGGTGCCTGACACAGGGGAAAGGGCCAGTGCGGTGCCTGGCACACAAAGGGTGCCCAACAATCGAGCTGGGCTTTGTTATTCACTCCCTCACTTAACGAAGTCTGGGGACCCTGTATGTAGACGAGCCCCAGCATGGAGTGCTGGGGCACAAAAGCAGACATGCACAGTTCCAGCCTTCAGTTTCGCAATCTAACAGGACGCCCCCTTAATAAATCAGTGGCTCATGTGCTCCCTGCGGCCCGGGGTATGGGTGCTGGGGGAGGTGTGGCCTGGGGTATGGTGCTGAGGTATTGATGGGGGCTGTGGCCCGGGGTACGGGTGCTGGGGGTTGGCGTATGGGTGCTGGTGTGTGTGTGTCCCTGGGTACAGGTGCTGGGGGTGTGTGACCCAGGGTACACGTGCTGGGGGTGTGTGGCTTGGGGTACGAGTGCTGGGGGGTGGGGTATGGGTGCTGGGGGGGTGCGACCCAGGGTACAGGTGCTGGGGGGTGCGGGTGCTGAGGGGCAGTGAGGGGTGCTGGGGGGGTGCAGCCTGGTGTATGGGTGCTGGGGAGGTGGGCGGGTGCGGCCCGGTGTACCCGTGCCATAGGGGTAGATGAGGGGTTCTGGGAGGCTGCGGCCCGGCTCATAGGGAAGCTAGGCTCTAAGTGGGAGATGCTCAGAAGACCCGTGGACCAGATTCCGGGGGAGCCCAGGGACTAAATCACCAGAGAAAACGCAAATGCGAGGTTTCTTGGATTTTTAGAGCAGAGCCTCCTCGGATCTGGAGAGCACGCGTTCTTGGAGGGTCACAGTGTTCAGAAGTCCGTCCCTGTTTAAGGAGCACTTTCTTAGACTTGGTGTCATTTAATCAGCACAACAGGCCCACAAGGCGGGTGTTATTGTCTCCATTACATGAGAGGACATGGAGACTTGGACAGATGGGTGACTTGTTCAAGACCACCTGGCTTGTCACCGTGCTGTGCCCAGGACTTCCGGGCTCCTCCGTCAGCTCTCCAAACGCAGCCATTTCCTTCCAAACCCTCAGGGCTCAACATGTGCCGTGTGCACAGCTGCCCTTCTTTTTGTCAATCTCCAACATTAAGTGGCTTTGGAAAGGTGGGCCAGCGACCCAGGTGTCCTGTGGCTCTGACGGAGACACAATGTCTAGCTGGGTGGTGATCCTGATGCCTCCCCTGCAGGAAACAGGGGACATGCTGACTGTCACAGTGTTCAAAACGCCAGCATCTGGGGGAAATTCATTGTTTATATCTTGCTGGGGGTGTCTCTGGTTGTTTTCTTTAAGTGCAAACATTCGATAAAAAGCCCAACAAATCAGAAGGAAGGAACTTAACTTTGATTAAAAAAAGAAAAGAAAAGAAAATTTAGCCTCTGAAGTGGGACGCTGATGAATATTCCGGGTTAAATCTTTTGGGCGAAGAAATAGATGACCCTTATAGCCATCCAGTTGTAGACTTATATTTAAATGAATGTTGCCCTGTGTCGGTTTTGTTGTCGGGAGTACAGGGTTTTTTTCTTTTTTCTTTTAAGGATATAAATTCCAACCATGTTTTGTGTGAAGGGTCTCAGTGCATACTGACATTGTGAGTGTCAGCCCCAGATCGCTTTAATCAGAGAGTGGATATGCATGATAAAACGGATAAGGGACTTTAATCAAAAAATCCGCTGGCCTGGAAACGTGACGCACTCCGCCAAACACACTTCATCCCACTTTTCTTGTGCCACTGCCAAGATTCTATTTCATGAATATGCATTGGGCATGATATTACATTAAAATGTGACATTGGTGTATGGTGTGGAAGATTTAGAATCCCCTCCCTCCCAATATATATGTATATATCTGTATACACACACACGTGTGTGTGTGTGTGTGTGTGTGTTTATCTCTATAGATGTATATATACTTGTGCAAAGTTTTTGTCAATTGGACATTAATGTCCCAATATGATTTTTTTTTTCTTCCCAGAGTTTATTTGGGAGCTGGATACTGGATTCATAAACTGTATCATTCCTGTAGGAAATTACTAACAATACTAGGCAGGAGTTTATTTAAACTCTACGCAGAAGTGCTCGATCCAGTTTTCAGCAAGGGTTCCATCTTTCCACATAAAATGCTCATTCACGAGAGAGGGAAAAGGCAGGGCAGGCGATTTTGTGGTTTGTTTCCATTTCAAGGAATTAATTCCAGGCCCAGTGAATGAGGGAGCCGTGGGCTTTTCCCATTACACCTGCATCGCATGCCTTCTAGAAGCAGGGACAGCAGACCAGGTGAAGACACATATGGCTCCTTTTCTGAGGAGCAATCCTGGGGCTCAGGTCTGCATGCTATGGGGTTCCAGGGACTCCAGCTCATTGGCTGCCTTCAGCCCCCAACCTTCCTCTCTGCCTGCTGTGTTTCTTCCTCCATCTAGATGGAGGCTGCAAATTTTGAGAATTTATCAGAATAATATCATGCCATGCAAAGCAAACGCCTCACAAAGTAAAGGTGCACGGCGCAGATTAAAGATGAATGTATTGTCAGATCTTGTTTGATATCTTGCAGAGTCTCCTGCGGAAGAATTCCGGGTGGTGGTTGGCAAGCACAGATTCATCTCAGGGAAGCAGGGGCCCAGTGGCTCGTAATGCTATTTGCATAGAAATGGGCTGGGGTTCTGACTCCCCACAGGGCTGGTTGTGCTGTGGTCGCTCAGGGCCTTGGTGGGAAATGAAATGGCTTGTGCCTTGTGCTGGTACCTGCCCTGCACTTTGCCTGTTTCTGCAACCACCTATGTGGTGGGGTTTTTCTGGACATTCGTGCCATAACAGTACTCTCACCCACATAAACCTCTTGTGCGAAAAATGGATATGGGGGTTGTGCTGTGGGGTTGAATAGTGTCCCCCTGCAAATTCATGCCCACCCAGAAGCTCAGAATGTGACCTTATTTGGAAATATGGTCTTTGCAGATGGAATCCGTGAAGGACTCCTGGATTTAGGGTGGGCCCTAAGGCCAGAGACTGGTGTCCTTATAAGGACAGGAGAGGACACAGAGAGACAGAGGAAAGACAGCCATGTGAAGACAGGGGCAGAGCCTGGAGTGGCAGCCGCAGCCCAGGAATGCCAGGGCCACCAGAAGCTGGAAGAGGCAGGAAGGACCCTCCCTAGAGTCCCCAGAGGGAGCTGGCCCTGCTGACACCTTCATTTTGGACTTCTGGCCTTCAGGGCTGTGTGAGAATAATTTTTGTTTAAGGCACCCCGCTGGTGGTATTTTGTTATGACGGTGCCAGGATGCTAATGCAGGTCAGATAGCGAAGAGTTACTGCAGGGCCCTCAACAATACCCTCCGCGTCAATCCCCAGTTCCTCGCTCTCCAACTTGCCTTGCGCTGGCGTCGCCTGCAAGCTGCACGTGACAGTGCTCTCACGGGGCTGCTCTCGGAGCGGGACACAGCCCACAGACAAGGGAAGGCTGCTGCGTGGGGTGGTGGTGAAAAGGCAAGCACAGACCCAACCGGGGACCTTCATGCCCACAGAGGCCATGCCGCCCACACAGAGGGACCCCAGCTCCCTCCCATCACACGACTGTGACACAGGCAAATGTCCCTGATCACAGCTGCCTGTCCAGCAGGTGTCACTCTGCTCAGAAGCCCCTGGAACTAAATCATGGTTCAGTACATTCCGTTTTCTTTCTAGGTCAGCAACTTTTAAATGCAAAGATTGCATTTAGTGATGTTGAGGGAATGACTGTGCCATCCTCAGTTACAAAGGTGTGGGTCCTAAGAGTCATAGAAGTGGAAGGGCCCTTTAGGGTGACCATGGGGAGGTCACATGGATAACACAGGGTGGGGGGCATTTATGGTATCCCTCATGTCCCTGAGCCTTTTGCCATTTAAAAAATATGGGTAAAACTTATAACCAGCACACAAGATTGATAGGGAGATGGAATTAAGTGAGATAACTCATGTGAACAGACTGTCAACTATAAGCTTTATATGAAATTAATATTAGAATCTTTTCAATGTAATTTCCCCTCCCTCCCTCCCTCCCTCCCTCTCTCCTCCCTCCCTCTTCCCTCCCTCCTCCCTCCCTCCTCCCTCCTCCCTCCCTCCCTCCCTCCCTCGCTCCTCCCGCCCTCTTCCCTCCCTCCCTCCCTCCCTCCCCCCCTCCTCCCTCCCTCCCTCCTTCCTTCCCTCCTTCTCTCCCACTTTCCTTCCCTCCCTTCCTTCCTTTTGCTTTTTCGGACACCCAACTCTGTGCTCCCTTTCTAGACAAAGACATACATAGAGTTAGGCTGGAGAAAGGAGTCATTTGAGGCTATGAGTTTTGGAAAACCTTCTTTGACAATTAATAGACGTATATTGATTTCAAAGCACTTTGCCCACTGCCAACATCTCCAAATTGCTTGTCTATAAAACTAAAATTCAGCAATCTTGAACCGTCTATGGTCACTGATGGCTTCTGGTGACATCAGAATGACTGACAGACCAGTGGAGCCTGCATCCAGGGACCCCCCCTCCCCCAGAGCAAAGCCTTTGGGTCACCTTAGAATACTGAAAGTGGTAAATTGAAATTTGGGACCTGCTGGAATGAGGAACATGGTTCTCTGTGGTGGGGACTGAACTCTAAATTTGACCCTCAAATTGCTGTTTCTGTTGACTTTCAGTGACATCCTGAAATCAAGCAGGATAAACATTGTGATATTTCAAAAGCTTGATTGCTGCTCACAAGGGGTACCATAGCCTAAGGGGGAAGGGGTGGAGTCTGGGCCGCCATCATGGGTGTCAGCCAGCTTGGAGGGACAAGAGTTGGGTGGCGTGGACCCAGCCCTGGACAAATGACAGGATGTCTGTCCATTTCAGGCTCTGCTGCTCGCAAGGCATGAGACCTTGCCATGCCATATCTCACTCTGGGCCTCAGTTTCCCCATCTACAAGATGGGGCAAACCTCACACCATAGGGAATATGTGGGGATCTAAAGGAACTATTTATAAGCAAAATACACTTTGAAGTGGCAAGTGCTAATGTGATTTTTCCACCATTTACTACAGAGCTCAGAGAGTTATCAGTTCACTGTGAAAATGGCGGTGTTTTCAGGGTAATTCCTGTCATCTTAAATAAGTAATTTTCCTGGGAAAATTCCACACGTTGTAATTTTAGCTCAAGAGGCAAACCTGATTAGGAGGGGTGGGTGGTGACAGCTGGCAAATGCAGATGGCACTGTGTCCACCTGTGTCCCTGGCAGGTCAAATGACCCTGTGTTCAGGGTGTGACTCTCATTCCTGCTTTCTGAAGCACCCTGAGCATTATATTCAGGAAGGGCAGGCTGGCACTTCTGATTTCCAGCCGTAATTACCCTACACATCCCGTGCTCCAGATCCTGCAGCCCAGGGGTGGGAGCTGAGGAAGAAACACCCGTGTGCATTTCTGACATGCTTGGTGATAATGAATCCCTTTGCATTTGCTTATGTCATGTTGACGCCTCACATTGGGTTATATCATGTCATGTTTCATTATTCCAGGATTCATAAGACATAGTAGAATATTGGCAGGAATTTGGGAATTAGAAAAATAAAAAACAAAACAAAACAAAAAACGAACCCACAACCCCACACCTACAGTATATTTCCTTATCTGTTTCCCTGCTGTGGCTTCAGTTAGAAAACTCCCTCTGTGACTTTGTGTTATTAATTAGGATGGTTGGTTATCTGCGAGAAGCAGATATTTCCAAGATACAGGCACACAGTATGGGAACGGGGTATCTGGGGACTCTCACTCTACTTGAAGAAATAGAAACCGTACTTGAAAGTTGCATTATGTGGTAAGGACAAATGCATCTAAAATTAACTCACACGTCTGATTTTTTCCCCCCTCTTCCTGTACAGTGGCTGTATATTTTGGCTTTGGGTTTTCAACGTTTTGGGGTCCTCCAGACATATGTGTAATTTTCACTTTCTTCTCTTCTGCCTGGGCTGCTGTTTAGTTTTTAAAATTTTATTTGATTGCGTTAGGAACACTTAACACGGGAGCTGCCCTCTTACAGATTTTGGAAGTGCATAGTACAACGTTATTATTTGCAGGCACAGCGTCGTCCAGCAGACCTCAGGAGCTTGTCCATCTGGCACAACTGCAGTTTTATGCCTGTCCATGAGCATGTCCCCTTTCCCCGCCCCAGCCTCTGGCGACCACCATTCCATGCTTTGCTTCTTAGTTTGTCCATTTTAGGAAGCTTGTAGAGGTGGACTCTGTGACCGGCTTCACTCAGCAGCGTATCCTCAAGGTCCACCCATGCTGTGGCATGTGGCAAATGGCAGGATTTCCTTTTTATTTTTTGAGGCTGAAGAATATTCCATTGTATGTTTTCTTTCTCCATTCATCTGTCAATGGACATTCAGGTTGTTTCCACGTCCAGGCTGTCGTGAATAATGATGCAATGAACATGGGGGTGCAGATATCTCTTAGAGTCCCGACTTCAATTTTTTTGGATAAACACCCACACGTGGAATTGCCAGATGATATGGTAATTCCACTTTTAATCTTTTGAAGAAACTCCATACTTTTTTTTCCCCCATAGTGGCTGCACCAGGGGTTTGGGGTGGATGCATGTTAGGTGAGGTGGGATACAGCCCGGCGAACCCAGAGGCTGGCTGAGGTCAAGGTCAGAGTCCACATGGCCCCTGTTCAGTGGTCCCTCCCTGAAAATAATGACCAGGGACACGTGCTCTTTGAATAAAAGAGCGACCCTATTTCCGAGGACTCAGTTGTAGGAATAACCAATTCCTGTAAGAGAGGTGGCAGTGCTGGTCTGGACGGGACTCAGGAAGAGAGTGGAGAGCTTCTTTTTCTGTTTGCTGTATCACAAGCCTCGGCCCCACTCTGATTTTTGTCCCTAGTATGTGCTGGTTATCAGTCTTGCCCACACAGCCCAAGTCTCCGGAGGGAGTCAGAGAGCTGTGAATACAGCTGCATGTCAGGCTCCGTGAACTTATGCAGCTGAGACCTCCGGACCCCCGCGTGAGGTTTCTGGGTGGGGACTGCCACCCTGCATGACACTGGAGGCCACTGCCTGCTTTCTTCCTCCTCCTTCCTCTGCGAGGGCGTTTTGGCGGAGGAAGCGATGGGCACAGGGACCTGGACCGAGATGACACCTCTGGTGTGGGCTGTCTGGTGACGCTGCTAGACACTGTGGTGAGGCACGCACCCTCTGCTTGCCTCTTTCCTTGCTGCGTCTAACATAGCTGTGCCTGCAAAGGAGGGCCTGCTGGGCTCGCTCACCCAGGTGCAGAGAAGGAGGGTGGAGCAGGGCACCGAGGCAGGGCCAGCTCAGGCGTGAATGTTGACCATTAAGACACAGTGAACCTACCCACTGGTCCAGTTTGGGCCAGGGATGTCCTGGGGTCTGACTCATCAAATAAGACGCTCTGGGGAGGGGACAGCGGAAGAAAGGAGCTTTAGGGCAGGGGAAGTTTTCTCTCTAATACCAGGTTCCTGGTTAGGTTTGAATTTCAGATGTACTTATTGGGGGCATAGTTATACTAAAAAATTATCTGTTGCTTATCTGAAATGAAAGTTTAAGTGGGTGGCATGGGCTGATGGCACCCTTACCCCGCAAATTCATAGGTTAAAGCCCTTACCCACAATGTGATGGTATTTGGAGGTGGAAATACTACAGGACAAGTATGGGAGCCCCTCCAGGTGGCTTGTATTTTTTTCCTGCCTACCTCTAGCACTGCAGATACTTTTCGAGCTGCCTGAAGAGCTGTTGTGAGCAGGGGCTCAGCCGCCAAGGGGTAAGAGAGTGACACTGAAAGATACCAAGAAATTTCCTGCTGAAGCATGGCTAATTCTTGGGAAATTGCGGAGTAACACGGCCCAGACTGCTTTCATTGTTTCCCAGTTGGGAGGAAAACACCTTTTCAGTGACCTAAGGTGGTATCATCTCCAACATGGCCTGAGATCGCAGAAAGAAACAGAGAGTATGCGAGGTGGCCCAGCGTTGCCTTGTGGTCCAGAGTCCCACGTGGGTTCACACAGAAGTGAGGTAGATATGTGGGCAGTTTCTGGGTGAAGAGTGAATGAGGGCAGTGAAAGACAGCCGCCATCAGTGCTGGTGATGTGCTTCTCTGCCTCAATCTCAGTGCTTTGCGTCAGACTTTCTTCTCACTACGGAAGGCACGTGGCAGTTACGTTAAAGTAATTTTGGGGCAGGGGACCTCATTCTGCACTGATTGCTTGTGGGATATTTGACAAGTTACTTCTCCCTCTTGAGCTTCAGTATCCTCGTCTGTACAATGGGGCTGAAAGGGACAGGACTGCTGATGAGATTAAATAGGTAGTGGATATAAGGCATAGTCTGGCACTCAGTAGGTCTTCAATAACTGGCAGTCGTTATTTTTATTCAAATGGCTTTTGCCCTGGTCATAAAGGCAGCAGGCAGGCTGTGCGTAGCCAGGGGTCATTAGGAACGCTTACAAATGAAGATGTTTCCCTCTTAAGTGGAAGGCTATTTCATAGTGAATAAATATTGTATTGATAGCATCAATAATAAAAAGTACAAAAGGGACTATAAAGCAGTGTAATGGATGTGACTTAGCAATGCGGGGATCCACGTAGATCTGAGGGATTGGTTTGACTTGTGGGGTTTTCATATCTAGGCAGTCATAATAAATAATATTTACATTAATTGGCTCCCTGATGTTTTGGCATTATATAAAATACACTAGAATAATTGCTTCAATAAGAGAAGCACCTGACCTGTGGGTCAATACCTACAGATGTCACCAGCGGGTGACCTGGGGCTTCTTGGTACAGATTCTCAGAAGTGGGTGCCCGGGCCCTGGTTCTAAAAATGACACTCTTCCCAAGTCACTGTGTGTGTTGTCTTAACAGCACCAAATCCAGGATAAGTGCAGATAAGCCCCTGACCCACTGGGAGTCTGGAGAGACCTTTGACATCATTTTCTCCTGGTGAAATTGGGGCTCAGAATTGGGAGTGACTTGCCCAAAGTCACACAGAGCCTCCAAAGCTGTCCTATACCTGCCTTTGACTTTCAGATTCACTCGCTAATGTCTTCCCTTTGTCCCCCAGGGGGAGACCCTGGACATGACCCCTCTTTACCGTGTGTGAGGTACATAACTCGAGGGACATCATGGTTATTATAGTTGACTCCCCAGCTTCCTCTCCACCCCAGATAGTTAGTTGGAATCACTTGTATTAGTCAGGGTAATCAATGCTAGCTGCAGTAACAAAGAGCTCTAAACACCTTAGTGGTTTAGTGACACACAACATCAATAATGCCTAGACTGGTGGGTGGCCTTTCACCAAGGATTTGGAACCCAGACCTTCACATCCTGTGGTGATGTCATCTGTTGGGACCTGTGCTGAGCCCTCTGCATCAGCTGCTGATGAGAGGGCCTGGAGGACCACACAGGGCATTTGATGGACAGGCCTGGAACTGGCATCACTTTTCTCAGATTGGTAGAAGCCATTCAAATGGCCCAACCTGAACTGTAAGAGAGGCTGAGAAGTGCAGTCTTCCTGGGTGTCCAGGAGGAGAAACTGGATTAGAAAATATCTCCCAGGTTCATCCTACAGCATCCATGGCCATCCCTTCCCCCGTGCCTGTGGGTTAGATTTGTAACCTAGTTCTGGCCAGTGTGTCTAGGTGATGACAGCGAGGTCTTTTAGGGAAGATTCCCTCACACTTAAGGAGATGGGCCCTTTTCTTCCTTTGGAGAAATTTCTAGAACTGCTGCAACCCGGTTCTTACCTGATCAAGGAGGAATTGCACACAGAGAAGAGCCACATAGAGGGAATTGTGCAGGGGCAAAGCAGATCCCCTCGCAGGGGCACCTCAACCTCTGCTCCTGAGGGATGAGACACCTTCATTGTGGAAGCCGGTGTGAACTTGGCCTTGCCGTTGCCTGTGGCTGAGATCATCCTAACCGATGGCAGCTCCAATGAAAATCCTTTGCTGCAATGTCCAAAGAGAGTGCAAAAGGTGTCAAAGTTATTTAATACACTGGATCATTAAGACAGCAGGTGCTAGGCGTAGGCGTGTGAGCTGGGCTCAAAAGCCCAGAGGCAAATTGGAAAAGGGGGTAAATAGGGGCTCCTGGCTCAGAACGACCTCTCAGAGTATCCAAGATCCTCGCTTCATGGCTCACTAGCCCTGTGACCCCAGGCAAGCTTCCCACCTTCTCTGAGTCTCTGGTTTTCCACCCAACACCTGCCTTGTCAAGCTGTTGAAATGCTGCATGTAAAGCAAGACGTTTAGTGGCTGGAACTACTTTTTAGCTTGGCTGCCTTGCTCAGGAAAGAATGCCATCAGTCTCTTCCGGGTGTCAAGTCTTTGGGCCCCAATTAGCCAGTAGATCTCCGTCCTTCCCCTGTACAGACAGCCTGCGGGGGTGGTTCCGTGTCTGAGACCCCACTGTAACGCGGCTGCTGGCTTGGGCTCTCCATTATTCATTTTCTGCAGTAATGGGCTCGTTACGCATCTCTGAGCCACTCCGTGGATTCTGGAATGAAACCAAAGCCCACTTCTCCGGCGGTTATTTTCTTCCCTGAGAGACTTACACTTTTTTTTTGAGGTAATGCCAAGACATCCAGCGAGGCACTCAGATCCCTTTTGGAAGGAGATGGGATATAAATTATTAGCGAGTAAATAAATAAATAACCATTTGTTTCTGTCAATTTAGGGGGAAATGATATCAGTCAACCTGGAGTTGGCTGTTGTGTAGTCCAATTGATTGACTGAACAATGGTAGTTTTTTTGGGGGAAGGAGGAGGAGCATTGCTCTGTGCTGCTCTTTGTCAGAGAAATCTGGGGAACAAAACTTAGAAAACAAGCAGAAATCAGTCCAAGTGATGGCCTCACCTCTACTTGTGCAATTAACCAAGACACAACTCATAAAGCATTGTGTGGGCAGGGAGTGGGTGCCAATTGAGTATCTGGACCTCTCTCCCTTATGAAAAATTAAAATTCAACATCACATTGATGGATTTGTTTTGTCTCGATACAAATTATTGTTTTTCCACAATATTAATCCTAATATTAAACATGAAAGGTCCTATTTTCAAAGAATTGCTCAATCCCCTTTTATGAAAGGAGGGCTCTTTCCTTGAAGGAATGATTTTGCGTCTTCCGACGGATTTAAACAAAAATCATCATGTCTTCCTTCTCCTTCCCCTTTAAAGTATAACTACGGAAGTGGAGCTCATACTTGTTGGTGTGTAGTTCTGTGAGTTTTGACAAATGTTGTCCGTTGTGTTACACCACTGCAAACCTTGAGCACTCCGTCTCTGTCATGCGGAAGGCTTGCCTAGGTCCCTTTGTCACCAACTCTCCCCTCCCACTCCAACCCCTGGTAACCTCTCATCTCTTACTGCCCCTATAGTTTTGCCTTTGCAAGAATGTCAGATAAATGGAATCATGCAGAATTTTCTCCTTTGAGTCTGGCTTATTTTATGTGGCTTAATGACTGAGACTCATCTGTGTCGTATGTCTGAGTAGTTAGTTCGCTTGTTTTGTATTGATGAATAGCGTTCCAGTGTACAAATGTACTGCAGTGTGTTTATTAATTCCCCTGTTGAGAGACACTTGAATTGTTTCTAGGTTTTGGCGATTTTGGTGAAGTGGCTATAAACATCCTCCTACAGGTTTTAATGTGGACATAGGTTTTCATTTCATTCACATGAAGACTTAGGTCAGATCGTGGGGTTATGTGGTAAGTACACGTTTAACTTTATAAGAAGCTGTCACAGTGTTTTCCAGAAGGAACTGCACCATTTTGTCTCCACACCAGCAACGTGCTGGCACTTGATATGATCATTTTTACCCCTTTAATTTCAATCATTCACACAGGTGTCTAGTTGTATTTCATCATGATTTTGATTCGCATTTTCCTAGTGACTAATGTTATGGATCACCTTTACTTGTGTTTACGTGTTGTCTTTGTGTTTTGTTTGGTTGAAATGTCTGTTCAAATCTTTTGCCCATTTTGTTTTTTTTTTAAGTTGGGTTGTTGGTTTTCTTATCAGGGTTTTGAGAGGTTTCATATGTGTATTTGGAATCCAAGTCTTTTATCACGTATGCTCTTTGCAAATATTTTCTCCTGGTCTGTGGTTTGTTTTTTCATTTTTCCTAACAGTATCTTTAGAAGAATAGAAGTTCTTAATGTTGATGAAGTCTACTTTATCAATTTTTTCTTTTATGGGTCTTCCTTTTGGTGTTATATTTAGCAAAGCTTTGCCTAACCCAGGATTACCAGGATTTTCTCCTATGGTTTTTCCTAAAAGTTTTATATTTCGATACATGACCCATGTTGAGTTAATTTTGTGTATGAGGCAGGGCCATGGATTATTCCTACCCTCTTACACCAATGGGCAGAGCGCATCTGCGAACCACCCCCTGGGGCTGGGCCCAAGTGTCATCACCCAAGGTCACGTCAGGATATCATTTCTGTAAGTTTCAGTTCCTCCAGAGAAACAGTATAATCAGAGTTGTAAACATTAGCAGGGAGAAAGCAGCAGAATGAAACAGAAGCAGGATTTGAGCTCTTCCTCTGCCACTTGCAAACTTGGGGATCCTGGCCCCGAATTTGCTTCTCGGAGCCTCAGTTTGCTCACTCCACAAAAGACATAACTCCTTCATGCAAACCTTACTGTATGGCTTAAGGCTCCAGTGTTACAACAGATAGAAAAGAGCTTTGCGAATTTATCACACTGTAAAGATAGCATTTCAAACGCCAATGTTTCTCCTGGAGCCTTGATGAGATGCCTCCAGCTCTCCCTGTCTCCAATCCCCCTCCCCCACAAACACTGACCAAGGTCCCACCAGACCTAGTTCTTTTTGGGGAGATATTATTGGTCCCAGTTCTTCCCACCTCTCTGTATCCATGCCCTTTGTCATGTCCTTTGAAATACCCTTGACAAAGGCCAAAGATGAACCCCCCTTTATTTTTGGTGCAGCCATTTGGCTGGTTATGTCCAATCGAAAGAAGTGAGCGTGCCACTTCCGAGCCCAAGCCTTCACTTGCCTTACATGTTTCTACTGGCCCATTGTGGTCCCGCCATTCTCATGAGAGGAATATGACCACGCTGGCCTCTGGTCTCAGGAGGAGGATGACAGACACATGGAGCAGAGCAGCCCCCGTCAGGACCAACCAGGATCAGCTGCCTGCAGATGTGTGAACAATAATAAATGGTACTGGCTTGTTACGCAGCTGCAGCTGACCGAGAGACCCATTGCCTGTGCATTGTAGTGACCTGCTTATGAAGAAAGACACTGCTACTTTTCACATGGACAAAGAAGGCCAAAGACTAATGTCACTTATTCTTGAAAGCCCAGCTCTAAGGCTGCCTCTTCCCTGAAATTTTCTCTGATGATGCTGGCTCCGGTGGATTTCTTCCTCCCCTCATTTGCGTAACTCTCTGTACTTCCAATCAAGAATTAATTTGGGTTCTGCTTTATGAGCTTGTTAGGGCTTTTGCACTTCTGGTCCCCTGTCTAGCACACTCTTCC
The DNA here is from genome assembly GCA_033961575.1 of Aselliscus stoliczkanus. NCBI lineage: Eukaryota > Metazoa > Chordata > Mammalia > Chiroptera > Hipposideridae > Aselliscus > Aselliscus stoliczkanus. The sequence goes on from CM066732.1 coordinate 155,079,827, forward strand.
TGTGGGATTTTGCATGATGGGCTCCTTGCCGTCAAGCCTCAGCTCCGATGTCGGCTCCTCAGAGAGGCCTTTCCTGACCAGCCTGCCTCCCAACCCCAGGCGGCCCCCCAGTTGTCCCCTGCTTGCTCCCCACCGCACCTCTTTGCTTTATTGACTCTGTGGCACATATCGCTTTCTGAAATGACCTTTATTGTTTCTACATGGCTGTGTTTGTTAACTCCACGGGTTGTGTACTGCTTGAGGCCTGGACATCTCTGAATTGGTTCCCACTACATCCCCAGCACTTAGAAAAGCTAGGTGCATTAGGAGGCCCATGTTAAATATTGAATGAATGGGCAGTCAAAGCTTTCATGCCTGTCTGCTGCCCTCCTACTTTAGTCCTTTAAAGGACTGAGTGATGTCTTAGAGAAAAAAAGAAAAAAAGGACCAGACTTATGGTTTTAGATGCTTAGGACTTGATCTCTGATCTCTGTCCATCCCCAGATATGCCACTTCCAGGCCTCTTCATTTGACGTGAGATTTTTTCTCCTGTCCCCAACATGGGCTCTATATCTGCCCCACCCTTCTTCCCCCGCCCTCCTCTTCCTCTCCCTTTACTGAGAAATAATTCACATACCAAAAAATTCACCCATGGAAAGTGTACAATTCCACGGTTTTAGGAAATTTACAGAGTTGTGCAACTATCACCACAATGGAAGTGAAGAACGTTTTCATCATCTCCAAAACACCCGCCAATCCATTAGTGATCACCTAGGCTCAGTCCTAAGCACACACCAATCCACTTTCCGTCTCTGTAGATTTCCCTGTTCTGGGCATTTCATATGAATGGGATCGCACAGCACGTGGCTTTTTGTGACTGGCTTCTTTCCCTCAGTGTCATGTTTTCTAAGTTCATCTGTGTGGGAGCCTGGGTCAGTGCTTCATTCCTTTCCATGGCTGCACAGTATGCCGGTCATGGGTACGCCTCGTTTTGTTTCTCCAGCCATCAGTCAGTGAATGCTTGGGTTGTTTCCACCCTTTGGTTATTGTGAATAACGCTGCTCTGAAACTCCCTGGACAAGTGTCTGTGTGGACTCGTGTTTTCTTTCCTTTGGGTATATAGCTAGCAGTGGCTCCCCATGTTGACTCTTGACTTCACCTCTTTCCCCTCTCATTTACTAGTGAACATGTTATAATAATGATGATAAGAGTGACAGTGATGAGAATGAGGATACGATTCACCAACTCTTTCTGAGCACTCGCCATGTGCCAGACGCTCTTCACAGCACCTTACATGTAAAATATTAACCAGTTCATTAGAACGACTCAGCAGGGATGATAGGATTGTTACCCTCACTTTACAGACAAGGAGACTGAAGCACAGAGATGTTAAGTCACCAGCCCAAGGCCACAGTGCTCAGGGTCAGACTCTGGCGGACCCTGGCTCAGCTGTAGAACCCACCTCCCTCAGAGATACTCGTAATGCATCTAGTTTAATCAGCCCCCAGAACTTGACCTGCTCTTCCCCATCGTGGACAGTTCCTCACACGTTAGTCCCAGCCTCATGTGACATCCCCCTGCACAAAAGGGAGCTTTTGAGGGCAGGTACTGACTTTCTTCCATTTCTGTCTTCTTGCTACATTTTTTACGCCACCTGGCACATGGCAGAGATTTGAAAAATACTCATTTAATTGAAAATAATTCAGTGAAACATATACAACATCTTTCCCCAGCATTGGCCATGTATTTTTTTTCTGACTCAGGAGAGACACGTATGAATGACAGGGAGATATTGGCAGGCGGGGGAGGAGGGATCCTGGGCATCGATTCTGCAGGTTGCTCACGGTGAAAATTGTTTCCTCGTCTTTTCTTTTTTTCATGGTTTCCAGAAGCTCTGAGTTCGGCTATACTTACTTCCAATAACGCCCAAATACTAGTCACAAAAAGGAAAACAATCTGATTTCACATACAAATGAATGCATGGATGAGCGAGGTAACCCCTGTCAGTCCTGCACACAGAATAAATGAACTAGGTAAGAACACGTGGAAGAAGAAATACTGACATCCTTTGTCAGTGACATCCAAAAATTCTAGTTCCATCTCCAAATTCGATAACTGCCCCAATTCTGTCCACAGTGCTAATAATTATGGATAATAACTGATGTTATGCAGGACCCTGAGCCCCTGTGTTAACACAATCCTCTTATTGAAATGATCATCTCGCAGATCCTCTAAAGCTCACCTTGATCACGTTTCTGAGTTCCTCTAGCAGGGCTGAGCTGCTCACAGGCCCTGGCTCATGATTCATTCTCCTGGGTCCCCAAGTTGGTATACATGCTGCTACCTCCAGCCCTACACCTTCACTCCCCTCTGTGTCTACTCATCCTTCGCTTTAGGCTTAGGCATCACTTCCTCCAGGAAGCCTTCCCTGACTCCTGCATCTGGGTCCTGTGTTCCTCTGTGCTCGCTGAGCGTCTCGTGGCCTCTCTGCCACCATCAACACTGCTCTTTGCCCATCTCCTCCACTAGACTGTGCGCTTCTGGGCCCAGAAACTGTCTTGTACGTGGCATGGGGGGGCGTGTCCAAAAGGAGGGCCTTCAGTGAATGGCTGCATGGCCAGACTCCACGAGGCAAGCATGCTACACCTCATTGGACAAGTGAAGAAAGGGAGGCCCCGAAAGGGCAGGACTTGTGGAGATGAGATGTTTGCACAGGTATCAACCTGGATGGGTTTAGATAAAAACTTGAGAGTCTTTCCTTTGCTCTCTTCTGGGGCCACTGGGCTGACCCCCAAGGCCACGGTTCTCTCTCAGATGCTGCTGGGACGGGGGTTTTGCAAAGCATCTCAGACTCCTTTAAGCTTCTGCAGGCATGGAGAGCATGTGCCAAACTGAAACATGCATTAAAAGAATTTTGTGGGTTGAGTAGATCACGGGAACAGCCACTGTACAAATACTGTCAAACGGGGCATGTATTTAAAAGGTTAGACAAAATATCTCCTTGCCTTTTTCCTTCAGTTCTCTTTTTATAGTCCACTGCGAAACAACAATGGATAAAAGAGTTCAGAGAATGCATGTATATTTTCTTTCTCTTTTTTTTTTTTTTTACCTTTCCCTAAGGAGCTTCTGTGCTACCCACACTAATTGTAGGTTTTTCTGAAAATGCAGCATGAATCATTTATAAATAAAGAGACTTTAAAATCCCTAAAAGACTCCCCGAGGTATTCAGTATTTCAGCATAAAATAACTGTTAAATGGAGTTATTCTGAATTAGCTTTTACTGAAAAGTGGTGAAAATAAAGTTTTCTTTTCACTGTGACTGTTGAAATAATTCTTTTACACCACCACCAAGGGTAATTGACAACCTATTTCCATAATTCAGATTTTAGCAAAGCCATCCCCTCAAATGGCTCATGCTGGAGACACAGGGCTCTTTGAGAGAAACCTCTCTCACGCTGGCCACGGGGGCCGCCCGGGGTCCCTGGATGGGGACCTGAGATGGCGGTCAAAACTCAGACACAAACGCAGACATTGTCGGTGGGGGCGGGGAAAGAGTAGCTGGTGTGGATTCGGACCAGCCAGGGTTCCGCCCCCTGCTCTGCCTCTTACCAGCTCTGTGCCCGCGGGGGAGTGGCCTACCCTCTCACCCTCAGGGATAAGAATAAAATTCCGACTCTGTGAAATTGTTATGAAAATTTGAAGTAACATTCATAAATAACCAAGCACAAAATGGAAGGTAAAATGGCAGCTATAATGACTTAATAATAACCGCGGTGCTACCACTTCTCTATCAGGAGGGCCTTGAATGCACGACCTGAGAGGTCCTCGCCGAGACTCCTCTCTTCTCCGCCTCACTGGCCCTGGGAATGCCCTCACTCCTCCATCCTCCCATCCTCCCACCCGTGGGTTGACTGGCTCGTTTAGTCTGCAAATATTTTCAGAGTGTGTGATGTGCCCTGTGATGGGGTCTGAAGATAAAGAAGACCAGGATTTAGTCTAATGAGGTAAAGAAAATGGACGGTGAATGTGTGCAAGACAGTGACACAGGTGTGACCGTGACAGCTCTTTCCCGGACACTGTGAAGGGGGAAAGGAAGCGTGGCCGGTTCCACCTGGGGGTTGGGGGTCTGGGGGTGGGCATGTGAGTCCAACCTGGAGTGGTGAGGGTTTTCCAGATGAGCAGGTGGTGGAGGGGGGCGGCCACCATCCCATTCTGAGGCCAGGGGATGTGTCTGTCTTATTCTTCCCCCACTCCCCACCCCGCTATGTCCCCCCATGCTTGCCACATGCCTCATTCATAGCAGGCTTTCAATAGGTGTTTTGGTGAATGAATGAATGAATGAATTCCAGGTGGCACGCACGGGGGAAGCCTAGCATGATGGCTGGTGTGTTGGGGACAGTAAGTACCCAAATCAGGCTGGGGAGAGGCACAAGGGCAGGAGTCATGGAGATGGGATAGATCCACGGGAGGAAGAGCCTTTGCCACCTCGTTAGGGGCAGGGGACAGGCACGGAAGGATTGTCCAGAGTGAGGCCATGTGACCGCTTCTGCCTTTTAGCAAATCCTCTTTCGTAGGTTCAGAGGAGCCTTTCAAATTGGAAGCATTAGAGCCCGGAAGCTGGAAATAGGTGTAGATTTGGCAGGCGCCGTTGAACTTGTCCCCTTTGCTGTCCTGGCTTGGCGTGTAGACAGAGGTCACTTTTGATTCTGGGTGTAAAATTATGCAAATGAGGCTCTCCTTTTACATAGTTGTTGATTGACAAATTGCCCTGTCACTCAAATGCTTTTTCAACTTATCGTGAAGAGCAAAAGAAAATTATCTGTTCAGTGCATGTGGGAAAGAAAGCGCGTTCATTAACCTCTCGACTGTCGAGCTCTGAAACTTGTGGAGCTTTAAGGAATGGCGATGCTTAAAGGAATACATGAGCAGGTATGTGTGTGCTGGTGTGTACATATCACTCTCTTTATTTACACACACATGCAATACACACATCTGGTCTCTGCAATCCACTTCAGAAACACACCAGCCCAAACATACACATACCCGCACTCACGAGAGCACATATATCTTGCAAAGTGTGTAGCTCCTGCATAAGTTTACGCCTTTGATGAGTGTACACATGGAGACAGATGCTTGCGTACCAGTGTTTTACAATGGGAGCTGGCTGCCAGCTGTTGGGACTCGGGGCCTGGCTGAAAACATTGCGCTTTTTGGAGAGCTTTTTAAAGTACCCATCTATTTCCCAGTTCCTCAGGATACAGCTCAGACTTCCCTAAGAGAAGTGTTGGTTAGGAAGGGAACCTCGAGATGGTGAGTGTTGCTAGTGACAGGTAGGCAGGTGTCCTTCCGTATCACCATCATACAGGTGTTTCCTTACCTGTTGTATTAGTCCGGGTTCTCCAGAGAAATAGAACCAACAGGATACGTATCTCTCGCTCTCTAGAAAGAAAGAAATTTAGTACAGGTATTGGCTCCTGTGACTGTGGAGGCTGAGAGTCCCACTGTCTGCCAGCTAGAGAGCCAGGAAAGCCAGTGGTGAAGTCTGAAGGCCAGTGGTTCGATTTGGGTCGAGGTGTGAAGGCCCGAACACCAGGACCACCAAGGACAGGAGATGGATGTCCCAGCTCAGAGTCAGGCAGAGCGAATTCAACCTTCCCCCACCTTTTGTTCTCTTCGGGCCCTCCATGGATTGGCTGGTGAGGGCCGTCTGCTTTACTTAGTCCACCAAGTCAAATGCTGATCTATTCTGGAAACATCCTCAGAGACACTCAGAAATAATGTTGAACCAGCTGTCTGGGTATCCCGTGGCCCAGGCAACTTGACACAGAATTAACCATGAAATCCCATTACCAACTCTTCGTTCTTGACTGTGTGCCTTGCCCAGCCCTGGGCCTGGCTGTTTCCATGCATCCTGTAGCTGTGAGATACACGTTGTCCCATTTTACAGATGGGAAACTAAGGCTCTAAAAGGCAACTCTGTGATCTGGATAAGGTCATAGACGGAGAAAGTAGCTGGGGTCCAACACAGGCCGGTTCTGTCGTAAAATCTATCTGTAATGCTTTTTTTCTTCTTCCTGTGTTCAACTCCATTTTACTTTGTTAATCACTCACACATCTATTATCACTTTTCATTTTCACAAGTCATGGGGAGGCGGGCCTTATGAATTCTTCCAGTCACCTATTCCCTGAGCTGGGCACTGTGCTAACTTCTGGGAAACCAGAGTGCACTCAATACTGGCCTCATTCTAACAGGCCAGGGCAGAGCATAAACAAGTAAAGAGGGAATGTGACAGGTGATAATATGTGAAATGAAGACAAATAAAGACCAATAAGAGGGAAGAAACTGTCAAGGTGGGGGGATCCTTTTCGATGGAGTGGTCAGAAAAAGCCTTCCTGATGAAGTGAGAGGTAAGAAAAACCCAGTGGAAGGAAAGAGCAAATGAGGAAAGAAATTTTCTGGAAGGGGAAGGAACCCAGCCAAGATCACATGGCTCCTTAGCAGTGGATTTGGGCTCAGACAAGCCACTAACTCACTGCAGCTGCTTCCCCAGGCCCCTGTGCAGAGCAATGGACCTCTCTGCCTGCTCGGTGGGGCCGTCTTCCCAAGATGGGCCATGTGCCCTCAGTTCCTGATGACAGACCCAGAGGGCTTTTCTTGGGGTGACACACCCTCATCTTTCCTCCCAGCTGACCTCAGTCAGCCACCAGTCGGTCACCTCTGGCTGTGTAACGTAGGGAAATCAAGGCCACCCTACCAGCCTGAACAATGGGTCCCTTTCCTGCCACTGCCATTCCCAAAGCTCAGCGTTTGCTCCTCTATTTAAACTGTGCCTTTCTGTCAGTGGCTGAGCAGGTTGAAGTCTTTGAAACACTGAGTGTTCTATAAAATCCAAATAATTCCCTGTAAATCAAAGTAGTTGGCATGCTGGCTGCAAAGCCTGAAGCTTTTTTTTTTTCCTAAGGTAATCTCTAGAAAGTAGTTTGTACTCATGTTTCTACAGTGATTAAATATGCAAAGTAATTTCCGTGATTTTCACCGCGTTCTGAACCAAATCAGATCCCCGTTCTGCGGCTCTTTGTACAAAGCCACTTACTGGATCAGATCCCAAAACAAATCCCCCGAATTTGGCGGATCATCATTTTAAAAGGGGGCTTGTTAAGGTAATCATTAAATTAAACCACCCCTTTAAGAATATTTAGATCTGGTCTGCCAAGCGTAACGGTCTAATGGTTTTTAAATGAGAAGCTGTGCAATGCTGGTGAATTTTCTTTTGTGGGTCAAGTGGGTATTAACAAATGCTAAGGCTGTTCTCTTCTTTTGTCATCACCTTGAAATCTGCAAAGAGTGGGAAGAACCCAGGGAGAGAGGCAGGGTGGGGACCCAACATCAGCTGGGTGCCCAGGGTCCTGGGTCATTGGAGGAGGCAGGGCGGGAGCACACGCCAACCACATGCTGCTCTGCACCGTCCCTTTACACCTGGTCTAGAGAGAGACCAAAGGCCGAATAAGCTGGGAAAGGCAGAAGCAGGGGGGGCCCTGATTCCCGCAGGCTTAACCCACTCACAGGTCAGATCTTCTAGCCATAGGGCCTGGGCAGACAGACCCCTGTGGCCAGAGGTTTTTTTTAAACACCCCTCCATCCCCACCCCACTGTCTGTTCGTCTCGGGAGGTTGGCAGTGAGTTCTGAATGAAGCCAGAATCAGAAGCCCTATGTCAGCACATATCTGCAGAATACTTGGAGACCCTCGACGGTCATACAGTCCAGTTCACCTCCTTTTACCAGGGCTCTTCGTTTCCGGGCAGCCCTCTGGATCCGGAGCTAAGGGGGCCCAGCAGAGCTGAGCTAAGTGTGCCTGTGACTAATTGAAGTGCAGCTTGAGCTGAGCTGTAAGGTCATCTGGAGGGATCTTCAGGCACCATGCTCATGCAAACCTCCAAAAGCGCCAGCCTGAATGAATTCATCCAGGGTGGGGCCCAGCACTGGCTTTCTTTCTTCTTTCTGTAACTTTCCAGGTTATCACAATAAGCAGCAATTTCAGCAATCAATAGTTGAAAACTATTAGATTTAAGAAAAACGGCTCCCTTGAAGAGAAGTTTAAAAGGATCAGCATCCTGTGCGGATGGGGCCTTCAGCTAAATCAGAGGGTTGGCAAAATAAGGCCCGTGGACCAAACATGCCCCGTGCTCGCCACATGGTTTTGTATGAGTGTGAGCTAAGAATGGTTTCTATTTTTTAACATTTTAAAATGGTTAAAAAGAAATTCAAAAGTAGCGTAATATTTCCTGGTACGTGTAAGTTACATGAAATTCAAATTTCAGTGTCCATAAATAAAGTTTTATTGGCACACTGCCATGCTCCTTATCTGCATATTGTCTCTGGCTGCTTTGGTGCTACAGCGGCAATTGAGTAGGCCCATGGAGCCTAAAATATTTACTGTCTGGGCCTCAGAAAAAGTTTGCTGACCCTTGTATTAAATCATAGCAGAAGAGAACCATTGCAAAGAAGCTTGTCTTTAATCGATAAAATGCTAAATGGGACCTGATTAAAAATGATAAGCCCAAAGAAGCAAAGATTAAAAAAAAAAATAAAATTCAGCTTTACAGGAGGTGGAGGGAAAAGACCACTTTCAAACGCAGTCTGGGGGATGGAAGGCCTGTTGTTAGCATATATTGTGGGCCTTAATAATGTTCGCATGGTTTTTAGCCCAGTCTATTCTATTTCAAGAAATGGATTCTATGGAAACTCTCCATTCCACGTGCAGTTTTATCTGTCAGGATTTTACTGCAATGTCATGATATGCAAAATAACAACAACGGCAGAACCCAACACGATCTAAGTGTCCAATGATAGTAGGTGTTTTAATAAATTGTGTTACATCCATAGGCAGCTATAAGATGATGTGTCCAAAGATTAGCTAATGATGCCAGAAAAGGCCTGTGGTCTATAAAGTGAAAGATAAGCCATCAAACAAAACTTGTTATGAAACAGAAAATGTTCAGTCAGTCTAAAGCAATATGTACATAGAGAGTATATTGGGAAGCTATACCTAAAATTATCATAATGTCTAATTTGGGGTGATTAATTTATAGGAATTTAATTTTCTTTTCTGTTTTTCTATATTTATTTAAAATTTTCTACATTGAACTTGAGTTGAAATGGTAGTTCCTAGGGACAGTGCAATATAGGAGAGCCTAAGTTTGGGATGTGAGCAACGTGGACTTATATTCCAGAGCCCTCTTCTCCCCCCCACCTGCTGAGTGAGCTTGAAGATGCCACACAAAAGCCTTCATAGTCTCTCACATGGCATTGCAGCAGGCTGTGGAAAGCACACTTCCAAGCCACAGGACCTGCATTTGGTTCCAGTCCCTGCCACTTACGTGCTTAGTCATTCTAACCATTTCGATGGTCACTTTGATCCTGAGAGGCAGGGGTGACACACTTTCCTTATGAAGACTCTTTGACCATTGGTGATGAGAAAGTTTATGCAAAGCCCCAGAGAGGCTGCTGGGATAGGTGAGAGTCTCAGAACCTTTGGCTCCTGTCTCTATGCCCTCACCGTGCGTGGTCTTTCAAGGCTCCTCTACTTGAAGCGTCCTCCACAGCTTGGGTTTGTCCTACCACGCCTGTTTGTATAAGGGTAGAGACTGTGACCACAGCTTCCTGTGCTCAGCAGCGCCTGTACCAAAAGTGGGTCCCTCAGGCCGCTGCATAGATTCTGCTGGGCTCCTGGTCCCTCGCATGGCGTGATATGGCTACCAGTTCCCAGCGATGCTCTCTCTGGGACGTGGGTGCACTCTGTCTTTACACAAGTCTTGTACAGGGGACCTAGAGTGACAGGAGCCAAATGTGCCTCAGCTACACAAGACATGATACATGCATTGGGAGTGACGGACAGAGCTGGGCCCACCTGTCATTGCATGCCCCACCAGGGCACGCCTGGTGGAGACAACATGGCAGCTATTCAAGGCTGGGAAGCCTATTTAGTTTACACTCTATGAATCACCCAAATCGAGCACCTTGTATGGAGCACTTGCTGTGGGAGAAGGACAAAGATGTCCTGATCCCCTCAGGAGAAGCTCCACTAGGGTGTGAAAAGAAGATGACATTCGGAGTCAGAGAGCCCTGGGCTTGTATCCACATTGCCCATGTTCACTGTGTCATTTTGATCAACTTACTTCATCTTTCTGAGCTTCAGTTTTGTCATCTATAAAACAGAAACAATAATTTGTATTATCTCATAGGATTATGGTGGCTGATAAATTCCTGTTCCTTTGTAACACTCATTGCAATTTGCATTTCTTGTCTTTTAACTTGGTTTGATCTGTTTCCACCACTAGAATGTGATGTCCATCACGCAGAGTCTACGTTATTCTGTTAACTGCTGAATGCTCAGAACCTAGCACCATTCCCAGCATATAGTTGTCACTTAATAAATGTTTGCTAAATGACCGGATGATTGACACCACGATTGAAACTAGAGCCTGGCATATACTGAGCATTTTCCTTTCCTTCCTCCTCTGGCCTGGGTCCAAGTGGCTGGGTGGGAATAGGACTCCTGCAAAATGAAGTAAAGGAAGGATACACTGAACAATGTATTCTGTGCTTTGTTTCCCCAAGGGTCATTCCTTTTCGAAATCAATACCTCGGGAGGAAAAGAGACAATTTGATCACATTCACCCGAGGTTGGGTTTTGCATTCCTTGAACTGCCCATAAAGTCCCCGAAGTCTGTGTGGCCTGGTTTCTCCATTTGACACTTCCAGGCTAACTTTTGTATCTCGTCATAGTGAATGAGTGAAGTTTACTGATAGGACTGGGAAATCCATAAGGTAATAGTAACAATAATATAATAACCACAGTGTTCATTTATTGGGGACTTGCTGTCTTCCAGGTTATAATAGACACTTTCTAGGATTTATTTAATCATTAGAGAATGCTAAGAGGAAAGTCCAACTGTCTCTATTTTACACAAGGAAACTGAGCCTCAATCCAGCTTGTAGGTGGCGGAACTCCCATGTGCATCCTAGCTGCACTCTACGCTTCTTACCTGCAGGACAGACTTCGGACAATCTCCGAATCACTCATATGCACAAACGGAGGTCTTCCCAGAGCTGAAAGGGATCGTGAAGATGGGTCTACAGTTCACATACTTTTCCTCAGGGCTGATGTTTTTGGTTTTCACTTAGAGCCTTCGGTTGTAATCCTCTGGAGGGGGTTGAATTGTGCCCCTCTCCCACCCCCGTCTGATATGTTCAAGTCCTAACCTCCAGTTCTTCAGAGTGGGAACTTATTTGGAAATACAATCTTTGCAGGAGTAATAAGTTATTTGAAGATGGGGTCAGCTGGAGTAGGATGGGCCAAATCCATTGATGGTGTCCCTGTGAGAAGAGGCGAGGACACAGACACACAGGGAAGGGGGCTGTGTGACAATGGAGGCAAAGACTGGGGGATACAGCTACAAGCTAAGGGATGCTCAGGGTTGCCCAGAGCCACTGGGAAGGGACAAGGAAGGTTTATTCCCTGGAGTCTTCAGAGGGAGCATGGCCTTCCCAGCACCTGGCTTCCAGAATGGTGACAGAATAAATTTCTACTGTTTCAAGCCACAGAGTTTGTGGTAACTTGTTATGGAAGGAAGCTCTAGGAAATGAACACACCTTGATCTTGGTTCTCTGGTGTCCCAGCCCAGAGGGCAAGCGAGCAGCAATATGGGGCGAAGAGTGCGAGCAGCCAGTGCGAGTGCAAGGCTGGTTCAAAACACCCCCATAAAACTCAGGCACGGGGCTGGAAGCATGGCTGCCTGCAGCCGCTCTGCCAGCTGTAGAGTTCCTGGAGTTCCGTGGTGTCGGGCAGCAATCACTCACTGTGAGGTGCTTTCAAGTTGACATGCAGCCTTTCAGATCCCAGGGCTCATCTCATCCCGTGGATGTTAGTGTTATTTTTATTCCCCAAGAAATTGAGGATTAAAAAGTTTAAGAGCTTTACCCAAGGCAGGTAAATTAGAGGCATAAGCACGTAAACCCAGAACGTGAGGCCAGGGCACAGTTCGGTCCAGACCAGCCTGTGTTCATTCGTTACTTTATGTCCTAGGGCCCCAAGGCAGAAAAGACACACCAAGTCCCTTCCCTCCAGAAGATGATAATTTAGTGGTACAAGTTTAGTGGTACAGGCAGATGTAAAAACACCCCAGCTCTGTGCTGGGGCCAAATGGGAGATGAAGGGGAGGTATGTGTGTGCCTGAGTGGGCGTCTGTCCCAGTCTGGGGGTTCAGCCGGGAGGAGGTGGTCCTTGAGCTTGGCTTTGAAAAAGGATTAAAAGTTAGGCAGATGGAGAAGGAGGCATAAGTGGTCTAGGCCAGCAGTTCTCAAACTCTTTGGCCCTGGGCTCCCTTTACACACTTAAAAATTATTGTAGACCCCAAAGAGCTTTTGTTATGTGGGTTATAGCAATAGTTACTATGTTAGACATTAAAACTGAGAAATTATAAAAATATTGACCAGGTCATTGAAAGTAACAATAATAAACCCATTACATGGGACTATAATATATTATATATATATATTTGTGTGACACATAAGTTATTCCAAAACAAAAAGAAAAAAAACAGAGTCCACACAAAGTGGCCTTGTTTTCCATTTTTTGAAATCTTTTTAATGCCTAGCTTATTGAAAGACAGCTGACTCTTCCTGTCTAGCTTTTATTTAGTCTGCTGCGATATGTTACTTTGGCTGATGTGTATGAAAAAAATCTGACTTCACATCAAAAGGAGGGTCTCAGAGACCCCTGAGAGGATCTCGTAAATCCCCGGGCATCCTCAGGCTACACTTTGAGAACGCCATCCAAGGCAAGGGGAACAGCCTCAGCTAAGGAGAGGTGGCAGGCCACGGCACGGAAGGCTTGGGAATTCATTACATACGGCTCAGCATGACCCGAGCATACGGGAAAATCCCCGAGAAGAAGGAAGGGCTCCCGAAGCAGTGGGTGGGGAGGGTCTGGATGCTCGGTGGTCCATGCTTCAGCCAGAAGAAGATGGAAGGCCAGCAGGGTTTGAGGCAAGGAGGGCCCCTGGGCCCCTGGCACTTGGAAGGGACACGCTAGCTGCTGGTGGAAGGACTTAGGAAGGAAGGACTGGCTGGAGGGGGCAAGACCAGTTGCTGCTGCAATGGTCCAGGCCATGGATGCCCAGCCTCTGGAAGATTCTGGGATGATCTATTACTGGGTTACCTCCAGTACAAAGCCCCAGTTTGTGCTGATGGCCCTGAGCCAAAGACACAAGGTTAATCATACTAAATAGGCTGTTTTAAGAGCAGAAGAAATGTTTCCATTAAAATAATTAAAGTCTTAAAACGTTTTGGGGCTCAAAGGTATACGTTTTAGTTACCTGGAAAATCTACTTGGTGAAACAGCTCATTTTCTCATGATCCCAGAGAAATAAGACATTACCGTATTTTCTCTATATGGAGGGAACTGGGAGGAAAACATGCCTCCGGATCCCAGGCCTTCGCTCAGCGGCTCTGTGACCCTGGGTGCATGATGTGGGCTCCCGTGTCTCGGTGTATCCGTCTATAACAAGGAAATAGCAATCGCTACTGTGGAGTTTAAATGACATCCTGATCTATTGAGCTTCCATCAGCAGCGTTTTCTGCCCTTTTACCCTCTGTGTCTGTTTCCCACACAGCACCCCAAAGGCGCTCATTCTCTCGGGGACCTGATTGACAGCATTCAGAGCTGAGTTCCCGCCTGGTGGTGAAACCCTCTTGCTCTGTGTGGCTGGTCTTTTGCTTCAGAGCCTCCTTTGCTGTGATTGCCTATAAATCTCAAACCGCACACAACCAGGAAGTTTGTTTTGAAAGCATTTGTATTGAAAAGTAGTGAACGTGACTTGGCTTACAGAGATCTGGGGACTCCTCCCCGACCACCCACAGATGGCTTTCATGCCCGAGGGCAAAGACCCCTCGTGAGAGGCTGTGTGGGCTGTGCATGCTAACCCTACTTGGTGGTTTTTCACCACAGTTACAATTGGTGTCCTCAGCCAGGCTTTCATGGAAGGTCTCAGGGGCCACCAGGGGCATGGAGGAAGGTGGGGGCCCTGTGGAGTGCAGGGACCCAGGCTCCAGAGATGCAGGCCCCCCACTGCATCTGTTGCAGCTGTGCACGATGTGCCTCTCTATGGGGATTCCACATAGGAGTTTGATTGATAAGATGGGTCCTCAACACACACACACACACACACACACACACACACACACACACACACACACACACCCTGCAAAGCTTACTGTCAGGACCAGTTAGGTTGGCAGAAGGAAACTGAATTCCATTGGAGATTCTCTAGACCACCTACCTTGAGAGGGATGGGTGGGCTCCCCTGGCTCCAGGATATCCTGCAAACCTATGCACCCCAAAACCTGTGCACCTGGAGTGTTTCCTAGAAACAACCTCAGTTTTAGTGGGAGAAGCAGCTGTAGGAGAAAGAGTGGGACCCAGGCTCAAATCCCAGCTCTGCCACTATTGGTCGTGGGGCAGACCCTTCAGTTCTCCAAGCTTCCATTTTTCTCATCAGAGAAACGGCACAAAAATGATCAGGAGGGCAAGATTGTTGGGATTCTAAATGACATCTAGTAAGTAGAAGCACCCAGCATATAATATGTGCTGAATTAAAGTCAGTGGTCTGCTTCTGAGATTCCTGATACATAATAAAATGAAGTGTGTGCGTGCATAGGTGCATTGGGTGGTACAAAATGAGGGGTCTCGGGGTGCAGACTACATGCCTTTCTATTTTTTTTTTTAGGGAGGAGAGTCTAGTCAGGGACCTGTTAAAGAGGATCAGAACATTTCAGGCACACAGTCCAGCTCACCGCTGCCGTGCTTCCATTTTTTTCCCTCTGCACCGGAGTATGATTGGTTATTAAAATGAAAAATTCTCTCTCCCTCACCCACAGCAGCTGTTTCATTATGCTTTGCATTTCACTCAGTCTAAATGTTAGCTCTTGTCTAAAGCAGTAACTTTCATAATTTCTTTAATGTATATATGCCTATTGACATTATGATGGATGATAACAGACTTCCGTTAAGGATTGAAGCAGTCTTACGGGCCATTCCGACCTATTGGGAAAAGAGCAAGGATTACATAACTAATTATAAATGGATATTTACCTGATAGATTAGGATGGCGACTTTAGAGCAGTCTTGCTCTATTAGGTAAATGATCTATGCACCACAAAGGTTTATAAATATGTATTTCACTAAAAGACTCAGGTCTTCGGCAATAATTAAAATGCATTTCATAGCATTCCATTATAAACTGAACCCTCCTCTCGACTTTTCAGAAGCAAATGAGTTTAAAATAATGCTGCAGCTTATCTTCTGAGTCATGTGGGGAAGTGCTACTGTCAGATCAACTTGCCCCAAACTGCTGTCTCATCTTCTCTCTCCTCCTGGGTCCCTTCCTATCACAGTTTACTGCAGCGTCTTTCCAGGGACAAAGCTAGAAGCATGCCGCGTCATGAATCCTCATTCCTTATGTGAAGTCGGTCATGAACTCTTATCCTCCCTCCACCCCTATTTCAATATATGCATTTTTTTGTCATCAGTGTTAGGCTTCTATCCTAAAAATCAACGTATGTTATGGCGCTGCTCAAGAACCATGGTACTGGCTGCTTTAGTACCATTCCCAATGTTATGTTCTGTGGAACACCAACCCCCTGAGATATCTTTCTTAAAATCAAAAACAGATGTGATAATTGAAATATTTGAGAAATGGTGTATCTTTTGTAGTCCCTCTTGGAGGTTCAATCCTTAACGGAAGTCTGTTATCATCCATCATTAAAGTATTAAAGGCTCTGAGAAGTCCCACAGTGTTTTCCAAGCTTAGTTTTGTAGTACTATCACTCATGAAACTGTTGTTTCGTGAAATGTCCCTTGGCGAGTCCTGGTTCACAAGACAAAACCTCACTCCCTTATCCTGGTCAATGGAGCCATTCCTAGCTTATCTCCAGGCTCCCTTTCCAAATCTATGTCTGGCTGCTCCCTCTTTGTCCTATCCCCGTTGGACACCATTTTTTGTTCTCAGAATGTTTGGTATCCACCCTTTTCTTTCCATGGCAAGCCCCCCTTTCCTTTCCTTTCTCCTTTGCTTTGCAAAAGCTACTTTAAGCTTCAAAAACCAACTCAAATATTGTTTCCATAGGACCACCAACTCTATACTTCCTTATTTTTGTCCCACTGGCATTTTTTATGACCCTCTGCCATCCGACTATTTTTATTTTAGCTCTTTCTGCATGAGAGTTACTTGTTTATTTTTCTGTTTCCCCAGAAAGGCTAGGGGGAGAGAAGCTTTATCATCTTTCTACCTCTGCAGCCAAGACAGTTCCCAGCACATAGCTCCTACACAGTATTTGCTGAAGACGCTCAGAGCTCAAATGACCAAAAGTACAATAAGTTCTTATTGCTCTTTTTTGTGTTTTGAGCTTCCTTTGCATGACGATATGAATTATTTAAGCAACAGAACTGGAGGGAAAACTGGGATGCCTGGTTTGTCCAGCCTCATCACCACAAAGAGCAGTTGGAAGAAAGGCGGGGTGCAGCCTTCTCCCCTGCCCACCCTCCCTGATCATGGATGAATGAAGCTGCCTGACTCATGGCTCGAGAAGCACCAATTTGATATACTTGTTTGAGAGAGCCACTGGTTATTATTTTAATGGCGATATTAACATTATGCTCCCATTGTAGATTTTCTGATTCCTTATGTCTGAGAAAATGCTTTTAGCCTTGGCTCTGTGGCAGTGATATTGGAATGAATGCACTTCCAATGGTACCTGGCCCCCCATGAATATAAGATGCTTTATCTCCGGAGACCATCCAGGCCAGCCATGCTTTAAATAAATAAAATGAATGCTCTCATCATACAGGATGCCTACGAGCCAAGACTCTTCAGTGTTCGAATGCGGGTCCGAAGCATGGTTATGGATAGAGGCAAGGGGGCGGGGGGTATGATAGTGACCATAGATCTGCATCCAAGTAACAGAGCTTCTTAATGGAAGCCTGGACAAGGTGATGACTTGACTTCACAATCCCATCAGTTTTATTGTCCAAACGCCATTTGTACATTTATGGAAGAGCTACTGTAACTGGAGGGAAATACTAATTGTAGCAGTTTTTTTTTTTTTTTTTTTTTAGAGGGCAGCGTCACTGGCCCTTATATGTGGGATCCGAACTGGGGCCGCTGGCATCCCAAGCCAGAACTTAACTACTGCGCCACGCGGCTGGCCCTAACTGTAGCATTTTAAATATCCACTAGACGGGCATTGTGTCTCATTTGCTCTTTCTTCTGTGTGAGTGAGTGTGTGAGTGTGAGTGTGTGTGTGTGTGTGTGTGTGTGTGTGTGTGTGAGTGTGAGAGAGAGAGATTAGCCCAGGCATCTCTTCCAGGAAGCCTGAGATGATTGACAGTGTTCAAACTCATCTTCTCATGAGATCATTCTTAAAGACTCATGTTTCCTTAAGGTTCTTTCAAGTGTATGAGCTATGAGGTTGTAAGTGACCCTGAGGGCAGGGGCCTGCCTTCCATCACCTCTCCGCTGGTGCCTAGACTGTGCCCCACACAAGTCAGACTTGTTTACATTACAAGTGAGTGACTTTGAAAGAATCTGAAATGGGGACTTTGATTCCAGAAGCAGGTTGGTCATTTGGTCCTGTGTCTGATGCAGCAGACCAAGAATAAAAGTCAGTTAAGAAGTACGATGCTTTCCTGATATCTCTTCTGGTGTTGTCAAATGAAGAGGCCCCATGACCTTCCCTCTGGCTTTCATACTGACCACCCCAGAGCCGTGTCCGCATGAGTGATGTGGGGAAATCCGTGACTTCCTTTAGTGAGCACCTACTATGTGCTACCTCCCTTCTGAACAACAGCTCTGCTAAGCAGTAGTGAGTGTGGCCTTTTTATAAATAGGCTGAAATGTTCATAAAAACAAAAGGTCCGGCTGTTTCCGGAAATATTGGGCAAGAAGGGAATTAGCATGGAGCTGGGTTAGAAAGAGCAGCTGAAAGCTTTGAGGGAGAGAAACATGGTTGAGTGTGGAGAGAGGAAGAGATATCTTTGGGCCTGGTGTGGAGAACCAGAACAGGCCACAGGAAGCTCTTGTGAAAGAGTCAGCCGGGGCTGCCCCAAGGAGGCGCCATTTCCTAACGGGTTTGTGGGGAATCTCACTCTAGTTTATTTAGCGTTTTTAACATTTCACCTTATTATTATTTTTTTTTAAACAAATTTTTTTTGTATTTAATTACACTTTTTTTGTAATTAAATTACAAAATTTTGTAATTAAATTAAAAATTAAATATACTGTTTTTGGTGTACGTGATGTAAAGCCCACGTGTGTTAATGTCCTAGGGCTGCCATGACAAAGTACCACAGCCTGGGGGCCTTAACAGACAGTCATTCTTTCACAGTTCTGGGAGCCAGAAGTCCAAAATCAAGGTCAGGCTCCAGGGGAGGAGGCTTCCTTGCCTCTTTCTGCTTCTGGTGGCTCCGGGATGGCCCACTTGGATCCCTGCCTCTGTTTTCACATGGCCGTTTTCCCACTGTATTCACATGGCAGGCTCCTTTTTGGGAGTGTCTGTCTCCAAATTTTCCTCTTCTTATAAAGCCACCAGTCACACCGGAATAAGACCCACCCTAGTAACCTCATTTTAACTTGATTACATCTGTGAAGGCCCTGTTTCTAAATAAGGTCACATTCACAGGTACCAGGGGTTAGGACTTCAACATGTCTTTGCGGGAATGGGGATCGGGGTGGGGTGGAGGGGGGCAGCGAGGGGAGGGAAACAAATCAATCCATAATACCACACATTGTAATCGTCAATCTATTTTCTTTAGGTGAAGCTGTATGTTATCTATATGTTGTATTTAAAATAGTCAAAGAGGCCGGCCGAGTGGCACGGTGGTTAAGCACTGGCTTGGGAAGCCAGCGGCCCCGGTTCGGTCCCACATATGAGGGCCAATGACACTGCCCTCAAAAAAATAAAATAAAATAGTCGAAGAACCTTCTTATATCTTTACATTATTTTTTGTATACCTTGAAAATATATTTTCCTACATAGGCTGTTTTTAAAAGCTTGTTGGGAAATACTTTTTTTTTCTGATACCAAAAGCCTAGGTCGTATGAAACTTTCCAAATTGTAAGTGTAAAAACTCTACTTATATTTTGACATAGATTCAATGATGAGAATATCATATTTTATTAGCAATCAATAATGGTGTGTCCGGGCCGGCCGAGTGGCGCATTGGTTAAGCGCTGGTTTTGGGATGCCAGCGGCCCCGGTTCGGATCCCACATGAGGGCCAGTGACACTGCCCTCTACATCTAACAACAGCTCCACCTGGAGCTGGGCTGTGCGAGTCCCGGTGACGGTGTGGGCTGCAGCCCCTGCTGCAGTGGGCTGCCATAGGCTACAGTGAGTGGCCCGCAGCCAGCGTGAGCGGCTGGCAGCCAAGCGTGAGCTGCCAATAGCCGCGGTGAGCGACATCCAGAGGCCAGCGACCGATCTGCCTCATCCGGGAAGAGTGCAATGACGATACCAACAGTGAAGCAACATCCTCCGCAACTAAAACTGAAGAACAAGAAGACAGCAACTTGTCTGTGCCCCTTCCCCGATTCCCCAACGCTGTTCCCCTCTGCCAATTCCCCAATAAAATCTTAAAAAAAAAAAAAAATAATGGTGTGTCCAATAATGTTACATATAAATTTAATAATACATTTCTATTATTGTATATTTATTATATATAAGAATACTGTTTCTTAAGGATTTTGGAGAAAATATAGGAAAATACCTTTTCAAGTAAAACTTAACATTTTTGTAAGCCAAGCTTTTTTTTTTTCCATTATAATTCTAAAATTCTGTAGTTAGGTTCTTCTAACTTATATGCCTATAATGAAAGTATTTTGTATCCTGTAGTACCTTTGATCCTGTCCAAAATGTCCACATTTAGCAAACATCCCTGGGTTCAAACAGCCTATAAAGTTTACTTATACTTTTGGTTTACAGGATTAATACGTAAAAAAAATACTACATTTTTATTGGTTTCATAATTGTGATGTGGCTGCATTGTCAATAGTAAATAACCCTTCTTGCCTCTGGAGCCTGGCTGGTCATGGGACACGGGTGAGGCAGACTACCGTGGACTTTTGGGCAGGACCAAATGCCTGCTGGTCATCAATAATTCAACTTGGTCCTCTTCTTGGAGGAAAGTGTATTATGTTTAAGATACAAACATATAGGCTGAGACAAGGAAATTGATATCTCTAAGAAGGCTCCATTTGTAGAAGTATTACTGTTCACTCTAGTTTTTACATTATGTGGTTAAAATAGAAATGAGCCATAACCAAATTGTGAAATGCCAAATTAATGAATGATATGTTCTTTTGAGAACATTCTTTTAATAATATTGTATTTTAAAAGTCATGCCTTTCTCTGTCTGTGTTTGGGGGGAGGGGAGGCGCCTAAAACCCAGGCCAGTGTTTTCCAGAGGCTTACCTATGTCTGGATCACCTGGTACGTGTGTGTGCTGAGAGGGGTGCTTGTTAAAATGCAGGTGATTGGGTGCACCTGAGACGATTGAACTGGTGATTCTGAGGAACGGGGGTCCAGGTCTCTGGATTATTAGCAAGTCTCCCTGGGGATGTTTATGCACATATCAGTTTGAGAATCTCTCACCTGGGCCCTTTGCACACACTGTTACCCACCTGGTGGGCAGGTGCTTAATAATGAGAGGAATACAAAGGCTCGGCCTCTTTAAAGCTGCCTCAAAGCCCCAAACCTAGTACTCAGCACTCCTCATGTGACTCCAAACAAGGGGCCCCAAGGACCCTCCCCTCCTCTTCTGCATGAAAACATTGGGGGACTGTCTGGAGGGGTCGGCGTTAGAACTGCACACTGTGCTCTTGGACATAGTCCTGTCCTTGTCCCTCCTGCTCGTATGGACAGCCCCCTCCTGCCTGAGACCCTGGCCAGCCTGAGTTTTCCGTGGGTCTTCTGGGGTCCAGTTATGGGCACCCTGGGAGCAAATGCAGGGAAGGCAAGATGAGGGCTGGCGAACAGTTGGACTCCTGCTTCAGGATGCCAAATGAAACACAGCCACACTCAGTCCAGGTTGAATTTCAGATAAACAATGAATAATGTTTTAAGGTAAGTATGTCCCAAATGTTACATGGGAAATACTTATACTTAAATAAACCCAATTTGATTGGGCATCTTGTATTTTTACTTGTTGAATCTGGGACACTTCTCTGGGTGAAGTGGACCCTGCAAAGCCCCTGAGTTAATTCCCCACTGTCACCATCCGGGGGACACAAAGTTATTCCAGACTTTCGCTGCAAATTAGCCAAGGCCAAGTGCATGTCCCCTTGGAGGCTGAGTCCTGTTTTCATGTTTTGCAAACAGCTGGTGTTTAATTTTGGTGATCACATAGGAAATGATAGTCACCATAGGTTTCTACAACCTGGAGGCCTTCGAATGATTTTGACAGAAACCGTTTGTATAGCTTTCCCCCCTTTTCCTTTCATGACAGCCTCAGCCTTCACTAATGTAAGGCTGATTTGCAGCTGATCATTTTTCCCTCTGGTGGTGATGTGGCATCCTGAGGCCTGGAGGGGGTCAGCAGCACGTTTTGAATCTTAGCCAACTCTTCAATTAGAAGGTGGAGATAAGTGAGCTGTTGCCAGGCTCTCTCTCTCTCTCTCTCTCTCTCTCTCTCTGGTCATTTGTCTCATCTCTCAAGAATATGACATTTGGCATTGCTGGAAAGAGCCCCCTTGCACTCCGCCATAGTGCTCCTTTGTCCAGATCCATTTTATCCATGTAATGTCCCAGGCGATCTGAAAGTTCCCTGAAGTTCACTGTCATTTGCCAACGCTCAGAGGGGTAGGGGTGCAACATGGGAAAGAATTAGAATAGCAATCATCATCATCATCTTAGGAAAAAGATAGACCAGGTAGCAGCTAAGTTATTATAACCCAAACAAAGTTATGAGTCATTTTCCCCTTGTAACCTGAAGACAAAAAACAAAACAAAACAAAAAACACCACTTTATTGCTATTTAAATTTCAATATTGCACCAGTTAAATTTCAGCTTAGGAATCAGAGCTTCTGGTCTATGTTCCATAAAAAAATAAAAAAAAATGCAGACTTCCTTATGTTCCCTAAGGAATCATAGGAATCACTTTTTCTACTTCCTAATCGCTCTTATTTTTAGCAATTAAGGAGGGAGAGGAGAATATTAAGTGCAGATGCTAACTCATGTGTTCCCGATGTGACGACGAACACATTTGAAACAATACTATTTTCTTACAAAAAGTAGGAACGACAGCAAACTCGCAGACTTTTTTTCTTTTCTTGTCGCATTTTTTCTACCCCACAGCCCAGATAGCTTTTTTTTAATCAAAGCAGGTAATGGAAGAACAGTCTGTACCCTCAAATGCAATCATATTTAATCATATTTAATATCCTAATTTCTCAGCTGATCAAACTTTAAAATTTTGAATGCTTTGGTTTGATTTAGAACTCTGTGGAAGTCTAACTAATAAAGGAGCTCTTTCCTTTGCTGGTGCTGGGAGAGGGGGGTGTGCTGAGAGGAGGCCTGGGCAGTGGGTCAGGAATCCAGCCAGCGACTTGCCTGTGTGCCTCAGTTTTCTCATCTGTCAAAGGGGGGTTAGCGGAGATGCCCATGTACATCCCATGATCCTGAATCTGTGAATGCGGGTGTGTTGCTTTCGCCATCAGAGAGCAGGATGCAAACCATGTATCCCTTCCACAGTGCCTGCACATGGCAGACGCTCCACAAACATGTGTGGAGTGGGATTGGATTGAATATTATCCACCATTAAAAAGGTTAAACGTGATTTCCCTTGCTGAAAAACAGTGATTGATAGAAGGTTGAGCCAAACATTGGCCACAAAAATATGCTTTATGTAGTGATTCCAGCGCGTTTCAATGTTTCTCCTTCCAACGGGAGAGTGTGCCTGGGACTGTGCTTGGCCCCTGGCCCCTGCGTCCACGCAGCCCACAGAAAGGCGGGGAAGGCAGGGCAGGAAGGCAGCGGTGTGTGCAAGAAACTGGGGGAGCCACACGGGAACCCCGAAACCAAGGCAGGGGAGGGGTAAGGTGGTCCAAATGCAGGCTGAAGAAAGAGCAGAGTTTCCTTAAGTAATAAGGGAAGAGGAACAGAAAACAATGAAAATGGCTTGTGACAGGGGAGGAATTCGGGGTGAAATTTAAAATTCTAATTTTTAAATATCGTTTTGAGAGAAATTTGCAACTAGAAATGTCAATAAAAAGGAGTTTCCTAAGAAAAGGTCATGGGCTAGAGAGAGAGGGCCCAGAAAGTTCCATCCTGGTCGCTGGGGAGGCACGGCTCTGACTGCTTTCCCTGGGAAGTTGGAGGCCATGGCGGGTGCTTCCTCATCTCCCTCCGGGGGGGGGGGCCCGCGCCCCACGCCAAGCTGACCCTCTGCCCCTTCCAGCTCTGAGATTCTCCCGTCGTTTCCTGCTGGTTTCTTACCCTTCTGCCTGCCCACCCGCCACCATTCGGAGAGCGGGGTAAGGGGCAGCTCTCCACCTCTGCAGCTAAGCCCCACCACAGGCTGTAAGAGGGGTTTTTCTTCTTGCTGCTTTTGGAGACTTTAAAGTCCATTCTAATTACTGTAATCACCTCTCATTTCCGCACCCCCCCCCCCATCACTTTCTAATATGCAGAGTGCCTGGGTTCTAGCTGTGTTGTTACAGGGTGGAGTGCATATTGAAAATGGAGTGGGGGGGGCCTTTGATGTGCTATGGGGAGTGCCTTTCTCCCAAAGCTGATTATATGTGTCACACTAGAGCAGGGGACATTCAGGGCGCTGTGGGCTCCTAAGACTCACTCTGCCACCCTGGAGGGGCATGCTACGGACATTTAGACTGGACATAAGACTGGCTTCTGGGGTCCTGGGCCCTGGACTTGGTCTAGGATGGAGCTGCCAGACCCCAACAGCAAGTCAGAAACTCGGGCTCCATGCTGCTCTGTGGCTCCTGAGACAGGGTTCCAGGTCCCCTGAAAACTGTATATTGAACATTTTTATTTTCTTTAATTATACCAACAATACCTGTGCATTCTAGAACACTTTGAAATTGCATGTTTGTAATCGTGTATATGTCCAAAGCACACACACACACACACACACACACACACACATATGAAGGTTTGTATGATGAGTTTTGCACTTTTTATCGCTCTATTTTTATGGCATGAACATTTTCTTGAGCTATCATGATATCTCTGAAAAAGTGATTTAAAGAAAATGGCTGTAGAGGATTCCATTTTGTGGGCGTAAGGTAGTTCACTGAGCCATTTCCTCCTGGTTGGACAGGTAGGCAGGTGTCTGGTCTCGCTGACGTGAGTAACAGTGAAGAGCGGGTGCCCTTTCAGGTAACTGGGCTCCCACCATATGCCAGCTCCAGCCTGCTTTGAGCCCTGGAGCTGAGCTCCCCTCTTGCTTCTCTGGTAGAACTTGTCTTGTTCTGACTCAGTGTCATCCTAGGACTGAAATCTGAGTTGGGGCCAGAGCCCAGTCAGCACCAGTGTGTGAATTAGGGGACAGTGCCCCTCCCCATCAAATACATGACCTCCATCTGTCTGAAGATTGTCGTAGTAGACATTGTCATTTTCCTGGGATGGGACGAACACCCCCTTAGTCATGGTCCCCCCTGTGCAGTGCACACCCTGAACAATCCTAAGGGGTGGCCTGGGAGGGCTGGCCCGTACCATCCAGGAGCCAGCTGTGTTCTGCCCCGCCTGTCACCACACTGCTGCTTCCTGTGAGTCTCTGTTCCCTGGCCTAGCCAGTGGTACCCTGCCCCTTTCCTGATCACCTGCAACAATTTGTTTTTCGGCCTCGTAGCTTCACACCCCTCTACTTATTATTTGTGTGCTGTCTTTTAAAAATTGTTTTCTCTCTTCTTCTAATCCGAAAGCCCAGTGAGATGGACTTTGGAGTCAGACAGTCCTCGATTCATACGGAAGTCCCCATCACTTATTAGTTTTATGACCTTGGACAACTGACTTTACCTGGATAATCCTTTTTTCTCACTGGCAAAATGGAATGAGATTACCCAACATAGGAAGCACTTGTGAGGATTAAATGAAAAAACCCAGGCTTACTACTATCCATTAGTTTCTTTCCTTGCCCCTCCTTGAAGGGCAGAGCTTGTTTGTGTAACCCCCCTTTCTCCCCACAGACAATACAGTGCTGGTGTATGTCAGGGACCCATAAAGTTTGGCAGATTAAATAAATAGGGGCTGAGGAGGAGAAAGAGGGGGCTCAAGCCTTTATTAAGTCATTCTGAGCATCTGTTATGTGCTGGGGAACAGAAGTATCAGGGGGAGACACACAGACGTCTCCGCAAAGGACTTATTACCCGTGTCCACCACTCACTTCAGAGGACAGAGAAAGTCAAAGGCCTGAGAGCAAGGACAATGCATATTTGACCCTGGAACTACTCCATGTTGAGAGCTGGGAACCCAGAAATTAGTCTGTCCTTGTCCTTCCTTTCAAGGCTTCCTGGAATATGTGGCTCCTAGATATTGAAGTACAAGTATGTATGGGAGTTCGCCACTCAATTAACCAGCAAGTACTGCCTGGTGTAGCTGCTCGTTGCCAAGCTCTATTTGCTGGGTGGTGACATCTAAAGGCATGAGCGCTGGCTCCTGTCCTCAGGGAGCTTCCTGGGGAGATGACAGAGGCACCTGGCAAAAGACCACTTGTACCAGAAGATGTTAGTAGGAGGTACCAAGGGAAGCACAGACTGCAAGGAAGGTTGTGCTGGGCTGGAATAGGCAGGGAGGGCTTCCTGGTGGAGATGACATATAAGGGAGATGGGGGCAAAAGTGGCCCAGAAATTGACTGTCGTCTAGCTTGCTTGGCCAAAGTGGGGACCACAGGGGATCTGGAGGGTGGCATCATCCACACGTCCCTGATTTTTCTCATCTCAGTAGATGCAGACGTTGATTGCAAAGTCATGCCACCCCGTCCACTTGGGAGGTGTCTTGTTTCCTTGTGGCTTGGTGAGCGTCCCCATTAACTTCCTGCCTTTGATGAATATGTACGAATGGAGGGTTTGCCTCTGAAACTCCAGGACTGCACAGGAGAGGGAGGCACTGAGCTGGTTGAAATGATATTAAGGCCCTGCTGGTGAATCAGCCATTTACCAAGGAAGCACCGAGGTTTGGGCAACAAATGGTCGTGTATCAGGAGCTAAGGCGGGTGGTAACCTGGCCCTCATTTCTCTCTCCTGCCTCCCTAAGAAGTTTGTTTGTTACTGGAACGAATTATGCTCACAAACTAGGGTATTACTGTATAAAGAAATGGACAATTTCTTGCTCCCTTGAATGTGTGCTCTACAGATAGTGGTGACACTGAGGTGTGACTACTCCAACAGGTGATCGGCCAGCACACGGAGACCTAGCTGGCGATGCCATGACAGGAGGAGAAGGGATTTTCTGGGGAGGGTGTTCCATGGGAGAGAGTCAGCCAGACAGGCATGGAAGAGCCCTGTGGACCCAGAGTCTCTCCGTGGAAGGGTGTGTCCAGGCCCCGAGCTGGAGCTGCCAGGAAGGCTGCTCTTTCTGCCTCTCAGGTAGCTTAAGCTTTGCCTTCCGGCCTATTTTCCTTATGCCCCCAGGCAGGATTGATTTGGCACTGAAACTGGACTCGCCTCCGGCTGTCAGGCACAGGTTAATTTCCGGGGCTGGAGTAAAATGTATGACCAGGGGAGAATGCTGGAAGGGGTCCCACGCTAGGCATCGAGCCTCTTCAGGTGCTCGGGCTTCTGGCTGCAGAATCTCAACAGGCAGAGCCCTCGAACTCCTGAGGCTACAGGGCGCCCTTCCCAGTGGTGCCTTGTGTCGCATGTTCCTTTTTGTGACCCTCTGGCAGTGGCTTGCACACCACCAGTGATGGGGAGTTTGCTGTTCTCTCCCTGGATCCATCTCCTGCAGCTCTAACATTTTAACAAATGGGAGCAGGTAGGTACCAAGAGGTCACAGAGGCCAAGAACCAGACCGAGATCAGCTCAAACCAAGGGATTAGGGACAGCTACAGATGTCCTGTATCAGAGAGGCTTGGATCAGACAAATCAAATCAACCACGAGTATCTCAAGCAGAAAGGTTTCTATGTACACTTTACTTCACTCTGCCTAAAAATGAGATGACACCCTAATATAAGGTCATCCCTTATTTTCTCAGTGGAAAGAGTCCCCCCATAGTGTTTTGACTACTTGGAAAATAAACTCAAGATAGTCGATTTATTTGTCTAATTATTAACATATACTTAAGATCACAGATAACATAAAGTAGTAATTAAAAAATTTCCTTTTGGTGTCTCACATTTCATGGAAGTTTGCATATTACTGACATGTGATAATTACTTATTACTTGAAGCTTACATGTGCTACTGTGACACCGCTGGGCACGGCCATCTAGATTGTTTGAGATACAGCATACTCGAGAGCTGCATTTTTCCAGAAGTTGCATTCCACGCCACAGGTGTCCATTCACATAATATTACAGGCATTTACAAAAACTATCCTGTAAGTATGCACTTGTGATCTGTCTGCTTTTTGGACATGGTTTTTGAGGGGCTTCTTAGAATGAGACTGAGCAGTGAGAGTGGTGAGCTCATGCTGTAGAAGGGATGACGACATCCCTGTGACTGTGCCTCCTTACAGGTGGCCTCTCTCAGTGTCCCACGCTGGCCTTGACTGAGGTCACTCCAGTCTCTACTGCTCCAGACATCACTTTCCCTTGTCTCTGGGCTTGCACAGAATAAAAGGGCAATAAACACACAGCGTGCACATGTGTGTGTATTTGCATAAGGCTTTCAAAAAGTTGTTTTATGGACTTCATTCATTCATTCATATTCATTCATTGACTCATTCACGTCACTTCCATTCTGAAACCATCAAGTGGATTCCCACTGCCCTGGGAACACAATGCCCTCGCCTCTCCAAGGCGTCGCCGGCACCATGTCTGCTCTCCCTCCGCCTCCCGCTCTGCCCACTGTTCCCCCGGCTCCAGCTCTCCGCCTGCTCAGCCTGCCGGGAGCACCCGTCCCCAGTTCTGTGCCAGGTGACCCCTCCTTTCCTCAGGCCTGTGCTCAGTCCCTGCAGCAGCAAGTCCTCACCACCATCACCCTCTGCTGGGCCTTCCGACCTGGGTTTCTTCCTGGCATCTCTGACCAGCATTTGTGACGCCGGCCTTCGCAGAGTGTGGTGCCTCTGAGCGGGTGTATGCTGCCACCGTGCATGGCTCTCGTGTAATCATTTACACCAGAGGAAAGGGAAACTCAGAGAGGCCAAGCAGCACATCCAAGGCCACACGCAGGACTGGGAGAGTGAGCTGCAGTGTAGGCACAGCTTGCACTTGAGGATGTGCTGTCACCTCCGCTCCCTGTTGACCCTCATGCACTGACGCACTTCACATCTGAAAAAACGACTTACATTAGGAAAATTAAAGTTTCCAGACTCTAATCTTTTCTGACCCCCTTGAAGACATTAGCCTGGGGAAGTCTCGCCTGAGCCCCCTGTAACTGCATGGAAATAGGTGACGTGACAGCACAGGGTCCCACAGTCAAGAGAAGAGGCTGAGGGACTTCGTTTGCTTCGAGTCCTGTGTGTAATGATGGGGCCACACAATCCGTTTCAGCCCGGGAAGGGGCGGGGTGCTGATGGAGCTGCGAGCCTGCTGCACCTTCTAAAGTGCAATATTTAAACAAGCGGAGCCTCGCGTGGGTGATGCCTCAAGCTCCCCGGTGGTGTAGGTCACATGGTTCCTAAACGTCCTTTAACAAAGTCAATTACCTTACATGGGCTTAACAGAGACCAGGGTCCCTCATGCTCAGAAACACCCAGCACTTTTGCCAAGAGAGAGACCTCACTACAGAAGCAGAATATTATTTAAAAATCTCTCAACATGGTTCTATAAATTGGAAGAAATAAAACAAAAAACAAAAAAACACCTCAAGCCAAAACGCATGCCTTTTTGATGTCATTGGCGAGGAGTGGCACTTTGGCAAGTACATAGCAAGAAGCGTCTCCTGTGTTCCTGAAATCACCTCTATTAGATTATGTAGATATGATCTATGAAAATACTTCCAAACTTAATCTGTCGAGACTTCAGAGAGTGTATAAGCAAATGCTTAGATTTGCATTAGATCCTTGACTTTGAAATCCATTACTGTAAGTTACTTGCTGACTTTGGGGGCCACCTTGCCCATATAGGAGGGAGGCGGGAGGGGCCCCCTTCGTGTTTCCAGGCGGAGGGCCTGCTGGATGGGTTTTTAAGGCCATTTAAATCTCTTCTGAAGGTCAATCCCACCTCTTTCATTAGAGAATTAGTCTCAGCCCAGCCGGCAAGGTGAGCCTGTGCCTTAACTGACTTCAGCCAAATGACTCCCTGGGGTCATTTTGGTGATGGTTAGAATGTTTGTTTTATTACGTTTTTGTTTTGTTTTGCTTTGTTAAAAAATTGGTATTTGTTGCTTTCTCTTTTTTTTGCCCTCCGCCCCTCTTCCCTTTCTGAACCGCTCTACTTGCAGCCTCAGTACATGTATATTTTTAGTCATGTGGAGTAAAAAATGTCTGATAGCTTCTTAATGACACATGACTTCCTTTCTCTTTTTTTCTTTCTCTTTCTCCCTCCCTCCCTCCCTCCCTTCCATCCTTCAACTATTTATCTACTGGGGACTTGTGCATAGAATATTTCTGTTATGTTTTACTTTGCTTTATTTAATTATCAGATACTATAAACAAGATGAATTCTCTATACCAGGGGTCAGCAAACTCTCTCTGTAAAAGGCCTGGTAGTAAATATTTTAGGCTTTGCAGGCCATTTGGTCTTTATCCCAACTCCTCAGCTTTCTTTACCTTTGTAGCCCGAAAGCAGTCTCAGGCAAGATGCAGATGAGTGGGCGTGGCTGTGTGTCAATCAAACTTGATTTTATGAATACTGAAATTTGAATTTCATATAATTTTCAGGTGTCACCAAATATTATTATTATTATTTTTTTTTTCCAACCATGTGAAAATGTAAAGGTCATTCTTAGCTCTCGCCCACATAGAAATAGGCTGTAGGTGCGCTGGATTTGACCCTTGGGCTATAGTTTGCCTATCTCTGCTCTCTATAGCTACTGAAGAGATTGCCTTTCTTTAAAAATTTCAGGTTAGGGCTGGCTGAGTGGCGCGGTGGTTAAGCGCTGGCTTGGGAAGCCAGCGGCCCCAGTTCAGGTCCAACATATGAGGGCCAGTGACACTGCCCTCAGGAAAAAAAAAAAAAATTTCAGGTTAATATGGAGCTTGTAGTAATCCTGTTTCAAAATAAAAATAGATGAGAAATTTTGCAAGTAAAGACTGGACCTTAGGAAGCTATTCTGACTCAGATATGAATTAATTAATCCATCACCTATTTACTGAGCACCTGCCTTGTGTCTGGTGGTGTATTTGGAGAATATTATGCTGCAGAATTACCTGGGACTGTAAGGCAGGGCAGTACATGCGAACCGATTTTTGTCATTCTTAAGACATTTCGTAACAAATACTAATGATGTAAGAGTGTCTTTTTGTTGTTGTTATTGTTGTTAATCTAACCATGTTACTCTCCATATTCTGGGCATTAGGCTCTGTTAGTTTTGGATCTGGGCACAGACTCTGCCATTCACAGTTCCCGCCCCCCGGGAAAGAGTCACCTCTAAGGCCCATGAACTCACTCCTGGCAAATAATTTGGTTGACCTGGCAATGTAAATTCATTTAGGTGCATATGTGTCAGTGACCCTTTAAAAAGGAAGTTCTAGTCATTATATCAGTAATTACCATCACTGAAGAAAGGCTATGCCTCAGACTAAATCCTAGAATAAAACCCCGAGAAGGTCCTGTTACATCAAATCCCAAAGATATGATACCACTCTGTGCAGACTTACGTGGGCTGAAATGGGCATGCACCTGTGACTTTGGGGACAAATTAGTGTGCAACTCTTCATGCTGCCATGAGATGTTTCTATTCTTTGACTGTGATTAAATTCCTAGGTATCTTTCCAACCTAAAGAACCATAGTCAACAGGTATATATAAATAAATTTAATGCAACAGTATTTAAAATATGCAATTTGTGAAGGCTACTTTAATTTCTAATAATAGCCTAATGTGGCAAATTATCCCATATTATACCCATATTTTAGTGCCTAGTAACTTTTTTTTGTAATAGAAAGATATTAAAAAAAAAGTTTGTTGATAAAATCGGGATGCCAAACAACCTTATTGAATTGTTCCAACCATAAAGACATAAAATACAGAGGGAAATCCTCAGCAGCATTGGCAGTGACTCTCTCTGACAGACGAGATCATGGACTCTGTATTGAGTTGTGTCCCCTTGGAAAAATGAAATGTCAGAACAAAGCCTTCCTTGATGCCCGTGCTTTCCCCAAGTGAGGTGGTTCCTGGTTAGCCTAACACAGTGCCTGACGGGAGCACAGGAGGCACTCAGTTGTGTTAAGCCAGTGAATAAATGAACGAGTCCATGAACGAGTCTAGTTAAATGGGCCTTGGAGAATTCCATCATGGCAACATGGCAGTTAGACCGTCCAAGCCTGCAGTTGACATCTCACTACCTGGGGGTCTTAGGAAATTTAAGGACTTTCCTAAGGTTTAGTTTTCAGGAACTTCATAAATGGGGATGGCGTTTAATTCATACAAAAGAGCACCTCCTTCCCAGGCATGTGAGGATTCAATGAGATGACACAGGTAATGTACCTGGTCTGGGTCTGCACTTCATGAGTTCCCCGCTAAATGCTGCTTGTAATCAATATATTGTGATGAAAGATATCTGCCCGCTTAAAAATTAGTTAGAAGGTACAACTGAGCAAAAGGATTTCTTCATGATCATGTTGAATTGTTCCTAGTTTGTACTTCAGCTTTTCAACAGTTACAGGTTCTTCCGTGTCACTATTCAGCATTTTAAAGAATTAATGAAATGAAATATAACTTAAAAAATTTCTGCCTACATTAAAAAAGTCCACCGTATACACATTGGTTTCCATTTGGGCTGTTTCTGAGCTTTAAATGGTGTGTGTGTGTGTGTGTGTGTGTGTGTGTGTGTGTGTGTGTGTGTGTATGGGGGGGGGTGTTCCTTTAAGGTTCAAGACTTTCATGTCTAACCTGGGTCAGTTTGTGAGGCAGGAAAGCAGTGTTTAAAATCCTATTAATGAAATAGTTGGATGCTTTCAGATATTTCAGCAGCATGCATAGCAATTGCTGCATATGTTACATATTTTATCATTAATTTCTGGTGACTCATCAACACTGAGGCCTTCTCGGACACCTTCCAGCTGAGGGTCTGAAGTGGACTCTGTGGTGGCTACCACCATATCCCGTGCAGCCAGCTCAGTAGTGGGCAGGCTTCCATCCGTTTGGGTCAATGGAACCCGGGGCCATACCTAGGTCTTGTGGGAAATCAACTTCCTCATTCTTAGGAGAGAGCCACGGAATGCTTGTTCCTCTTCTGTGCTTGGAGCCCAGAAAGCAAGCTGCCCTCACAGCTGCTGGTGGCTGTCTTGCCTCAGTGGACACTGAGACACGGGGAGGAAGGCAGAGTTGGAGGGACATAGGAGAGGAGCTGGAGCCAGTGACCAGCCGCGTTCCTTCTTGGTTAAGCCAGGTACAGGCCTCTTTCTGTTGCTGTGGCCCACAGTCCCTCCCTGATTCACTCAGCCTCGGCAAACCACCTGTATCACAGGTGACCGAGGAGCACTGACTGCTGGGACATGGCGAGGCCCAGCGTGGGCCCAAGGGCTCAGGGGCATCTCGTCGCACTTGATATTCTCCTTGGCCCCTTGACATTCAAGGGAACAACTGTGCTTGATTTTCAATGGATTGGGATGGTTCCTGACAAAAGGTCTACGGAAGGATGTCTGGGCTCCAAGTAAAATTAAACCGTAAAAAATTCCCTGTGTTCTGGGGAGACTACTTGTTATCTTTCACGAAAACATTACACATGATTGATTGTCTCATTATACAATTATGATTATAATTTTATTGTGATTCCTTTGATTGCCACCAAACTACATTGAAATTCAATAGAAATAAAAACCATACACAAATTTTAAATCCAATTTAGTTGTTTTAAAATGTGATGTTAAAACATCGATGGTATTTGTTGACCTCAGTTCTGAGTGTGTGTATATTTGAAACATAATTTTTGCATGGAGAGAGAGAGAGAGAGAGAGGAAAAGAGAGGTGAGGGGGCAGGCTCAGTATCTAAGGAAAAGTCTCCCTCCAAACGCCAGCTACAAGTCTCTCAGATTAAGATCTATTTTAACATCTCAATGACTGTCCCAGTTCATGAATTCGGAAGTTCTTTATAGAGAGGCACCCTTTTTGAAAGCATCAGAAGGTCACTGTTATATTGAATCCTCAAGTCTGACTTTTAAAGATTTCCAATGTTGTGTGAGTCAGAAGCAGAACTTTATCAGATGACTTCTGCTTTAAGAGAGTCAGGACAAGGAGCAGAACCACAGCAAAATGTGGCGTGTCTGACATTCTCTCTGGAATTTTTCCTTAAGAATGAAGAACTAAGCATTTCCTTCTAGGTAGAGTCCTTATGGAAATTGGCTTCTCCAAACCCTTATCTTGGCATTCAAAGCCCTACCAGTCTGGGGCCGGCCGAGTGGCTCAGTTGGTTAAGAACTCGCTCAAGAGTGCAAGCTCTGAGCAACAGGGTCGCCGGTTCTATTCTCACATGGACCCGAGCTGAGCTGCCACTGAGCTGCCAATAGGTGGCAGGGTGGCTCAGCTAAACAAAACAAAACAACCCTACCAGTCTGAACTGACGTGTCTTTCCAACTTTATCACCACCTCTACTCTCTACGAACCCCGCCCAACTCAGGATGGTCTTGCCCCATCCTTATCCAGTCTGCCAGCCCAGGACCAGCTCAGTTCTCCCAATTGCTAAGACCTCTCCTGTCTAAAAGGTGCTCACCTATTGAAAAGGTGCCACTAGGTGCATATGCCATATGTTTGAAAGAGTCTTTCATGGGTCTATCCTTAGTCCATTGTGATGTGTCTTTTTATTCCCTTTGGTATCTGTACAAAGTGTGGTGGTCAGATGGGGTAAGCAGCTTGTCCAAGACAAAGAGTGGAGGTCCCAGAAGGAGCAGAACTTGGGGCTGGATTCTAGCCCTACCACGTCTAGCTGGTGTGACCCTGGGTGAGTCACTGTTCATAGACATCTGCTGGCACCTCCTTAGGGAAACCATCCCCATTTTCCTGGGGCACAGTCCCCCTCCCCACCATGTGGCTGCCAATCTCTGTCCTGAGAGCTGCCCTTACATTTCAGGCGCCATCTAGAAGCTCCCACCAGACAGACATTGTTTGAGTTCTGAAAACACGTGGAAAGAATCACAAAGAACGTTAGCAATCTAAACCACTAAAGTAATGAAAATGTCTCTAATCTTGAATCTGTGTCTCTGGAAAAACACTGGAAACAAATGCAGTCACGTTCCCCGCAGTACCTCTCACACCTGTTTTATCTCCTCCCTAATTCCGTCCTCCCCTCACTTGGTCAGAAGCTGTGTGTGGTCAAGCCGACTCTGCGAAAGGGGGTGCAGACTCTTCCTTCCTGGCCCATAGGCTTGCTTGGCCTCTCTCATTCTCTCTTTCACTCTCCGCTCTTCTCCTTCTCAACCCATCCTTTTCTCCTATAGTGCTCCATGATAAAGCGCTCTCCTGAGCTCATTTCATCTGTCCCTCAGCACCTCTGGGACTTTCTCGGTCCACTCTCATTCTTCATCACTGGAGTCTAGAACCCATTTTCTAGGAACAAACACTGCAGGGAGTAGGAGGGAGGGCAACCTCCAGGAAGAGCAAGCCCCTCCTTGCTGGCCTGAGTGGGGGAGAGCACACATGCACGCACCCACGCACGCACGCTCTCATGCACGAATCACCTCCCCTCCGCAGGGTCACATGTAGTGAGCGGCAGGGCCTGCTAACTGTTAGCGTCTCTCCCGCAACCCCCACTGCATCTGGTTGGTGTCCAAAATGGGAAAAGCAGAGATCTTAAAAAGCTGGCCGGGGGGAGCCAGTCGATAAGGGACTGCTGACTCTTTTGGAGTGGGAACTCAGAGCCCAGCTGCTAATCCACTCTGTGGGCCTAGAAAGAGCATGGAAGAAGGTAGGTCCGAGTGACCAGAGGACAGTGTTGTCATTCATGCCAAGCGTATTGCATTTTCTCTTCATTGGCCCATGTGAATTATACTCTGGCCACAAGTCTCACCTTCATTCGGCATGACAAATATTCAGAGAGAAGTCCTGAGCTACTGTGGGGTGCAGATGTCGCTGGATTCAGAGGCTGCCTCATGTCTGGAATGTGAAACGTGCCCCCAAGTGTGAGATTCAGAGTCGGATGAACTGGCCTCCATATCTGAGAGGACCAGAGTCCTGAGCCCAAGTGCAGATTCTTCTCACCTGTGTGAAATCCCACAGCATCTTGGAACCTTACTTTTCTCATGTGTTAAAGGTGGCAAGAGAAGAAGACCAGTGGTGTCTGGGATGTCACTCACAATTGTTCCCGCTTCGCCCAGCACCTGGCTTAGAGGATGTAGTTCCAAAATACCCCTTGAGTGTCTGGATGGAGACGCTGAATCATTTCTATGCTATCCTGGCTTAGCAAGAATTTGGAAAACACCACTTCCATGGCTATAATCATAGGACATGATTTCCACATCAGTTAAACAAGAGGGGGAAAGCCAGGCTCCCTGCAACCCTGCTCTCTCTGGCGGCTACCAAGGGGGTCCACTGTCCCCTCCCTCTGGATATGACAGAAGTAATCCATTCCCTGTCGGACCAGATCACTAGGAAACGCCATTCATAATCGTCCCCTCTATTGATCTGGTCAGTGGGTATTGGCAGCTTAAAAAGATTATGTTTTAATTGGAGACCAGATAGATGGCATTTTAAGGTTTTGAGTTTCGCCTCATGCTGTGCGATGGATTATTTGAGAGGTCGCTCAACACCAGGAGGACAAAGATTAATGTGTTGTCCTTTTCTTTGGATGACCCTGGGTGCAAATGTAGCTCAGGCTAAAGTGACTGAAAATCTTTTGCGATCACAGGGCTGAAAAGGTTGACTGTGAATTCATTAGTGTTATCTTTGTTTAGGATATAAAATCTACACAGTAAATGGCTTACATGGCACACACATTTTCTCCAGGCTATGCAAGCCTCAGGTGGCTAGAGAAAAAAGTGGGGGTCTTCAGGCTGGGTCGGGGTGCAACAATTTATGAAGCATAAGCCAGGCCTCCTGGAAGCTGCTGTTTCCATGTTTCTGTGGTGGGGAGGGTGACAATAGTAGTTGTTAGCTGGTGACAAGACGGATGGGAGGATATAGGCAACGTCTCTGCAAAGGCTTTTGTGAGCTGGCAACTCGAGAATAAAAATGTATCAGCTCGTAGCTGTGGAGTATTTACTAGGTACCTCGGCGGGTATGCATGTTATTTCACATAATTTTTTGTGGCAAGTGGCAACCCTCTCAGTTGTTACGTCATCCCTGGGCTAGACATGAGGAAACTGAAGAACAGCAAGGCTAAGGGCGACTTGGGTAGTAGTGACGGAGTCACCACCAAGGTGGCCTCTCTCTGAAGCCGTGGGTCTTGTCCTCATTTACTTTGATGCTCTTTCCATGGAACCATCATGTCCTGTGTTGACATCTGCACTCAGGGTAGGGTAGCCATCCTTATCATCATCACCGGATTAGTTTCCAGGGCTGATGTGACAAAGCACCAAAAATGGAGGTCTGAGACAACAGAAACTGATTGTTCACAGC
Organism: Aselliscus stoliczkanus; assembly: GCA_033961575.1. Taxonomy (NCBI): domain Eukaryota; kingdom Metazoa; phylum Chordata; class Mammalia; order Chiroptera; family Hipposideridae; genus Aselliscus; species Aselliscus stoliczkanus. The sequence continues at coordinate 155,116,693 of CM066732.1, forward strand.
TTTGGAGACTGAAAGTCAGAGATCAAGGTGTCATCAGGGCTGGTTCCTTCTGAGGGCTGTGGGGGAGGGTCTGTTCCATGCCTCACCCCTGGCTTCTGGGGTTTGCTGGCATCTTTGGGGTTCCTTGGCTTGTGAATCTATTATTCTGATCTCTGCCTTCACCTTCACTCTCCCTGTCTCTGTGTCCAAATTTTCACCTTTAAGGCCTGCCCTAATGAGTTTACCTTGACAATCTACAATGTCCAAATAAGGTCACATTCGAGGTACTGGGCAGGGTGGGGTGGGGGTCACGACTCCAATATATCATTTTTTTGGGAGGACACAATTCAACCTATCATCATCATCATCACTATTTAGCTCATAAGAAGTAATCTGATAAGTTGTTGCATCTGTACTAGTTCACTCAGGCTGCTATAACAAAATACCTACACTGGGTGGCTTAACCTTTATTTCTCCCAGTAAAGGGGGCTGGGAAGCCACTGACAGGTTCTGTTCAGATGAGGGCCTCTTCCTAGCTCACAGATATCTGCCTTCTGCCTGTATCATTACAGGATGGATCTCTCTCTTCCTCTTCTTATAAGGACACTAGTCTCATCATGGGAACCCACCCTCATGATGTTGTCTACTTAATGACCTTCCAAAGGCGCCACTTCTAAATATCACATCATGGAAATACAAGCATTCAGTTCATTACAATCTCCTTCAAAGATTTACCTTGACCTCTCTGGAGGACCAGTAATGCCAGTGTGATAAGGTCAGTTATTTGGCATGGAGTGTCCAGAAAACCAGGCATCGTTCACCTTAGTTGGTCAATTTTCAATCAAAATGCCTGACAGAGAGCCACAGCCAGGGACTGCCCCTCTTCGGCTGGCCTTTGTCCTTTCCCAGCGCTTGGGGGCCTCTCTGAAGGATGAACCATCAGTTTCCCACAATGTCATATGGAGATGCTGAATCACCAGTAAATGCTCTATAACACTCTCAAAAAGCCAACATCAAGCGTACAGACTCTGAGAATTAGTGAGTGACCTCAGCTTGTAAAGCCATTTCCCTGACTTGCAACCACCGGCATTCTATTTCTTCTCCCCAAAGAGTCTTGCAAGACCCAGACACGCACCAGCCGGATTCAGCTTCCCCAGATCCCTGAGTGTTCTTGGCATCCATTGAATCTTGCTAGAGCTGGAAGAATCCTCTCTGAATGTCCTTCTCAGCCATCCCAGGCCCCCATGTCCTCACACAGCCTCTGCTTCTCAGGGAACCTCGCTGAGCTCAAGGCTGTCCTTGAGGCACACAGGTCACCAGAATCTCTCAAATGGCACCAAGGCAGCCGGCCTGAATTATATGCTGTGAATGGTCATCATCTTATTTCGCTCTCCAGCCTCTCTCAACTGGGCCCTCAGGGTCCGCTAAGGCCCCTCTGCCCTCGCCAGTCATTCCTTGCTACAATCCTGTTACAGAGGCATGCTACTCGGATATTCATGTGAATTCAAAAGACCTGGCACTTTTGCATCTTGTGAAATATTCAACTGCGATGACTGCTGCTTTGCCACCGTTAGGTGTGCGTGGTGGATAAGACCTACATAAAAATCAACAAAGGAGAGGGGGTGATGGAAGTCATTTTCCATAATGCAAACCTTGTGCTTCAAGAAACAGCTCAGCATAACAAGTTATTTATTCATGATTATCTGTAGTCATGGTTTGTTTCTATCCTCTCAGAGTTTATATGACATTTATATAATGTGCATAATATAATTATATATTTACATGAATTTCTCTTGTTTGTATTCATATATTTATTGTGAGCGCTGCAATATGCATCCGATTAATTTAAAAATAACATTCATGGAAATTCTTTTGCAACAGGAGGCTGTTTAGATAGTGAATGCTGAAATTATGTCTACCCTTTTTCATAACTTCTAAGGGGATGGCTGATAAGCTCCGTCCATGTGGAAACTGTCTGTTAAGACCTGAAAGGTGGCTCCGTGCAGATTTCTCATTTCACAGACAGGGAAAGTGAGGTGACCAGAAGAGAAGTGAGTCACTCTTGGTGTGTCGGTCTCCAGGTTTCGTGGTCTCCAGCCCAACCTGGATGCACAAGTGGACACCTCCACCCTCGTCATTCAGGGCTGAACTGTAGGTACCTCGGATAAGTGGACTCACGCAATATTTGTCTGTGTCTCTGAGTCTGTGTAGGCATTCCATCTTCCTTCATATTTTAGCATTGACTTTATGTCATAGAATTCTTTCTTATCTAGTTAGTGTATTGTTGCACAGCCCAACTATATCACCATCGCCACCATCTTTATGATTCCAGGGAATGTGTTAAGGATCTATTGGCACTCAATGAGCTCTGCATCCTCTTGGGTCAGAAACCTCCAGTGACTCTGTCCATCTCATTCAGGTCTATTTGCATTCTGTTCCTTTCCCTTGTGAGGTACTCCTCTGGCATCTTTACTTCTTTTGTTGTTAAGAGTTTTAGGAGGAAATGTGAAAACATTAATTACATTTTAACAGAATAAAATGGTGATAGTTCCCTTACCCACCCTGCAGTGATGCGCATTCTTGCTTATTCCTTTCCATGTGCATGTGTGTTTCACGGTCTATGCCATTTTGCATTCTGTTCTTTGCACTTAACATATTGCATTTTCCCATTTCAACAAGACTTCCAAAATTTGTTTTTATTTTTATTTTTTTAAACATTTTATTGGGGAATTGGTGGTGGGGAACAGCATTGGGGAATTGGGGGAGGGGGAACAGACAAGTTGTTGTCCTTTTGTTCTTCAGTCCAGTTGCGGAGGACATTGCTTCACTGGCCCATGTTGGTATTATCATTGCGTTCTTCCCGGGTGAGTCGCTCGCCTGCCATTGAACGGCCACCTACGGTGGCTCATGGCAGCTCATGGCAGCTCACTCTGGCTGCCGGCCGCTCACACCAACTGCCAGCCGCTCATGGTAGCTTCATGGCAGCCAACTGCCGCCCCACTGCAGTCTACTCCTTCGCTGGTGACTCACAGCAGCCCAGCTCCAGGTGGAGCTGTTGTTAGCTGTAGAGGGCAGCGTCACTGGCCCTCATAGGTGGGATCTGAACGGGGGCCCTGCTGCTCAGAGCTGGCACTCCCAAGCCAGCTCTTAACCAATGCACCACTCAGCTGGCCCCAAAGTTTGTTTTTAGTTGTGGCAAAATACCCACCACATAAAATTTAGCGTCTTAAACATTTTCAAACATTTTCAAGTGTATAGTTTGGTGACACTGGGTAAATTCACGCTATTGTACAACCATCACTATCATCCATCTCCAGAACTTTTTCATTCTGCAAAACTGAAACTCTGTTCCCATTAAACACTAACTGCCCATCAGCCCTTTCCGAGCCCCTGGCCACCCCATTCTACTTTCTGTCTCTGTGAATCTGACTGCTCTAAGTCCCTTCATATAAGTGGAATCATTCAATATCTGTACTTTTGTGATTGGCTTATTTCCATTAGCATAATGTCGTCAAGTGTCATCCAAGTTGTAACCCATGTCAGGAATTCCTTCCTTTATAAGGCTGAAGAATATTCCATTGTGTGGACAGACCACATTTTATTTTTCTCTTCATCTGTTGATGGACCCACTTATCTTTTAATGAGTAGGTGATATTGCATCATGTTATTGTATTATAATGTACTAAGGCCATTTCATTCATCTCCCCACCCTTCCCCTTAAATTTATGTGTCTGCCTAGTTTTCATCTCATCCCTCTAAAATTGAAATCAAGCAAATTTGGGGCATCTAATCATTTTTTGAGTATCTACTATGTGCCAGGGGCTGTTCTACGATTAGGAAAATAGAATTGAGTAAGACGTGATTCTCACCCTGGAAGAGCTCACAGCCTAGAGGGGAAATATGAAAATTAATTGACCAGTATAATTCTCGTGATCCAGGATGTTCTTCAGATAAGAAACCAGGTGAGCGTTTGGAGCTTGGAGCCCTTGCTTGCAACAGAGTGTCCTCCATTTTGTACACTCTGTGAAATGGATTCAAGTTGCCGGTGTGTAGTGGGAATAATCTGATTAATGTAGAAGTACCTGCAGCCTTTCATGCCCGCCCCCTGACCTCCTAATAAGGCTCACAGCCTTCCTGCTGAGTCTTAGGCCTTCTAGAGGTTGTGCAGTGGAGGGAGTAGACAGGTAGAGTTGGAAAATCAGGGAAAATCAAAAGAAAAAGATCATATGCTGTGTGGGACCTAAAGTAGAAATGAGACAGGAAAATAAACGTGGGGCAGCCATGAGACAAGTTGAAGGTTGATAGTGGGGTGAATAGGGAATGACCATGTTAGATATTTTGCTATAGTGTGAACTGAATGTCCTACAATACTGTTTAAGAGATTTTTAGAAAATATTTTTTTTATGTTTAACTAACAATACCTTTCTTTTTTTCTGGTAATCCACTTCCATCCCTGAACGAATGCCTTTCCTATCCTGTTAGGAGTCCTTCTAGTTCTGTGGATCTTTCATTTGGAGAGTATTTCTTTGTTTCCTCATTTTGGACACCTCTCTGTGTTTGTTTCAATATATTAGGAAGATCTGCTATATCTCCCAGTTTTGGCCAAGAGGCCTTATGTAGCAGGTGTCCTGTGGGGCCCTGACACAGTCTCCCTGGTCACTTGCTCCAGGTGCTCCAGGGGTGTCCCTTGTGTGGTTGTATGTGCTCTCCTGTTATAGTTAAGCCTTGATTGTTCTTGGCATGTCAGTGGGTGAGACTGACCCTCAGGCTGATTGGCTGTAGGGTTTGGTCAAGTCCATAGCTTCTGGGCTGCTGTGTGTGGGGCTTACCCCACTGAGTGGGATTTGCCCCAGTGGGGGCTCCTCCCTGTTGAGACCACCCTTTGTAGCACACAAGCTAATTGCTTGTGAGGCTAATTGGGTGGTTCTCTGCTGTGGTCTGAAGCCAACCTCCAAGTATGATGGTTCTGGGGCCTCTTAGGAGGGGCTTCTGTGCAGGCCCAAGTCACCCACCGCCAGTGACTGGCCAGGGGCTACCTGGTAAGAGCTACAATGTGATCCGCAGTTGTTTCTCCCTGCGCTGGATCTGAAGGTGCGTGGGAGAGGTCACGCTGTGAACTGAGGACATCTGCCACCAGTACCAGGCCTGGGGTAGCTCCTCAAAATGCCAGGACACCTGCTGCCACCTGCCAACTCCCTCAAGGTTCAGCACCTGATAAACTCTTGTGCAGTACACAAGCTGGGTGAGGCAGGGTCTCAGGAAGTCACTAGAGTGGAAAGAGTTGTGGTCACCAGGTTAAGGTAAAATCTGGTTTAGTGCCAATGCTGAGCCTGGAGTGACTCAGCAAAAGTCTCAGAGCACACCGAGGTGAATTACCAACTGCCTGGGGCCTGCCGGACTCCAGGAGTTTTCTAAAAAAGAGTGTAACAAGGGCAGGGCTGGCTGCTAGCAGAGAAAGTGCCTCCGGCATAGGGGGAGTTGGGTGGTGCAGGGTCCCAGCAGAGTCCGCAAGCCAGAGCCGCAGAGCTCACCAGACCCATTAGATTCAGATTTGGCCGTAAGTGTAGTGGGCGGGCTCAACACAGGAAAGATGGAGCCCACCTGCTGGCTGCAGGGGAGGAAGACCTCCTCAGAGGGAAAATTCCACTGTCCGCCAGTTTTCCCTCAGAAGCCACACACCTCAGCCACAGCCCCCAGTATGTCTCTGAGGGCCCCTGAGTCCCATCCCTCCACTGGAGCCCAAGGTGAGTGCCTGCGAGTGAGCCTGCGCTCAGGCTGTCTAAGAGGATGTATAGGTTTCCCGCGGCCTTCCATCTCACTTGATGGTCAGAATCCCCACTGTTTTTCACAGCCAGATGTTGTGGGGCCTCCCCTTCTCAGCATCAGTACTCTGGGCTGGGGAATCTGGTGTCAGACTGGGGTCCCTTACTCCTCCAGGGGAAACCAGTGCAGCCCAGGTATCCCTCCTGGTTCTCAACTGCCACATGCAGGAGTGGGGCCTGTTTTGTGTGTCCGCCCCTCTTACCAGTCTTACCGTGGCTTCTTTATATCCTTGGTTATAAAACTATAGACTTTAGCTGGTTCTCCATGTTGCTTTTCTATAATTTAGTTGTAATTTTAATGTGTTCGTGGAAAGACACAGGCACAGTGTTTATCTACTCTGCCACCTTGGGTCTCTCCTCCCCATGACTCTAGAAAAGATTTAAATTTGTATTTATTTGTTTTGGCTGTCAATCTGTTGTTTACTGCTGTATGTACAGACTGGATCTTTGGCCTGGTTATCTTTAAGTTACAGGGGCTTTAATAGGGACTGTAGCCTGAAGGACAATGATATTGATAGCTTTCCTTTCCTAGTAACTATTTACCAGCAGCCGGTTTCTAATTTAAATCTCACAACAGCCCCTTTGAGGTAGGTAATATTATCCTCATTTTATAGATGATGGAAACCTGAGCCTTGGAGAGGTAAAGTGACCCACGGAAAGTCACACAGCTTGGAAGTTCTTGTGTGATCCTTAGTGAGAGAGTTACACTCTTCCAGAGGCATAACTGCATTTGATAGTTGGGTGGGGTCTTTCAGAGAGAGATTTGGGTCCTTCTCTAAGAAACAGAACTCAACATGGTCAAGAAAGGGGGAAAGTGGCATGAGAAGCAGGGATGAAGGGCCTCATGTCTCTGGTTTGATTCATCCGGACACATGGCTGAGGCTCCCTCGCTGTGGTCTAACTCACCCACCACTTTCCTTTGAGCCTGGTCCTTTCCCATCCCAAACTTCCAGGCTGAGGGTGTGTGGAGAAGCGAGAGACGGAGCCAGAGAGGGGCCCTCTGATGGTAACTGATTTTAACTTACAAGTTAACTCCTTTAGCACTGAAATCTCTGAAACAAAGGTGTTTCTGCCAAATGCTGACACAATCACACCCATGACCATGAACCAACACCATCAGCATGTCTCAGGTGTCTTCTATTGGAATTCTGAGAGTCTTAAGCCTTATTCATGAAAAACAGAAACCACCACAACAATTTAATGCCTTCTGTATACGCTGCTCTGTGCTGGTTTAACCAACTCAATTTACAGGTCAGGAAAAACTTGAGGGCGGAAACCACCTGGCCCCACTTGTGGAAGCCTCCATTTGCGTCCTGTTCTCACAAGGGGCCTCGCAAACTGTATATACCCTGATGAAGCTGACAGATTGAGTTCCAGCTAAGAATCCTGGGGTTCTGAGGGGTGGTAGGGCTTGACCCAGGCCACACTGCATGTTACTGCAGAGGTGGCAATAGAGCTCGGACTGCTAGGTGCCAACATAGAACGGGCCAAGTCAGCACCATGTCTATAGCAGACCAAGAATACACATCTCCCACTGTTTCTTTTCTTATTTGCATATCAAACTTAATTCTTATTTGGTTACTGAGAAGTGGAATGCATGTTTTCTGGTACCAGGACTAGGTTATAAACTCTCAGAAGGCAGAGAGAGGACGCTACTTCCGTGTTCCTGCAGGAGAAGGTTGAGGACATGGTAGGACCTCCATGCCCACCTGTGGAATTATCCTCATTCAGGCCAACAGTCAGACTGTGTTGGTCAGTTCCTGGCATCCCCACTCATGAGTCCTGAGATGCTCAGCCCCTCTAAGCCTCAGGCTGCTGTTCTATGAAATGCAGAGACTAACATCTCCTTTGTGGGTGGTTGTAAGGATTTAATGAAGCATCCAACACCTTGTCATGTACTAAACATTCCACAAAAGGTAGCAAATGAAAATGCAGACTAAGATTATAAACAGAGGTTATAAGACAGAAGTTACAGACTAAGAGCTATGTGACTGCATCAGACAAAAAGCCCTTGATTTTTTCTGGAGATGAAAAAGGCAGTGTGGTCAGGCAATATTTCACAGATGGATGGGCATTTGAGCTAGGGTTTGAAGGGATGAATAGGAGTTTGCCAAGCAGAGACTGGGGCAGATGGGATACCCTGCAAGCTGGCAGAATGGCCTGAGCAGATGCTGCAGTGTGTTCTCTAATGCCCTATGATCCTACAATGTTTTATTCTTCTTTCTTTTCTTTTTAATCAAATACTTTTATAAAACAACCTGTGGAAGATAGGCCAAGTACACTGAAAATCCAAACTATTTCTTTAAGTTTCCTACTTGGTCATTGAAACAGAATCTCTGTTTAGAAACACAAACAAGCCAATTCTAATCGATTTAGAATTTCTCAACTGCAGATGGGGAACGGAGATTAAAAAGTGGAAATGGAAATAGAAATAGAAGCCAGGCATCTTCAGCATCGCATGCATCGCATTTTCCTCAAAGGCGTGGCATCTGAGGGTGTGTTTCCCCAAATTGAGGTCACATCACAAGGAGTATTCAAAGCTCCATATTAAGCATGTTGGGTAGAAAGGCATGTGCTTGGCTGCTGGGCAGGTGGGCTGACTTGAAACAGGGCAGCTTTACGGAGTTTTAGAGGATTTCGACTCGGTCGTGCTTATTGGAGTGAGTTCCTGTGATGTGATGGGAAGAGAGAGTTGCAAAGGAAATGGCTTCTAAGCTTAATAACACTGGAGTAGGTGCTCACTTTCAGGCTTGCCCATAGCACTTTCCAGAACATTCCTTAGGCCCAGGTGAGACGAAGCCACGCTTTTGCTCTTGGCATCTGTGAGTGGCATTTGCTGCCACTGCCACTCAGCATGAGGAACATTCTGAATCTAGGTCCTGGGCCAGGTTCTGCTCTGCGTTTCCTCTGCGTCTGCCCTTCTTCTCCAGCACTGAGTGGGAGTGCTAGAAGGCCTGCGCAGACAGGTCTAAAGACACCTGCCCAGGGGATGAGGGAAGGCCAGCTGGAGCTCCCACCTGGATATCCGCTTCTGACTTTCTGGAAAAATTTGAAACCTGAGGTCAACGCTCTGGTTGCCCTGGTTACTTGGCTAGTCTCCAGGCCGGCCTGAAAGGTAGTTTATGCCAAGTGGTCTTGGCATCTCTTGTGTTTGCATTAGGACTGCCAAGTCTCTGGTGCCTGATTATCACGTCAACCCCAGGGCATCAGATGGCCTCGGGTTCTCTAGGAGATGCTGGGTGAGCACGCGAGGCCCATCTCAGCATGGCTGGCTCACGGGGCTTGACACGGTGCTACGTCCTTGGGAGCTCACAGGAGGGCCCTTGATCTGACCCCCGCAAAGCGTGGCTGGATGAGCATGGGTCCAGGCAGGCTTGGGGTGTCCGTGTGACTGTCCAGAAGACGGGGCTGCAGAAACCTCATTAGCGCTGTTGTGTTCCCCATGCATATCCTCCTGTCAGCGCAGCCACAGGTGGGCTCCCATCTGTCTCCTCAGCTGACAAGGGTCTCCTGGAGCCCTGCCCAGGTGGGGCGGAGCCTGGACAACTACCGCCCATTCACAGAAAATAACCCCCCGCCCCCAGCTCAAATCCCTGATACCAGAAGGGGTGGGGGTGCTGGCTTTGCTACAGAAGGCAGTGTAAACATCTAACGTGTCTTTTAAACCGAATCCCCCCGGTGCATGGAAGTTGGACTGTCTGGCCTTCCGTGGAATCACTCAGTGGGGCCCTGTCATGGCTTTCCCGCACAGCCAGGCTACTCGCACACCCTCCTGTGCCTGGTCCCTGGTCTGAAATCCTTTTCCCACCTCTGTTCTCTGCTCTGCACACTTCTCACTGCCACACGAAGCCTTTTTCCTGAATCTGGTGTGACTTAGGTGAGGCTCCACCACCCAGGAAAGCAGTATATTTCACAGCTCTTCGGTGATTTTTTTTTTCTCATCACGAAATGGGGGGTGATAATAATTTGTATGCACTCCATGTCATTACTGTCGAGTTGAATAAGGTCAATGTAGATAAGGACCCCGGAATATGGACTTCTGGTTAAAGCCAGCACCTGGAGCACACGTATTTACTCGAATCCTCTCTGAAACAACCCATGAGTGTAGGAATAGACAGCAATGCAGAGGATCCATGAGCTCAGCCGTTGGTGGGCAGAGCCAGGAGCAGCCTATATACGCTTCAGAGTCCCCGGAGTCCCCAGGAATTAGGGATACCACCTCTGGAAAGCGAAGGTGACAAGAAACCGAAAACAGTCTGTTTGAGGACAAAAGAATGATTTCAGAGGTGTGCAGCGGCCCTTTACGCAGTCTCTGGGAAAGGCTGGAGCAGAGCGTCCATAAATGGGGGGACCAGTGGGACACCTTATGAAAAAGAGGCAGAAAATGAGACTTTAGGTACAAAATATGACAGCCTTCTCCTCAGCAGAGCCCCAGGACTCAGAGCTATCCTCCGGGTGGGGGTTTGAAAGACTCTCTTCTGGGGAATCTGACCAGCTCCACAGACACCTGAAGCTGCTGACACTGGGCACTGAGAAGGAATTGCCAGCCACACGGCCCTGGTGAGAGCTTCCAGCAGCTGTCTGGGGCACAGTGAGAGCACAGAGCCACCTGCACCTTTGAGCAAAGAATGCGACAGGAAAAGCAGCCAGCTGAGAAAGGGCCTGATGCAAAGGGCAGACACTGTTACCGTCCATACCTGTGCCCTCTGCCCCCTAACACCTCGGTGTCTCCTGGGTTAGTGCACCCGGTTCCTACGGACTCCACTGAACTTGCAACTACGACAACTGATGGGTCACTTTGGACCTTCACCCAGGAGACAGCCTTGGGTGCTTTCCCAAACATCGACCACAACAAAAGTTCCCCATTTGCTCCTCATTACCGAAAACATACAGAGACAATAAAAATCCCTCATAATCCTGCCACTGTTAATGTTTCCTATATTTCCTGTCAGTCTTTTTTCTGTGCATATGTATGTTTTCCCTTTCATCTAAATATGACTCACAGTGTACTTACCATCATAGAAACAATCTCAATTGGTAATATGTCATTAATAGTTTCCAGTGCCATCAAATGTTCAACAATTTGAGTTTTTTTAAATGGCAGCATGCTATTTCAATATATGCACTCTGATATAGTTTTATAGTTTGTTTGTTTTTTTCAAAATTGTATTAGTAATACAGGATTAATGCTGGATACTTGGAAAACATAGACAGTCACACAAAAAATAAAGTTATTTATAGGCCTACTGTCCAGGGATCAATATTGCAGTAACTATGTGTGGTGTCAGATAGATACTAGACTTACCAGAGTGTTGACTTTGTAAGGTATATCAGTATCTAATTACCATGTTATACACCTTAAACTAATATAATAGTGTATGTCAAGTGTAATTGAAAAATAAACTTTAAAAATAAAGACACGTATAGTTTTTCAAAGATTGTATGCTATTTTAAGTACTTTTTTATAGCCTGTAAACCAATATATCACAGATATTTTCCCATTAAAAAAAACTCTTCCACCAAATAGTTTTAATGGCTGTATAGTATTCTATGTGATAGATGTACGTAATTTATCAGCCATTGCATATCATGTGTAATGACACTGATTCTGAAATTACACTCTTATAAATTATGCCATTATAAACATCATTGAATAATATATCTTTGGTTACTTTTCTAAATATTTCTAATAGGATAACTCACTAGAAGATCTGTTTTTTTGATGGGGGTGGGAGAAGAGTATTATTGTATCAGCTTTCTATGGCTGCTGTAACAAATTACCACAAATTTGGTTTATTAAAACAACACAAATTTATTATGTTCTGTTTCCAAAGGTGGGATGTCTAAAATGGGTCTCAATGGGTTAAATCAGGGTTTGGCAGGGCTATGCCCTTTCTGAAGCTTCTAGGGGAGAATACATTGTCTTGCTATTTCTAGCTTCTGGAGGCTGCCTGCCCCTCCTCTGTCTTCAAAGCCAGTCGTGGCTGGTCCAGTCCTTATCACACCACATTATTCTGACACTGACCTTTGTGCATCTTTCTTTCACATTCAAGGATGCTGTGATTACAGTGGGCCCACCAGATAGGCTACTTCAGGAATATTTCCTTAGTTTAAAATCAGCCAATTAGCAGCCTTAATTCCATCTGCTACCTTAATCCCCCTATGCAATATAATATAACATGTTCACAGGTTTGGGGATTAGAGTATGGGCATCTTTGGGAGGCTATTATTCTAGCTACCATAGGCATGAACATAAAAAAAGAAGATATATTATTATAAACTGGCCTCCAAAAATGGTGTGACTATTTACAATCTCCCCCAGACACAGCAACATTGCATGCTGTCATAAAAAAATAATAATAATAATAATTGCTGATTTGAATAGCTGAGACATGGTATCTCATTATTTTGGTCAATTTCTATTTTATTACATAATATGTAGGGTTTTTGTTTTTTTTAAGTTATTGGTCATTTAGATTTCTCCTTTTGTAAATTTGTTCATTTCTCTGTGTGTGTGTGGGGAAAGGGGGACACACACATCTTTATCTTTATTTTTTAAAGCTCTTTATCTTTATAAAAGCTCTTTTTATATTTAAGCTATTAACACTTATATATATGATCGAATACATTTTGTCCTGTTTTGAGACTCTTTAATCTTATTCTTGTATTTGATATCCAGAATCTTAAAAATTTTTCTGTGCAGATTTTATTAGTATTTCTCTATGGCTTCTTCCTTGGTTTTATGGCAAATAATGGTTAACAAGATTTTCCTCACTCCTGGTTATGCAAATATTTACGAATACTTTTCTAGTTTGCATTTAAAAAATTAACTCTTTAACCTACTGTAGAATTTTAGTTACGTGTGAAGTTAGGTGCCCCCCCACTTGCCATTTTTCCAATTACTCTGGTCCAGTGCATTGAGCTCCTTAGTTGGGCAGAAGAGGCTCCCAGGTCCCACGCATGTAAGGGGACGAGGAACGCCCCAGGTCCAGCGCTGTGGAGCACAGGACACTGTGCTGCCATTCAACTTCCTCCAGAAGCTGCGGGTTGTTAGCTGCCAGTTTCCACCCCTGCCCTGCAGCCACGGACGGGCCAGGTGTGATCTCAGAGGAACACTTCCACCTGGAGTGAACGATGCAGATGCCATTGCAAGATGCCACTTCCCACCGCCATCGGAACTTGCTGCGTCCACACTGGTTCCATTCCAGTTACCCCAGAACCAAGGGAGGAAGGGCAGGGATCACTGAGGGCCCAGCTGCTGCCCAGCACCCCTGCCCCTGCACTGAGAGGACTCCGCCTCACACTGGGCCACCACCCTTGGTCCCCGGCTGCTGCAGCTTTCCCAAAGGCTCGGCCTTTTCTCCATGCATGCACTCATTCATTCTGTGCGTTTGCCGAGAGGGATGCAACAGAGAGCAAGATGAAACATCCCTGGCTGAATGAAACTGAAGCATTTCGAGGAGGAAACAAACAGTAAAAATGAAACAAGCTGGAAAAGAATGGCATACTGTGAAACACACATTGGAGAATTCAAGCCAGAAACTGAGATGGAGAAGCCGGGCTTGGAGAGAAACTTCTTTAGCTGGAGGGTCCAGGAAGGCTGCTTTTGCTCACTCATCTGGTGTCCCCGAGTGCCTCCAGCACAGCCAGGCCTTTCCTCTCAGGCCTCTGCTTGGACAGTTCTTCCCAGGCTCTCCTGTCGGTCAAGTTCAGGCCTCAGTTCAGATGTTAATTCCTGTGGGAAACCTCTTGGACACTGCTTGGCTGCCCCCATCCGCCCCCCACCCTCACCCCAGTTACTTGCTGGCACCTCATCTGTTACAGTCTGTGTATCCATGTGGCCAGGTACTGTGTCTCGCCCTGCTTACACCCCTAACCCCAGCAACTAGCATAATGCCTGGCCCATAGTAAATGCTTAACAAATATGTATTGAATGAAAGAACAAATGGGGGCATCGAAGGAGTAAAATGGGTCAAAAGTGGCCCAGAGGTTTGGAGCCATCAGATCCAGATCTTGGGTGTGTCTTGGGGCTGTAAGTAATGGCCTCGTCATTGCCATCTTCTAGAAGAGTCCACTCCCACCCAGAGGCTTGCCCCAGGAGAGCCCAGCTGCCATCCTTATACCAGCTGCATTATCTGCTGGGCTTTGGGGAGTCCAGCGTGGAAAGGCTGAGTCCGTTAGCTTTTGGGAGCCTGGGTGGTGACTGGGCAGAGGTTGAACCCTAAACAGGCTAAAGCCACGTGTCAGCTGAAGTTACGGGGAACAGGACCCAGAGGTCAGGGCAGGAAGCCAAGAAGGTAATGTCAGAGAGAAGCACGGGTGAGAACGGGGTGGATTTGCAGGGCAAGAGGACATGAGCTCCAGTACCAGTGAGAGAGGGAGAGAAAAAGAGGGGAGGGGAAACCTCCTGACCTCTCTGGTCCATGGGGAGAGCCTGCGCTCTGAAGACCACACCTGGTTTGGAATCTGACTCCGCCCCTTATTAGCCACATGACTTCGGGGCAATTCCTTAACCTCTCTGAGAGTCAGTTTCCTCTCCTGTGAAATGGGGATATGTGTTCCTCACAAGGACTCTGGGAGGTTGCCCCTTACAGTGTGACGAAACCAAGGTCAGCCCCCACCCCTCGTCCTGTCTCTGTGTTGGTAGAATACTCTGGGGAGTGTGGGCCACGGGGTTGCTGAGAGCAGAAGCTGTTCCTGGGAGCCGAGGTGCCGACCCTGGGAGACCCAGGACTCTGGAGGGAAGTTGCCCACAGCCATGAAGTGGAGGCCATTTACAGACCATGAAGGATCAGCTTCCTCCTGACGGGCCACTGCCCCTGCTCAGACCCCTTCTGCAAAGCCATGAGCCTCACCATCAGGCGCTTTGCCAAGTCCAGCCTCAGGGTGAGTCCTGGCCTCCAAACAGCTCACTGGGAATCCAATAATGCATGCGCAGACACTCAGACACCTGCCGTGCAAGGGTGGGGGAGCCCAATCGTAATCCAGTGTAGGGCTACCTGGGTCAGTGCATCTGCCCCCTGGAGACCACCTTACTCCGCACAGCAGTTAAATGTCCCTTCACTGCCCAGTGAGGGGTATGGCCTCATCTGGCTCCTTATTGTGGGAAACTTATCCTTTGAAAAATTGGGGGAAGGGAAAGAGGGAGGGATGGAGGAAGGGAGGGAGGGAGAGAGAGAAAGAACGAGAGAGCAGAAGGTAGTAGGAACACTGGGACTGAAGCAGCTTGCATATTGCATGTTTAAGACATTTTAGGTCATTCTGTGTGGCTCAATACAGGGTGTTCACTGAATCACATTGGCCCCGGCTGAATCAAATTGGATTGAACAGCCTGGTCTCTGGGGCTCCATTCTTTGTTCACTGGAGGTCCTCGGGGCAGGTGACACTTAGCTTCCTACATAGAATCAGACAATGATTGAATCTGGGGGTTGCAAGTGACCTCATAAGCCATTGAAGGCAGATTATTCCTCCATGTCAGCTGGTACTTAAAGATGAGTCACAGTCACTGCCCAACATGCTTATGATCTCCTCTCTGGACAGGGAACTCACTACCCCCTAAGACAGCTCATTCAACAAAGACTACCTGTCAATCTACTTGGAAGGGTCTCCCTTTCATGGCACCAGAAACTTTCCCCTCAAAACATCGACCATTTGGATCCTTTCTCCTGTGCCGGAACTCATCCCTCATTCTTACCCCTTATCATTCACCAATCTGCCACTTTGGACCTCAGCTACAATGGTGCTTCCTCTGAGAAGTCTTCCTGGCCTCCCAGACAGTCAAGTCCTCCTGTCACTTCAGGGCAGAACTCCCTGTCATTCTCCCCGTCACTCATCACACATCTTACTTGGCCAATGCCCACTGTTTTGGCTAGACGGAATAGTCCTCAGTCACGGGCACAGCCCTCGACTTGTTTGGTGCTACACCCCAGATCTTAGTAGGAAGCCTCGTGCATTGAGGGCATTCAGGAAATTCTGGTTGAAGTGCAAAACTATAACTCTTTTCCTCAGGATATGATTTTCCTATGAGGCTTTTTTTTTCTCTCTTTGTTTGCCAAAAGCAGGTACTTCAAATTTCTGTCCCCAGACCCTGATATCATCTTAGGTTTGGTTGTCATTCTATGTATTTTGATTCCCTAAACTAGAAATCACATAGACCTTGCAAGATGGCAAACAGAGTGTGTATGTACACACACACACATTCACACACACCAAAGTATCTTTCTTTTTTCTTTTACTGGATGCATAACTCCCCTGTGTATCTCCTTTATGAATTGGGCCCTTCTGTTTTATAGCCAGTGCCGTTCGCACTTACCGCAAAGCCGAATTATGGTCACAGATTCTTTTTTTTTATAGTCCTGGAACATGGGCCCCTGGAGAAAGTCACTTCACAGAGCAGTGGCCAGGAAACTGGGCTCACACGTCAGCCAAACAGTCCTCACCAAAGTGCATCAACTTCTGTTCTTACACACTGTCATCCTTCACCTTAACAAGCACACCCAAAGAAAAGTCCTCTGGTTTCTACGGCTTGTTAGGTCTATCATCTTTTTAATTAATAGTGTTTTTCCGAAGCCGTCTGAACTGTGTCATTTCCATTATCAGAAACGCATTGCCATTAATGAATAATTTTCATTTCTGATCCCTGGTATCATGCTAGTTGATCTCCTGTTTCCATGCCTTCGAATGATAGCGTCGT
>CM066732.1:155735686-155940686 GCA_033961575.1 Aselliscus stoliczkanus
GCTGATATTGCTTTGATTTTTAAATTAATGAAATAAATGCACTTTTTGAAAAATAAACCAAACTAAGCATCGCACATGAGCGCCTCAGAGACTGTCAGCTTAAACCAATCTGAAAGCTCTGCCTTTTAACACAGGCATTGGACATGAAGCAGACCTCGTGGGTCACTAAAGCTCACCCCCTGCCAATATCAGAGCAGCATTGGGCTGGTTTGGGGGTGTGACTGTCTCAAATTCCCTTCCATCCAAATCAAGGGAGGCTCGGGCTGAGTCCTGCCTCAAGTTAGTCACGCCCTGTGGGGTGACACACAACCATCTCTGGAGCTCGCAGCCGCCCTCTCTGGCACAGCCTTGATTTGAAGCCATCTCTGATCAAAGGGAATGCGAGCATTATCCCCATCATTACCTGACCCTGGACTCTGCCAGAACCTTGGGATGTGCACATATCTCCAACACAGCCAAAGCCAGGTCTCCCATGGAGCTGTGGGGTGGCCAGGATCGCCCCACCTCTGCTGTGAATTTCCCCCCTGAGGGTCTGGTTGGGGCACAGCCGTCCAAGGGTTCATCTCAGCTCCAGCTCTCCGTCCTGTCCAGCCATCTCTTCATGTCCAGTAAAACAAGCCCACCGTCCCCTTCCAAGGTCACGCACCTGCTCTCTGGCCAGTGTGCATTCTTTGTTGTGAATTCTTAGAATAGTTACAGAGAAAAGTGTGGGGCATTTCACCCTGATTTTCAAGCAGTCTCCTCTCCCTGGAAGGCACAGCTCAGTGTCTCTGTCCAGTGAGTTAGTTAAGTTTGACTCTCATGGAAGAATATTTTTGTCCTAACCCACTGCTTGTGGCATGGTCGATCCAATTATTTGGAACAGGCAATCTGTCATTCTATTGTTTTCTTCCAATAGTTCCACTTTGGTGGCAGTTGTAGAAAAGAAACCACTTGCAATTTAAAAAAAGGGGGGGATGAGGGGAGCAACCCAAAATAGCATCTCCAATAAATATTTCTGAGGTTACTGGAGACCTGATCACATAAAAAGGCAGAGAGCATTCCCCCTGACGACAGATGTCTCGGGAACAGGAGACTCAGACATGTCTTTTGGGTACTTTAGAAATAATACTTTTTTGTTGCCTGCTACCCAAACCACCAGCTTTCTGCAGCCATTTACATGGGTTGATCTGTTTAGTTCTATTAATTAACAGGGATTTTTCTCTCTCTCTAGCCTTGCTTGAAATCAGCAGTCACCCCCTTGGAAACATCACACGTTACGAAGTTGATTAAGGACACACATATTTACTTTTTCAGAACCCCAAAAGGGATTCATGACCCAGGAAGAGAGCATTTCTTTCTAATTTGTGAATTCATTTATTGAAAAAAAAAGCTATAAAATTTTATTTTCTTATAAAAGTGTAGGAATTAAATAGAATAGAATCCAATGACAAAACCATCTTTATAGTATTGAAGGAGAACCCCGCTATTCAGAACAAAACAGGTATGGAACAAGCAGTTATTTAAAATCAGGACTGTTCTATAAAAAAAAATCAATATATCAGCCAGGCAGAATTTGGAATTTCCTGTAAAGGTGAAGCCAGGAGATGCTGCCCAATATGGCCGCTGTATGAACTGGCCAAGGCTGCTGTAACTAAGAACCATTGGTGCCAAGACCAGGTGGCTTACACAGCAGGAATTTATTTCCTCGCAGGAGGCTCTAAGTTGAAGATCAAGGTGCCAACAGGGTTGGTTTCCTCTGAGGTCACTGTCCTTGGCTTCTAGATGGCCGCCTTCTCCCTGTGTTCTCACATGGTCTTCCCTCTGTGCTTGTGTGTGTCTTAATCTCTTCTTATAATGACATCAATCCTATTGGATTAGGGCCCTTTCTGATGACCTCATTTTAACTTAACTATCTCTTTAATGTCCTTGTTACCAAATACAGTCACATTCTCAGGTTAGGACTTCAACATAGGGACTGGGGGAAGTACACAATTCAGTCTATAGAGCGCCCTTTTAAGCTATCACAGCCACTTCTGTATCCTTAGGTGTTGATTTCCAGGTAACACTGTTCTGTGGAGGGTTCTATGGGCTTTATCCTGAAACCCCTGTCTTCTTTAAGCCATGAATTATATCCAGACTTGCTCACACAGGTCCACTCAATTCTCCCTGTTTTTGCATCCTTACATGTGGCCTCTCTTTGCCCTACAGACTGGATAAGCTTTTGCTCTGCAGATTTTCAGCCTTTGCTCACCTCGCATATGCACCCATTTTCCAAGATCCTCCCCAGCCCACAGGACATTCCTTGGCTCAGAGCCTGTAGCTCTTGATCTTCTGGTTTCACAGAGACCCAGGGTTCAGAACTCATGTAATGGGGAACCTCGTGTGCACTGAATCAAATGCAACTGGATCATTCTGCAAAATAATCCACTTTGTAGATTCATTTTAATTTCGGATGCCTCAATCACATTCCAAGTGTGCACATTTACACTGGCTGGTGGATTCTGACTATACAATGTAGATGCTAATTTGAATGCACATTTTTGGAGCTATACACGCAAAATGATTACCCCAGTGCAAAACTAAATAGCCAACATATTTTAAAACTTCAGAGAAATATTTCCTCATGATTTTGATTCTAAGGCAAATGAGGCCTCAAACCCACACAGATGAATCATCAAACATCTGAAAGCAGGACTTGTGTCCCCTGACCCCGGAGTGCCTTCCAGCACTCTGGTTTTTGGACCATGTCCCTCAAAATGTGTACACAGGATTCATGTTATTTGGGGGAATACACAAAGTCCAACAGACAACCTTCAGAGAAACAGAGGGCCGCGTCTGCCAGGGAGACCAAAATGAACAAAGTTGGGAGCAACACAAGCACGAATGCACAAATATTTGTTGAGCCACTGGGAAAGTCAGGTGCCCTATTTGATAACTTGGGTTTAAATTCCAGTTCTCAACCTGCGTTGGAAGGATCATAGTCTTCTTTGCACCTCAGTCATCTTGTTTGCAAAATGGGAATACGCACCTGTTTTCAGGGCGGTCCGCAGCGTAGAAATAACCTGTGGTGTGCACAGCCCAGCTAGCTGCAGGCACACAAGGGTCTCTTCAAAAGGCTCTTGTTAAACTTTTCTTCCAGTGGAAATTTGACAGAATAGGTAGGAGGGGATAAGATTGAGGAAACCTGCAAAACCACAGGAGCAGGAACACAAATGGGAAAAATATCCTGGCCACTGACAATTATCTAGAACTCAGGGTGTCAGTCGTGCATATCTATAACTTACATATGATGCGCCTGAAAGTTCAGTGTAAAACTCTAGGGTTTTGCAACCAAGTGAATGCAGGATTATGAGCAAGTCTGTGAGGTTTTGCAGGGGAGGGAATTTTCCTGTTACGCTTAACCTGAGACTGTGATTTTGTATGCTTGTATGGAAGATTATATGGCCCATGTCACCTCGCTCATATACCACTGCACGGGGGGAGAGGCGGGCCTTTTGCAGACAAGCCTCTGGAAGAGTAAACATTCCTGCATTTCAGCGTTATGCAAAGACTCTGGCATGGGGAGTAGAAGCAAGCATTCAGACTCTAGGGCACGCCCAGGCAATGCTGTCAAAGGTGGTGGAGGGGGGCTGTGGTCACTCCTGGGACCCGATTCAAAGCAGGAGGAGCCCCAGTGAGAGCGGCACTGGCCGTGGGGCACGGTGGGATATGGAAGAAACTGAGCAAATGGGGCGGAATCAGATCAAAGAGCAAAGCATGTGCCCAGGACACAGTGGAGAACTTTCTGCATAGTGAGAAAGGACGTGTGTCAACATCAGACCATTATTTCCTTCAGTTCGCCTATGGAGGCTGCTTAAATGAACTGCTCTGTAAACTCACCTGGTCTGTTCTGCTGGGTGGATTTAGACGTTTTCAGCCAAGACTTTTCTTGACATTATAAATCCTTAAATCAAGAATCCTATTAGTTTTCACCAACGAGACAAAAAAGAGGGGTCAGGAAGAGCAGTTAATTATTTCATATTCATGATTTCTTGACATTTTCATCATAATCCTGAAATATGATTTTATGCCCATTTTATGGAAACAGTAAGATAGAAACTAGGGTGAGAAAAGTGAGGGACCCAGGTGCAGAATTTAAGGTGGCACTCACTGTCAAGTGTCCACCTGGCACTTGAATGCCCCTGAGGGCTAGTGCCTCCTTAAACAAGGCACTCCTGGTACCTCACTTGCGTCCCCCTAGTTCTGGATTTGGGAAACAGGTGCAGGGAGGTAGAGAGTCAGCCACCATTTTCAGGTTGGTTCCAGTTGGGCCTTGAATTTCTCTCAGGCGAAAGCAGCTGATATTTGTAGAGATTCTCTGGTGGCGCGTGGTACACTGTCCCGGTGGCCTGTCCCCATAAGGAGTGGGCCCTAGGCAACCTGAATGACCTCTGCTTCTCATCAGATGATCAGGCGTTACTGACAGGCAAGCGGCCAGCATGCTTTCCACGGGCTCACCCACCATGCCCGGAGCTAGGTCTGGTCTCCAGGGCTACCTGGACACGGGGCCAAATGGAGGGAGATGATGCGGTGCCACGTGGTTGCCTTGCCCCAAGCGGAGAGGCAAAAGGGAAAACAGGAAGAGGGCCCTGCTGACCCACGCAGTGGAATCCAGTGGGGCCGGGAGGCAAGACCTGACAGGCAGGCCTGGGATGAAGGAGATGGCAGAGGGTGGAGCCCTACTGCGAACTGCCCTCCAGCAAACTGCACGTACACCCTGGCCTGCAGAGCACACGCTGTGCGGGCTGTGGTCGCTTCACAGCCCATTTCCAGCGCCAGCCCAGCCGCCCACTCCCGAGAGGAGAGACATGTGCTGTGACTGCTGCCTGAGAGGGACATCTGTGATCTCTGTGCTCCAGGCAAGGCTCTGGCAGCTCACGGGAGCCACCCAGACACTCGGCTGTCTCTCCGTCTGCTCGGGGTGGCCTGCAGCCCACAGGCCCAACCACTGCCACCTGTGAGGCCACGTGTTGGGGTGTAGGAGAGCATTGCTAGAATAGCACATCATTTGTCTATGTAGGTTGTAGCCTGGTGACAGAAGGTCCAAATATAAAAGCTAGGAGTGTTTCAACTGGACGTCTCCTTGGTGTGCTTGGGGGATGGGGCTGCCTCTACGTTACGCACGAGCATGGGCAAGCCAGGTGACTAAATGACTGACACACATCGTGTAGCAAGAGCTCAGAGCGCCCTACACATTCTATGCAATCCATTCCATTCAGTGAACGCGCACTTTTGCCTAAGACTTACAGGTCACCCCATGTGGCTACAGAACCCAAGACCTGTGTCCTTTTAGGTCCTGAGTTATATTCCAAGCTGTTTTCCTTCATTTAACAACCTTGGATCAAGGGCAACGTGCCTGTAGGAAACCCAAAGAGAAATAAGCCTAGCTACAGCATTAATTTGTTTTGTTTGGTTGGTTTGCTTTGGTTCTTTTTGCTTAGCCTGCCCACGTAGAACTCGGACTCTGACACAATGGCCATGTGGGTCCACGTCTTTTGTGTATGTATGTATGTATATTGAAGCTAAGGAGCTGCTTCACAGAATGATCTGTTTAAAATGACAGGGCACATCTTCTGCAGTAGAGACGATGTCCTTTTGTTATGCACTTAATTTAAACTATAAATAACTCAAAGTTGAGGCATATATAAGTCTCCAGCCCTTAGCAAAATGTCATCGAAAAAAGCTCTCTAAACTGAGGCAGATTCAGACCCTGTTTTACTGCAATTCACTCACTCATATTTTTTTCAGTCAACAAACATTTAGTGGGTTCCTCCTGTGTTTTGGATACACGCTGATTTCTTTTCCTCTTTTGTATTTGCCAATCCCTTTGGAAGCCGTGCAGAAGCAGAGCTGCTTCTGTGAACTGTGACTTTTAGGATGCGTTTCAGGGAATTCTTTACGAACCGAGGGTCTACAGTGACAATTGGAACTATAACACCTAGTGTAACAGTTGGGATTGCTTCCATTGCGAAGCACTGTGTGGAATACCCACTGCAGTCACCTTTGCCTTTCTTTTCCTAGCAAGCTCTGACGTAACCTAATGTGCAATGTGGAGATGGAAGCCGTTTCAGATGCCACTTGAGGTTTGGCAGGACGAGGGATGTTTCTGTGTTGAGTTTGACCTGAAGAGAGAATTGTCACTATACAAAAGTGACCTCTGGATTGATGAGGTGATCCTTGTTGGGTCATAACATAAAACACCCCTTTCCCAGCTCGTCGGAGGAGTTGCCAAACCCTTTCAATGAAATCATGTCTCGTACCTTGTGCTGTTTATGCAAGCTTCTGTAGAGAGGTTAGAAGCCTGCGTACACTCATCACTGTGAGAGATCCACTGGGGCTTGGCGTATCGATGTACTCAGAGAGTTCCCTAAAAAGAAAATTATACACATGAAGTAAGGAGCAACGCCAAGGGCAAGTGTCACTCTTTTCTTGTTTTGTTTTTTTTGTTTTGTTTTTGTTTTTTGTTTGTTTTTATAAGGAAACTGAGTTTCTTAGAGTGAATTGATTACTTGACCATTATATTTAAAACACCTTTAAGGAATTTGATACTCTCAATACCTAATGGATCTTAGTTCCCTCCTATACAAAACAGTTTAAGTTTCAGATTTTCAATATGCAGTGTTAAGATAAAATGTCAAAGTGTTTAAAATTTTATAACATATTAAAAATCATATACCCATTATTTCAACAAACATATATTGATTGGGTTCTATGTGATGGGCAGTCTTCTTGATAGTCAGGATACAGTAGGGGGCAGAAGAGACAAAATGCCTAAACTCAAAATTTTAATGAGACAAGAAAGGCAATAAACCTCACTATTCAATTAAAACAAAATTGTGATAACAATTAAGCAAATAATTATAATAGAAGATGTGACAAGAGAGTGACAAAGCAGCGACTTCAGGTTATCTGTATCATGTAAGCTCTCTCGAGAAGTGACATTTGAGCTAAATCTATGTGATGAAAGGGTGCCTGTGCACAGATCAGCAGCGGAGCATTTCAGGCTGAGGAAGCAGCTAGTCCAAAGGCCCTCAAGCAGGAATTAGATGGAATAGTCACTGAACAAAAAGAAGGACAGAGTGTGTGCTGCGTAATGGGCAAGTTGACAGGAAAGGGACGTCAGGGCTGATGTGGGTATGAGCCAGAGAGACTGTGAGCCCAGGCCAGGAGTTTGCATTTTACTGTAGGAGTGATGGGCAGTCATTGGACTGTTTCGAGTAAGACATCCATGTCATGTTATTTGCATTTCAATAGCATCACTCTGACTACAACATGTGGAATAAACGAGGAAAAGTATGGGTCCGAGCAGGGAGACCAGGTGGGAAGCCACCTGGGCTGCACAGAGATGAGACGGTGCCTGCCTTGGCCTAAGGTGACAGCAGGGAAGATGGAGCAAATCAGCTGATTCAGCATCTATTGAGGAGAGAGAGTTTATAGCATTTGCTGAGGGGCTGAATTTGGTGGTGGTGGCTGGTGAGATGTTTGAAAATGTTGGTCAAGTTTTCAGATTGTGAGTTTTCAAATGACTGCAAAGCAATATCTCAGTCAAGGAGAAGCAAGTCAACAAAGTTACTTCTTGGGCTCAGCACAGTTCCCTGTCTTCACTTGTTGTTGTGATGTCTTCAGTCTTTGGTTTTTATGGCACTAACTAAACTTGGGGAGTTAGAAGGGCTCACTTTATTTTCTACACCAGCATCCTGAAGGATGAAATGAACCATCTGGATACCTCATATAAAGTCTTATATTTAGGAGGCTTTTACTATGGTCCTCTTCTGAGCCAGGCCCTGAGCTGGACCTGGCATTGCAAACAGATAAGATTACTCCTCATCTCGTAGAACAAACCAAAGGGGCCCCACTGGACAGTGTCTTATGATTGACAGCCTAGAGGTGTGACCATTTCCCAGGGGGTAAAGGGGCAGGGAAGTGTCTTGAATGAGAGGTCGCATGCTGAGTTCTCCAAATAGCCTCATTTCCAAGGGGCCCAGAGACAGGAAGGGCAGTGCTCTCAGAGGTACGATGGACTGAATATTTGTGCCTTCCCTAAACTCACATGTTGAGATCCTAATGCTTCAGTTTATGGTATCAGTAGGTACAGCCTTTGGGAGATGATTAGGTCGTGTGGGTGGAAACTTCATAAATGCAATTAATGTCTGTACAAAGGGGATCCCAGAGAGCTCCCTTGCCCTTTTTCTGCCACATGAGGACACAATGAGGGGACAGCAGACTGCCACCCAGAAGATGGCCCGCACCAGAACTTGACCTTGTAGGCACCCTGACCTTGGAGTTCCAGCCTCTAGAACTGTGAGAAATGAACTCCTGTTGTTTATAAGGCCCCCATTCTGTGAAACTTTGGTAACCAGCTCAGAGGGGCTGTGATAAGAGGAAGCAGCGCCAACAAAGGTGAAGAAAGGAGGGAACAGGGCGTAGGGGCTGCTCACAGGGAGAGGGTAGGCTGGTGGCTAGAGAAGAGTTTGCAGAATTTTACCCAGAAGCATGATATAATTAGGCTTGCATTTTTAGAAGAGTTCTCTGGTTGAGGTGCTAAGAAAAGATTGGAGCGTTCAAGAGAGGATGTGGTGAGGAGTTATGTCATTCCAGGAGAGATTAGAAAATAACTTTGGCTAATGTAGTAGTGAGGCCACTTTTTATTTATTTTTTCTTCTGAGAAGAGATAACAGTTTCCCAGCTTAGGTGTCACTCTCAAATTCATATATCTAAAACAATGCTGTCTGATAGAAATACAATGCAAGCCACATATAATTTTAAGTGTTCTGGTAGCCACATTAAAAAGAGTAAACATACAAAACAGAGGCATCAATTTTAATACTGTATTTTCTTTAATGCAATATATCCAAAATATTATCATGTTAATACATAAATCAACATAAAATATCGATGGAATATTTCACACTCTTTTTTTTCCCACCACGTCTTCAAAATCTGGTATTTTCCTCTCACAGCACATCTCAGTGTGACCTGCCTGTATTTCAAGTGCGAAATAGTGATATATACAGGTGGCTACCAGAGTAGACAGCTTTGATCTAGAATGCTCTAGATTTCCCACGGGAAAGCTGAGCCAATGACCCCCGGGGCGAATTCATCACTAGTGATCCATCACAAAACCTGGACCTGCAGCCAGGAGACCTGGATTCTAGCTACAGCCCTTCTACAAAACCATCAGAAGATCTAAAGGCAACAAAATCAGGGGCCTGAACTGCAGTTACCCTTCTCTACCTGAACGGGATGGAAGTAATGATCCCCTTTGGCTCTAAGGGCCAATGACTGAATAATTCTTTGGCAGTGCTAGTGGAGGAAATTCCACAGTCATTCCGTTGAAGGACTGCAAGAGTTCACTGCTTTTCATGTGTGCAGCAGTTTCGCCCCAAGTTCTGTTCAGATCTGATACGGGAAGATGGGTCGGCTTAGTCAATCGTTGGACGGAAAGCCTTCAAGTGCACCTTTCGGTCCGTGGGAAGTGGGCAGGATGGTTCAGCCGTGAGGCTTGTCCTATGAGTCAGGACAAAGCTGAGTGATGCCAGGCGGCACCATCAGAGATAAGAGGCAGCTGCGACACAATCTCAGGATTCATCACTTGCTGTCCCAAGTTACTTCTTGCAAAAGATGAGGTGTTAGCCTGTCTGGCCTGGCTGCATTTCAGCGTGAGGAATTTGTCTCCTCACCCGAATTCCCCTAAAAGCTTCACCTGGCCAGAACTTCCTTTACTCCAGCTCCTCCTCCTTCCAATGGATACATTCTGAGAAATGCCAAGTTTCAGAGAAGCTAGGGAGAGCCACATACTTAACAACTTTTCATATTGACCCAGCTAAGAGCTTAGATGGCATCTGCTCATTCTGTGTTAAGAGATGGGATATTCAACTACATAAACGGCTCAACAGCTGGATAGATGTCTAAGAGAGAGACAGAGAGGGAGGCAGAGAGGGAGAAACAGAGAGGTTCATTGACTACTTTTGTCTAAGTATCATGGATTCTGTAGGCATCTTACAGGAAGTCCTCACCTGATCCCTTCCCTCTTACCGCATGCCACTCTCAATACCCTATCATCGCCTCTATTGCCATGTTACTCACCTTTTCAACTGAAAATTGTATGTGGAAATATTTCTCAAAACAAGGGGTCAGGACCAACTTGATTATAGTTGTTTAAGGTGGCAGTTGAAAGGAATATTTCTGGATCCCTCCCCAGGACTTCTGAATTAGAATTGGTCTTCATAACAATTACAGGGGGAATTCTAAGGCTTATTGAAAGTCGGGAATGTTCTACAACTCAGGGGTTTTCTTGGCTTTTGTTGCTCATTGGAATCACCTGGGGAGTTTTAACACTACTTCCTGGGTTTCCTGGGCTCCACCCTCAGATTTAATTGGTACGTGGTGTGGCTTCCCCGTCAAGGTTTTTAAGAGTTCATCAGAGATTCTAACGTCTGGCCAAGTTGGAAACCACTATGTGGGTTTAGGTTGTATCCTCTATGCTGCCCTGAAAGTCTTTAAAAGGCACTAAGTGCCCCCAAAATACACACACACACACACACACACACACACACACACACACTACCTACCCTGTGTGCCTGTTCCAGCCTTGCCATGGTATAACCCTGCCCAATGGTCCCAGGCATCATCCTGAAAGTCAATCTCACCTCTAGCTTTGACACCATGAAGCTGAAACTTAATATTATGAATGAAGCAAGACAATGTTTTTTGCATTCTCCAGGTTATTCATTTTACTGCAACCTTCACTCATTAGTGAAAATTCTGATATACAATTCTCAATGCAAAGAGTAATCATCTAGACATATCCCCAGTCGCCCTTCTAAGAGCCCACCCAACTTCCAGGTTCCGGCATATTGAAGTTCCCTTAGTTCCGGCCCCATGTCCCAACAGTTATTTATATGATTATCATTTTGAACGTCTTATTTCACTCCGTGGTTCCACAGGAACGGAACTGCCTGGGCCCTGGAGTGGAAGTGGTCTGAGTCCTGGAACAGTCCCTTAATGTTCATACTTGTGAAAGGAAATGCATTTTTTTTCCTTCCTAGTAAATATCTGATCCATTGGATAGTCTAATTTATTTTCATCCGGAAAGCCTGAGGCTGCACTTTCCTCAGGGGCTAAGAAATGAGTTTATTGATGGCCACAGCCAAGTTGGAAGGTACGCTTTCAGAACAGCACACGTATGGGTGGTACCCAGGCCTGGGTCTCTGAGACCCCAGGCTCCTCGTCACTGTTGTGGGGCCCTGAATCGAAACACAATACATGCTGTTCCCTCCAGCAATGGTCCCTGCTGGAAGCTCTCCTGTTTGCCCACATTAGTAGGACTGAGGCCAATTTCTAGGCCCTTTTGCCAGGAACCTACATTTACAGAGAGTATTTTATAAAGTCAAAAACCTGACAATTTCTGTGTATCTTTTCTGGCCCCTTTCTTGGATAGGCAAAGATGGATTTTGTAGTATCTTTGATAAGGAAGATTACTGCAAAGTATACAAAGTATAGCCTATTATAAATATTGAAAAAAACGTATTAATCTTATAGTCGGCAAACCCAAACAACAAGTTGACAGAGCCCCTGGGATCCATTAAGTAAACAGATGGCAAACCCTCAATTGTACCCATCTCCCTCTGAATTTAAGGCAGCTAAACCCTTTTCTTCTGTTGAAAAGTTGATATGAAATTGGTGAGTTAATCATTTAGAAATTATTTTTTTAATGTTTTTTTCCCCTCTGTATGTGGGTACTATTTTTCGTTCTTTATTTAAAAACTCATGACTTCTCTCACTTTTTATATGTGAATTTATTTTTATTTTTATTTTTTTTTTTAGCTGAGCCATCCTGCCACCTATTGGCAGCTCAGTGGCTGCTCAGCTCAGGCTGGGCATCAAACTGCTGTTGGTCAGAGTGCAGCTCGCACTCTTGAGCGAGCTCTTAACCAACTGAGCCACTCGGACGGCACTTATATGTGAAAATTTAAACACACACACACACACACACACACACACACACACACACACACAGTGCCCAAAAATGTATACATATTTTAAGAAAGGAAAAAACTGTATTAAAATTGTAATACTCAATATATACTGATAACAAAAGATGAACACAAGTCATGTGTATACGTATCCCAGGGGCATCAAAAAATGTGTACAAGTGGACACTTTGGTCAACATTGCTCAAGCAGTAGTTTGCAGTGATCAAAAGTGTCAGGACGCTAATGGGAACCACTTTGAGCACCTCTTGTAATTGCAGAAGTCAAACGTGACTTATGCTCATCTTTTGTTATCAGTATATATTGAGTATCAAAATTTTAATACAGTTTTTTTTCTTTCTTAAAATGCGTATATGGGGCTGGCTGAGTAGCGCGGTGGTTAAGAGCTGGCTTGGGATGCCAGCGGCCAGGGTTCAGATCCCACATATAAGAGCCAGTGACACTGCCCTTAAAAAAAACAAAAAACAAAAAAAAACACAAAAAAAAAACCAAAAAAACCCTCTAGGTCTCAAAGTAAATATGAGGCCTGGCAATTAAGTTTAAAAAAAAAAAAAGCGTATACGATTTTTGGCACCCTCTGTATATATATTCTAAGCTCCGAACAAGACCACATTGGTATCTGGAGTGAGGTCCTTCCTGTCGGTTCCGTGTTCCATGAGGCAAACCTGGACGCTTGTCTGGGCCTGCATTATGGATTTAAAAGTCAGATCGACATGGAGCTTAATGTCATAAGCCAGTGATTCTCAAACTATAATCAGCATGACTTTGGGAGCCGGTGAAAACACAGGGACTGGGCCCCACACCCTAGAGTTTCTGACCCAGGAGGTCTGGAGTGGACCCAAGACTTTGCCTTTCTAACAGGCCTCCTGGGGGTGCTCATGAGGCTGCTCCTGGGACCATGTTTTGGGACACCAAGGTGCCCATGTTGACTCTGAGCAGAGAAATAATACAAACTGGTAGAAGGCTCTGTTTAAAACAGTAAAACTACAGCACAGGAGAGAAATCAACAGAAGGGGCAGAGGTTCTAGACCAAGTCCGGCTGGGGGACTCCTACAGGACCATGTGAATCCCCGTGATGCCTAGAACTTGCTATTTGTAGCAGCCTTTTGACTCTGATGGATTTTTGCCTTTTGAGTGGCCTCTTAGTTCAGGAGCCATGAAGGTAATTAAGGTTGTTGTAAAGGCTCTAGGCTTTTCTGTGCAAATGTGCCTATTGCCTCAGTGTGTCAGGGTGGGTGACATACTTGCTTGTGGTGTAGGTGGAGCTGAGGTGGGAAGCAAAGGGGGCCAGATGCTCTCACTCCAAAAACCTGCACACAGTTGGCTTCCAGACTGACCTCTGAAACCCTTCCTTGCTCCACTGAGGAGAAGTTCTACTTGCGGGAAGAAAAATGTATTTTGTGTGTGTGGCAATGTGTGGTTGGCAGGACAGAAGCTGAGGCTTTTCTGCCTCCGTCGTCAGACTTCCAGCTCAGCGCTTGCCAAACTTAGTCAGCAGCTCACACCAACAGCAGAAAGTAATGTTGAGTGGCTTTCTTCTTTTTTTCCCCTTGGTTTTCTCAAAAGATTTAGACAGATGAAATAATACTCCTCCTGCTCCCTGCTCCTGCCGTAATGCAGTCCATTTGTCTAAACTACAGACTTCAGCAATTATTTGTGCTTTTTTTCAGGTTGAAAGCAAATTATGTCTGCTCTGAGTGACAGTGGCAAAAGCAACAGTAGACTCATGCCTCATATTCCTTTGTAGGGAGGACAGGAATGTTTTTGAGTACATGCAATATGCTACACCTTTTATACGTGTTACCTCCTTGGGTCTTTACTTCAACCTGATGAGTTGGATATTGTCATCTGTCCCATTATTTTTATTTTAAAATTTTAGTTTTGAATGATTTTGGACTTTTAGAAGCTTGCAACAATAGCACATAGAATTTCCCCATACTCTTCACCCAGCTCCCCTGATGGTAACATGTCACCTAACCACAGTATATGTATTTTTAAAGCTAAGACATTAACACTGAGACGCCACTATTAGTTCAGTTACAAACTTTACCCAGATTTTACCACTTTTGCCACTAATACCCTTTTCCTGTTCCAGGATTCCATCCAAGATACTACATTATATTTAGTAGTCCTCGCTCCTTAATCTCCTCCCATCTGTTACAGTTTCTCAAAATTTCCTTGTTTCTCATGACTTAGACACTTTTAAAGGCTATTTTGTAACAAGTCTCTCCATTTTGATTTGTCTGATGTTTTCTCGTGTTTAGGCCAAGGTGATGGCTTTGGGGAAAGGAAGTCACATACATGAAGTGATGGACCCCTCTCTACAGATGAGAAAACTCAAGTTCAAGGTGATTCAATAAAGTGGCCAAGGTCATCCAGCTCAGTCATTGTTATCTCAAATTTCTGAACCACTGTTCTACCACTCCCTCAAAACTCCTCTGGAGGGAGTGTGAAATAAAAGGTTATTCATTGAGACGATGGGAAGAGATTGTTTTTAAGGAGAAAGGCCACTTGAGGGGGAAATGACTCTTAGAATTGTCTTTATTCTTGGTGCCACCCAGGTCCAGGGAGAAGACCATATCCAGATGTTTTCAAATTTGCCTTAAAGTTTAAAACAGTATCAGGTGGATATTAGTTCAACTATATTTAGATTTTACCAATTGGTGGGCCTTTTTTTTCCCCCAAAGCAAATAAGACTCACTCCATGTACTTGACAGCATTTATTTGCATCTCTTTTCTATTTAATACCAACTTAAGGGGAAATAATAATAATTCTTAAATGACTTGTGTGTATTTACATTGTGAGTTTTACTTAGCCCTGAAACAAATTGGCAGAGTTTTGAGCTAATCCAATTCCCTCAGATAAAAACTGGGACACTGAGTCTCCTGATGGGGTAGAGGAGTCAGTCAGTATCTCTGAAGTCAGTCCTATCTAAAAACATTACTGGACTTGCTCTTTAGAGACACACACTGACATGAACATTACAATCTCCATCTGAAACGTGAGGCAGTGAAGAGAATCATCGCCCAGGTTCCTGGTTGTAAATGGCAGAGGCAATGCTGGAAGGCAGCCAGGTGTCTTCAGCTCCAACCTAGAGGTTCCTCCCTCCTACCATTGCATTAGGTCAAGTGACCCAACTTTTGCCCAAACATGTAATGACCGCACAGTCTGCAATCAGCAATGAATCAACATCCAACGTATTGCCTAAGTGTCACCTAGCTGTTACCAAGCCTGGGAAACATGTGCCAGCTCTACTCCATATTCTAAAAACATCAAAATGGCCATTGAAGCTTAAACAGGACACTGAAATGGTTGCCTTTATTTATTTATTTTTCCTTAGGTGCGTAAACA
Organism: Aselliscus stoliczkanus; assembly: GCA_033961575.1. NCBI lineage: Eukaryota > Metazoa > Chordata > Mammalia > Chiroptera > Hipposideridae > Aselliscus > Aselliscus stoliczkanus. The sequence goes on from CM066732.1 coordinate 155,751,053, forward strand.
GAGATTCTAAAAGGGAATTATTTCTTTTCCCCGTTGATTAAGTGATGCTTTTATTCATTCAACAAATGTCAGAAACTCTTTATGTACAAAACATTGTCTTCAATGCTTTGAAAAATAAAATTGGTGAACAGGGGTCCGTCCAATCCTTAGGCATCTCAGTCGTGGCACTGGGCAAGGTCCTGAGTGCTGTGTGTGTGTATGTGTGCAAAGTCATATAATTTCTAATGTATAATCATTCTCCAGAAATCACTCTGTGGTTGATATTATCATTTCCATTTTGCAAGTTAAGATTTCTGCATCTTGGGGAGTTTGTGTCTGGGCTGTTACAGTACCACGAATAAAGGAAGACCTGATGCCCGGCTCCACTGGGCGTCATAGTCTGTGCCCCTCCCCTGTTGCTCTAACAAGGATTAGGAGACATTAGCAGAGGTTTGATGATGCAGACTGTGTCATGTGATCACCAAAAACAAACAAGTGGTCCATCACCACCATAAAGTGGGTTGTTGGGCTGTGTAGAAAAGGAAGTTTTTTTTAATCAAGACAATTCATCAAAGATCTTGTGGAGAGGTGATATTAGATGGGGCCTCTGTGTGGAACATCTTTGTTTTGCTTTGTTTTGCTTGTGTCCGACTAACATCCCATTTCCATTCTTTCCTTCTGCTCTGTCCGTGTGGCCCTCACTGGAACTGACCCAACCCCAGCTTCAAGGAGGAGACCATGACACAAGCCTGGACGTTCACATCTAAGGCTAGCCATGTGACCCAAACCAGACTGATGAGCATTGGCCAAGGGACATTTGCTGGAAAGGCCTTCCCTTTCTCTGACATCATCTTTGTGATGAAGATGTAAAGCCTGACAAAGACAGAAACCAGCAAAGGCGACATCAGAGCCGTGGAAGAAAAGACAGAGCCTTACAAATATCATTTGTGTGACTAGATCCAGCTATGCCTGAAGCCAGCCCAGTCCTTGATTCCGTAGTCACTTGAGGTAACAATGGAATTTCTGTCACTTGCAATCCAAAAATTCCAGGTTAATATATTCCTGTGAGAGGGAAAGAACTTCGCCAGTTGATGGTGTAGCTGAGCAGAGAGGAGAGCAGGGGAATTGGGGGAAATGACAAATGGTTCCCATTGACTGAGACGCCTGGCCTTTGGCCGGTTGCCTGGGGAGTCATCTGACTGCAAAAGAAGATAGGCATCAACTGTTTCTAAAGAGCCGAGAGATCCACATCAGAATCTCAACATTTTCAATGAGGTTTCAGTTAAACAAAATCAATTTTGTTCTTCCTAATACAATTTTAGATGACTGTAGAACTAAGAGAGAAGAAAAAATTAATAGTCACTTCAACACTTTTAAAACAGTAACTGCCCTCTTATCATCTTCTTACATTTAGTCACTGCCATTTTTCCCCTAGAGGGAGAAGAGACAAGGGAGAAAAATTTTATATATATATATATATATATGAAAGTGCACTTTCCTTTATCATAAAAATGTATCACGGCTCCGGAACTCTGTGTGTGTTAGCTGCTGGGCACAGATGTGTGTGGTTTTCTAACTCACAGGCATCCAGCAGTGCGGGCCCACACGTAGGGCAGGGCAGGGGATTTCTGAATTTCAAGTTGCACCGCTGAGGTTGGCTATCCAGCCTATCCTAGGAGTGGTCAAATTAAAGCTCGCTATCGGACAAATATGCCTTCTTGCCTGACAACAATAATAGCTTCTATCTCTGTGCCCCTGCTCTTGGCCAGGCCCACTCAAGCTTTCATTTATTGACTATTTATTGAAAACACCTCCCACTTCGTCCTCAGGGCACTCAAACGAGATGCTTGTGAGCGTTAATTACAACAGTGTGACCACCACACCTGGAAAGGGATGGGGATGAACATGACAGAGCAAGAAAACAGAGGAAGTCCCAGACAAGACCCCCTGAGACCTGGAGAGGCTCGGGGCCTCCTGGTAAGGACTCTGTGAGATTCTGTGTGTCACAGTGAAGAGCGGCCACGGTCCCCTGAATACACACATGAGCTTTTCTCTGCAAGGGATGTGGTTGCTGAGACAGCCAGGCCTTCTCTGATGAAAGGCTGGCTGGTAAGATGTTATAACAGCTGTGATGAGCTTTGGAAGATATTGAAGCCAAGGAATGGTCATAAATCCAGGTGTGGATTGAAATAGAGTGAGATTTAGTGGAAGTCTCTGACAGGGACCCCGTTTTACCTACATGACACCCATGGGGTTTGTGCTAATGCGATGCAGCCCCAGAACCTGGCAGAAACACCAGCTTCTATTCCATCCTCTCTGCCCATCCTCTCTGTGTCTCCCCCACTTGCTTAACACGTTTTCCAAAAAAACGCTACAAGCCCTGTTTCTTAAGACTGTGAGTTTTTGAAAGGGTCTCCTTGGTTTTTCCTTTTACAAGTTAATTAGAGTTGAAACTTTCTGCTCAATCTGGAGAGTGTGGTGCTGTTGGCGGCGGGGTTTTTCGTGCACGAGGCCGCCAACCCTGGACAATTTCATCAGGCTACAGCCCTCTTTCTTCACGTGATTTCAGGGCAAAGCAGGGCTTGGATGGCAACTCATCAAAAGTCTACACAATGGCATATATTTCATCTTTGTTTTGTTGTTGTTGTGAGTTGTTTTGTTTTGTTTTATCCCTCCTCTTCTGCATAGATAATGTCAGGGCAAAAAAAAATCTATATCATCTATCTATATCTATATCTATATCTATATCTATATCTATATCTATATCTATATCTATATCTATATCTATATCTATATCTATCTAGCTATATCTAATTCTGGCTTAAGTCTGTCAAGCCCAAAAACCTTCAATCCTCCCCTTCCCTGTGAGTTTGAGATTCTGACAATTTGGTTTTCCCCAAGCCTTCCTGGGTACCATCCAATCAATGTTTAATTTCCCAAACTGGCTCTTTGAGAAGATTTATTTCCTTGTGTTTGTATTGCAAACAATATTTTTTCTAAACTTTGCACAAAACAAGGGGAGAATGCTGATTTTTTTCTATTTATTTATTTACTGAAGAAAGGGGTTTTTACAGTGAGGAAAAGGCACCGCTAGAGAGAGCCATGGTGTGCAAGCTGGCGGTGGGTGGGGCTTCCACACAGCCAGAGGGATGGAAACCCTCCACCAGGCACCCTGTTCACCAGCCCCCTCCCTTCTCCCACTACTTCCTTTGGACAGGAATTCCCTGTGGAACTGTTGCCACATGGTGCTGTCCTGCATTGTGTCAAGTTGTCCTTGACTTCCCACGATTGTCTCTTTGTACCCATCCCTCAAATGTCCACTGAACATGACCGTGGGTTTCTCTTGTTCTCTAGTCTGAAGTCCAGTCCTTTAAGGTCTTTCCTATCCAAGAAAATGCCATCCCCTAACCAAACTCAAGGTCCACCGCTTTATCTGTTTCCTGCTGCATCTTTGGTCTTCATCTTATCGTGCTTCCTTCCTCCCTAACTACCTGGAAAGGTGGGTCTTCTCAGAGGGCCGACCAGAGTGTCTGGGATGACATGCACGCTTCATACCCAATAACCAGCCATTTAACTGATAAACACGACCCATCCTTGGATTTTTAAAATCATTTCATTGCTTTATAAAATGCCCACATTCTCATGTGAAGCAAATGTAAGTAATACAAAACTACAGAGAAAAAAAATAACTAAGATACTAAAATGACTTTATCTAAAACATGACTTCCTTTTTTTTTTTTTTTTTTTAACAGGGGCCGCTAGCTTCCCAAGCCAGCGCTTAACCACTGCGCCACTCAGCCGGCCCTAAAACATGACTTCTAATAGTTGGTTACTATCATTCTAAATTTCCCGGTGGTGCATACACACAGATAACAGACTGGATAACCACACAGATACAGAGATGGAAATGCAGGTGAAAGCGATTTTAGAAAAATGGCCCATTCATTACACATACTACTTTTTCAGGTTTTGAGAATAATTTTATTTGCGTATAAAAGAAGCACTGATGTGAAATTGCAATAATTGCTAAACTACAGTTAAATGTCTTCTTACAAGCCTGGTTAATTCTTAATACCCAGGTTTAGTTCCCAAAAAGATTGAAAACAATTGGGATTTGGGGATTACTGGCTTTTCATTATTTCAGTCTTCAAAATATTGCCATAAATATAACTTAAATATTTATTGATTCTTTGCCATAAATGTTGGAGACTTTTGTACAAATATGTTTTTTCTCACTTTCCATCCTACCCCTTGGGGTGTTTTTTTTAAGTTATATTGTTGTTTTTGTATTTCCCAAGTTTATAACATATACATATGTTTTATTGTGTAATAATAAATCCCATAGTTGCTTTTTCCTAGCTCAATATTCTAATAGATTTACTTATTGGTGCCAGCCCTTCTAGCTGGTTTTCTCTGTTTTCAAAATCTTTGTTTTGATCTCTCATTTCCCCCCAAAATGCTTATTTCTAAAGTTTTTGAGTTGTTTTGTGCATGACTCTTGTAGATATAGCATGTTGGGTTATTTTGTTAAGGAGAAAAAATATATTTTATTGCAGGAGGGAACTAGATTTAGAAATTAGAAATAGAATGTGCTAAGCCAATACATCCAGAGTAGGAATGCTGAGAGAAACAGAGAAGATGAGGAGGGAAGGCCTGCAAAGCCTTGTCATCTCATGACCCCATTAATGAGTGCATCCAAAGCCTGGCTGGGATGCGGGTGAGTGAAAAGCAGACGTACCTGGCTAAGGCAGAGTTTTGCAGACAACATTCTTGTTTCCTGATTAGGTGTCCTTCCCTCATTTAAATTTCTTTACAAGAAAAAAGTTCGCAAGGGAATGGAGTATTATGGGCTGTATTATGGGCTGGGGTGACAGCATTCCTTTGTTTACCTGGCCAATATATAAATAATAAGAACAATTTAATACAGTATATGATATTATCGATAGACTGGCGCCCTCTTGGAGTTTTGGAAGAGACAAAGGTTGAAATCTCAGAAGGGTGGAATTGGATTGTATCAGTCTGGAATTAGGAACCACTGACATACTCTCCGTGGGGAGCCATCACCAATGCAAAGGACACCCCAAGATCGAGACAGGCAGGCCCTTCCTTATAGATGTGTTTGGCACACGGGTGATTGTGGTGGCTCCCTGACTGCATGCAGTGCCCCACCCTCGCCACCAGGAGCAGGGCTCCACATCCAAGAAAGTTAGGTGAGCGGCATTCTCAAAGCCTGCGTCACTTCCCTCAGAACCTGGGAAACAGTACTTTCCAGTCTAGTGACTTTGGCTTTTAGTGCAGAGAAATCTGCAGCTAATTTACTTATTTTCTTCTTGGTAGGTAACTTGCTTCTTATTTTTTTCTCTGCCTTGATGCCCACATAAGGTGATGCCCATCCTTATTCAATAGCATGCTGTCAAATTCTTCCCTGGGACCTACTGTGTGTTTTTAATATCCAAATTCAAGACTTGATAAAAAAAATGAAGTTCCCCTATAGCATTGGACGCCTTCTCATGGCCCCTTATGCTGACCTCCTGTACTCATCACACACACAGCGACTCCCCTGCCCCCCACACAGCAGCTCTCTGTGATCACTTTCTGTGTTTTCCCATTAAAGGGACTGTACTGTTCCCAAGGGCATTTTCTATGCCCTTGTCTCTGTTTCGTTCAGTTATTCTTCCGTTTCTCCAGTTGTGTCTAATGTACTTTGTATCTCTATAATAATTTCATTTTTCCCTAATGTCCGTTTCCCTGAGCCCCGCCATCTTCATCCGTTTCTATTATCTTACCATCTATTGTATCTCTTTCTTGAACAGTTTTCCAAAAACACCAGTTGTCTTCAATTTCCCCAAGCTCTTCACATGTTTCTAATTTTTTAATTGACACATGTCCTACCTGCTTTGTTCTCATCCCTCTCCCTCAGCCCTTTCTTTTCTCAACACCTTTTGGAAACCCTGATATTTGCTTCCTGGTATTCACTCATCTTCCCATAGGAGCGGTGTGCTTTCTGGGCTAGTATTTGGTGAATGAGTAGGATAGGGAAGGAAGCCGGATTAAGCTGACGCCGTTCAGTTATGTTGGGTTGGGATCTACGTCCATGTCTGGCATTCAGGTGGCTCTTACGTGTTCCATGACACCCCGCAGCACACAGCTGCTTGTGCTATGAGCTGTTGATGTGGCTTCCTCTCCCTTCAACACCTTACCTGATCTCCATCAGTATTCCTTGGCTAGGAGACAGGCTCTCAGGGAATTGAGACGGCACATCTGTACTCTTCTTTCAGTTCTGCCCACCTCGCCATCATGGGGCACAAAGCTGAGTCGAAAAACCATTCCTCCCCTGTTTTATTTCTTTTCTCCCCTTTTTGCTTTGTGTGCAACCCACATCTTTAGATTTAAGGATCACTGGAAGGCACTTTCAGGACCGTAAGGGCAGCATTCTGAGGGCTTTTAAAGAAAACTGCATTCAGCTCAAGGTCTAAGGAGATCTGTGCTGCCTCTTTCCATCCTTCCACATTTGGGTTCAGATTTCATTGCATTTGGCAGAAGGTCTTCATAGTTTGTGGTTTGGGGTTGTGGCCATTTCCTTGTTGCAATGGGAATAGTGTCCTTTTTACTTGTAATTCCTGTGTGTGTGTGTATCTCAGAAGAAAGGCATTTTAGCTGGAATTAGCTCCTCTGATCATGTTTACTTCATTGTTACAAAACATACACAAGATTTTTTTTTTTGGTTGGGGCAGATGCAGGAGAGAAAACAAAAATTATAATGGTGACGTTGAATTGTCTAATCCTCTTTCTTTGTTCTCTAAAGATTTGCACGAGGAGGGAATTCTAAGGGGGCAGAGATGCTGTAGTGATAGCTTGTCTATCCAGCATTCAGTGATTTCTCCAACAGCCAAGGCGATTCTGAGGAAGCTGCCTTTAAACAGGCTCTGGCTGGTGGATTCCTAGATTGCTTAGCCCCACACAGTTCTGCTTTTTGTCCCTGACCTTTAAAACTCAGAGACAGGGCAGTAGCCAGGAGCAGGTGAAATGATATCCTACTTCTAAACCTGGCTCTGTCTTTACCAGCTATAAGATTTTGGTGACATTTTGCAACTTTTTTAAAGGCTCAGTTTGGTCACCTGTGAAATGGGATTTTATGTTGATCAAATAAGAATGTATGTGAGAAGAGTTTTTCAAGCTGTAGGGCCATTGGCCTGGGAAAAGGTATTAACAGTGACAGGAGAACAGGTAAGGCATCCAAGAGGCACATCCTCAAATGAGATCCCCTCTTCTTTCCTTAGTTGTCAGATGCTTGTTCTCACTGACCTTCAATTTCCCCACCAATAGGAGAGATAATAACCCTATGTAAGATTATTGAAAACATTTAATGAGATGATCATATAAGTGCAGTATTTGGAGGCAGTGATGGGAAAATTGATGAAACTCAGTTAATAACTGGAGTCTCTTTACTTTCTTGTTGATATATTTTATCATAAAGAGTCTAAAAGACTTATGGTGTCAACAATCAGAGGGACCCTTGCATGCCTCCTCCATTGCCTGTGCCCAACCAGGGTCAATTATCTTCTTGTTATCTAAATACTGTCTATCTAACAACTGTCCACGGAGCCATCAACACCAAAAAAATAAAACATAACATGGAAGCAAAGCAGGCTCTGCACCTGGATTAGAACTCACTGCAAATGTGGCTGACTCAGCCCTGCTCTCTGTGACCTCCAGTCTCTTTTTCTTGCCTGGGAGGTCTTTTCTGGGGTTGACCTGCTTCTCTGGAGTTACAGGACCCCCATGCAAGCCAGGTTTCTCCTTGACTGCTCTACCCCTTGCCTGCTCTGGCGGTAGGATCTAGACTGTTCCTGCACAGGCTAGCCCTTGCCATCGGTCTCCACTCACCCACTCTGGGGTCTTAGATAAAGCCTTGCCAACTCCCCACCTTAACATCCATCAGTGTCAAATGAGGGAATTGGACTAGATCATCTCTGTGTTTATTCTAGAACCCAAGAAAACAAATGCATGGGAAAGCTTTTCAATTATTTTCTGGGTCAATGAGGGACAACCCTAACTGGTAGCAGCATCCTTTTCCATCTGGCCCGGAAGGGTTTCTAAATCTCTTTCCACATGATGGTCCAGTTTGCCAGCATCATCAGCAGGTGAGTTCCAGTCTCTTCGTGTGCATAGCCCATGAGACTCTAGGGGCAGGGATGGTTTTTCCTGCTGCTTGAAAACTCAGCACCAAACACCATGCCTAGCACAGGTGGGTGTTGAAAGGGTGCAGACTGTGTGGCTTCCTCCCAGAACCAAAGCCCTTGCTCCTACACATTTGGAGCACGCTGGATGGTGATGTCATTTGTATGGGAAGGGGCATGGGATGCTCCTTTATTTCTCTGAGAAAGTAGGAGCTGTTTCTCCATGTCTTAGAGATGATGTAAGTGGAGCAGAGGACCATTCTCCGAAGGGAAGAGGCATCATTAAGAGCAATAACAGTTCCTGCCTACTTGGCTTATTCTCAGAAAGCAAAGAGCAGTTACTGTAAGGAAGCCGGCTGTCTGGGCCAGCAGCTTTATCAATGAATAATTTCCTGAAAGGAAGAGAATCTGTGGAGACTGTACAGTGTATTTGATCTTGGTGCGTGCACCAGGCACGCAGGACTATCTTTGATTCAAAGGAAGCGAGATAATTGTTTCCCAAACAGACTCTCGCTGGAGAGCTTGCTCCTTCCCATCCTGGTGACCCTGAACCAGCAGCCTCAGGTCTGCCCCAGACAATTATCCTGTTTTGCTAGGGAACAAATTGCTCTTTTGGGGTAATTCGGAGCAAGTTTGCCAAGTTCACAGCGATGCCGGGGGAGCCTCTGGGGAAAAGCTCTCTCCAATTCCCCTCTCTGGCCCTTTGAAAGGAAAGCAGGTCATTTTTTAAAGAATTCCAAAGAAAGCAGCTAATTCTGAATGATGCATCCCACCTTGCGAAAGGCCTCAGGGGTAATGCGTTTGGTTCCTGGTGCTGGTCTGATGCTGGGGAACCAATTTCCCATGCAAGTAATTATGCATGCAATTAAGTAATTGTAGATGGAAAGGAGGAAAAGCAAAAAGGGACAATGCCAAAAAGAAGTTGCGTGCATTTCACTTTCAAAAGACAGCCTGCCTGTGGGACAGGGAGTTGAACCCAGCTTGGATTTTGTTCTCACAAATGATTGAATGAAATCAGGAGGTTGGAAAGAGTAAGATGTCAATCTGGTATAATGCTGTCGCTGAGAATATGGGCCCTGAAGCCACACCACTGTGTGCAAAGCCTGGGTCTGTCATTTATTAGCTGTGTGACTTTGGGCAAGTTACCTAAGCTTTCTGTGCCTCCTCTTGCTCTAAAATCAGATTAATTACAATATCTATTTTATATGGTTGCCAAAGTTTAGATCAATGTGTGTATATGTATATATATACCTTATATCTTACATGAGTGTGTGTATGTGTGTTACGTATAATGCATCTATATGGCTTTGAATAGTACCAGGCACTTTCTAATTGTTAGCTATTAACTGACGATGTTTTAAGTTAGTTGTGAGCTCTCATTTTATAGGGGAGCCAAGATATATAGCATCTTTTCTTCTGATCTTCCCCACCCTTAGGACTAAAAAAATCAACCAGACAGAAGAGAGTAAGGAAATAGAAGGTGCTTAGTCTAGGAGATGACAAAGAATAAGGGGCTTCTGACTCTGGCAGTGAAAGGGTCAAGCCACAGCACCCCAGGGCTCCCCAGAGAAGCAGTGTTGTTTACAGTATATGTTTAAAATAATATTCTTGCTTAGTTGGGCCTCCCCTTGGGACAATGCAATTTCAACAGTAACAGAGGATTAATTAAAGCTGGTCCCGCTGGTGAGGCTGGTGATTTGGGATGCAGCCGAGGGGGACCCCCACTAGCCCCACTCACACCAGGAAGAGGGCAAGCCTGCTGGAAGTAATTAGTGTGGCCCAAGGGCAGACCGACACTTTGGCCCCGTTTCTATACATTTGATTAATATTTTAATTTCACTTCCTCTGAATGCAAGAATAAGGAAGATAGGGACTCCCAAGGCCAAAATCAATCAAGGATGGATCTCTTCCCAGGCCATCCTGGGCAGGGCTACCTATTTTTCATACCTGGTCGGGGCCTCTGGATTTATGGCTCCATGCCATGAGGGGTGGGCAGGCAGGAGGTTTCATTTGCTGGAACAGACACAAAGACACACCCTGGGGACAAGCAGTGAGCTGCAGGAGGGAGAGGGGAGGCTCCTTGGTGCTCAAGAAAAGACCCAGGAGCCGCCCGCAAGCTGCTGGAAGCTTACCCCACACAGCAGGCCTGGTGCTTCAAGCTGCCATGTTTCAGGCTACTGGCCTTGCCTCAGCCCAGCCACCCTCCACGGCTCAGGGAGTGGCTTCCTCAATCAAATAGGTGACTGTCCACTATCCTGGGTCAAACCCTCCCAGAACGGACTTCATGGGCTCTGTGGTCCTTTCTGGAAGTTGTGCGTAAAACTACAGGGAAAGAGAAAGTCCTGAGCTCCCTCACCTGCAACATGTTAATTACCACTGCTCTCGGGGCCCCTATTCCCTTTACGACAAAGGCCAACCTCCTGAGTATGACACGCAGACATTCCACGGCCACGCATCCCACTTGGCATTTTTCTCCTACGCTGTGTCACCCGAGCCTACCCTATGGATATGGGTGTTCAGAGTGGCACCAGTCTGCTCCTAGAGCGCCCTGCTAGTGTACATCTCTGCCTCTCTCTGCCTGGAAACTCCCTACAGAGACCCAGGTCAAACTTTGCTTCCTAGCCCCGGTCCCGCTGAGCTCCCAAATATCCCCCTAGAGCATGAAGGAGGGCTGTTGGAAGGCAGGTGCCTTATGTTCCCACGCCTGAATGTCCACTTGGGACCGCAATCTGGCAAGTGGACTAAATCAAAAAATTAGCAATAAGACCTTGGGTGCTGAAAGCAGTTTATGGCTCTGGGCTTTGAATTCGAAAATGTAATAATCAAATAAAATATGTTCCAAAAGGAACAGGCACATTTCTAGAGCTGTGCTATTCAGCACAATAGCCACTGGCCACATGTGGCCATTTAGCTTGAAATTAATGAAAATTAAAGTAAACATTCAGTTTGTCAGTCACAGTAACACCTCTCGAGTGCTCGGGAACCACGTGTGCTAGTGGCTTCTGTACTGGGTTGGATTGTTTCCTGTAGTGTAGAGTGTGTATACTCATGTAGAATATCATATAGAACATTTCCGTCACAGCAGAATCTTCTAGGAGTTCTCTAGATTGCACCACTGCTGACGTCCTGGAGTTCTAGAAATCAATTCCCGAGCTGCGTGCTTTCTCTCCTGCTGACGCCGGGCCTTCCTTTTAAAATTCCTAGGATGATAGGGCGAGCAGCTCCCCACATACCAGAGTGTGTTTCCTGCACATGAATTTGTTGGATCACCTTTTGGTTAGGAGAGGAGAGAACAAGAAATAAAGGGGTTCTCACCCTCTTTTCTTGGGACATCCAAATCCTTCCTTATGCAGTGGGTGGTTGGATGGGGGATTTGGGGGCTCCTGGGGTTCCTGTGGGGTAGGCACATCTCTGGGTGGGGCCAGATATGGATGGGAAGCCCCCTGAAGTAGACCTGCCTTCTAGATGGGCCTTCCAGCCTGCCCAAAGCTGGGGCTTTGGAGACAGGCTCAGGACAGAAAATGTCAGGGGGAAGAAAAATTCCTGAAAGAAACATGGATGCATCTTTGAAACTATCCTAAAGAGTGTTTTCTGAGCCTAGAAGGCAGGGGCAAGCTCAGGTCAGGGAAGGGAAGAGCCTCGTTTGAGTGCCAGCTCACCACCGCCTTGCTGGTGACTCTTGGCATGTCACTGGGCTTCTCTCTGGGCCAGCACTTTCCCTGTCTGCCCCTCACGGGTCTCAGCAAGCCCTCTCAGGACCCCTGATGCTGAGTGTGTGCCCAAGGTTGGAGCCTGTTCCTTCTGGAAGCTCTTGGAATGGTGCAATCAGGAAATCCACCGAAGGCCTTTTGGTGCAGGAGATGCAGTCTGCCCACTTGAGGGCTCCTGGGGAAGCAAGGAGTCACCCTCGGACCCATGCTCTCCACTCCATCCCCTTCCAGGAGATGTGAGGGGAAGGCCGGTCTCTGCAGGCCCAAACCAGGGGAAGACATCAGCCGCCGGGGAGTTTGGAGGTCTTCCAAACTCCTGAGGTTTGCTGCTGATCTGTTTTCCACACCGCCACCGTGCTTGGGTGATGGAGACCCAGCTGACTAGAAATGGATGAGAAATAGCCCAGGCGACCATGCTCTCCACAGGCTTCGTGCTGACGTGTCCCTTCCCGGGCGTCCTCTCCTTTGACATTCTCATCATCTCCTCCAGGAAGGCAAGGTGGGAATCGGTGGTGTGAACACTACAGACGCAGAAGTTAAACATTGCCCGCGTCCCTCAGCAGAAGCGGCAGAGCTGGGTCTCAATTCAGGGCCGTCAGCTGACGCTGGGCTTGCTGGGCAGCTCTGCTCTGGAAAGGCTGCCTCTGGGGGGAGCGGGGAGGCCCAAAGCTCTGTGAAGCTGCATGTCATTCCAGCGGGTGGCTGGGCTGGGACACCCACTCGCCGTTGTAAATGTATGGGGCGGCTAACATAGAGGTGTTGCGAGCACCAGGAGACAAGCTCAGTGTCTTTCCTTTTTCAGGTGAAGAACTTGGTCAAATTCACCTCCTTGGCCCACATGCCTCCTTTGCAACAGAAGGAGAATGATTCCCCGCCCATAGGCTTGGTTTGAGAACAGAAGCCTTGCATTGGAACACCTGGCACATAGTAGGTGGCTCACACTGTGTCTTTTCTTTTCCTATGTTGTTTTCTTTCTTTCTGCAGACTTGGGGGAATTGGTTAGAAAGAGGCAGAGAAATGGACGGAGCTCCTCGGTCCTGGCCCTACCGGGAGGACCCAGGCTGGTGCACGGCCGCCCTTCCGAGGGGTGAGCCTGGCTCTCCCCAGACTGTCCTGTCTGGCTGAATGCTCCTCCCCTAGGGGAGGAGGGGCTGTTGCTGTGAGAACCTGCTGTGAGAACCCGCTCTGAGGCCCCAGAGCCTGAATGCTGTCTTTCTTACTAGTCCCATTCCTGATTCTGGAAGGCCATGCCATCCATGCTGCCCTTTCCAATAACTCTGTCCACCCATGACGTTCTACTCGTCCCTTCAACCAGATATGGGTAGGGGTGGCTCCTTGCAAATGAAAGGAAGAGGCCAGGTCCTTGCTCCCCTCTGCTTTGGGGTAGGCGACTCAGGCCTTTTGCATAATTTAGCAAGAACTGCATGAACTCACTCTTCTCCCCATCTGGCAGTCCTGCTCACTTCTCTCTACTTGGGTTTCTGGGGGAGGGGGGTAGGTGGTGTGATTAATCCAGAACCAGGGTGAGAAGAAAGCTGCCAAGCGCCCCAGGATGGGGCAAGGCCCACAGCAAGTGGGGCCTGGCCGCACCCACTTAGGGAAAGCAAACGCAGCTGCCAAGGGACTCTGCCCTCTGTGAACAATTTACCTCTTGTTGCCTAGCTCTTGTATCCTCTAGAAAGGAGAGGGCAGACCAGGAGACACAGGGGCCTGGGAGGCACGTGTTCTGGCCCCAACTCCTCCTTGACTCTGTGACCTGAGATTGGGGAACACAATTGGAATTTAGGAGAGATCTATTTCTTAACTGTAAATATGGCCAAGTGTAAGCTATCAGCGACTCATCAAATCTAAAGTCACCTTGGCACATGCTCTTTTAAAGAAAGCAACCACCCGTTTTCACAGGTTGGAGCAAATTTACCCAGTGTTATGGGGGCAAAGTCTGGGGTCCCCCTGCTGAAACAGAAATGGCGTCATAGGGTTTGTGCATCCCTTTTGTCTCCTGGTTCATAGTCACATGCCTTTTGTGCCAATAATAATAATAACAATGATTAATTTTTATTGGGTTCTGACAGTGAGTCAAGCCCTGTCTAATCACTTTCCCTGCCATCTTACTTAATCCTCAGCAGATCCAAGAGGTCATTGTGATGCTCGTAACCATTTACGAAAGGAGACGAGGGTTCAGAGAAGGAAAAACGCCTGCCCAAGCTGACACTCCGCAAATTTAGAGCCTAGTCCTGTGAGACTTAGAACCCTGTGGACAGCTGCTAACCCTCCCGGGCTCTCGCTTCTCCCTGGAGTATCCATGTGGGGGGGCCAGCCTGAGGTCCACATGGCCCGTCCTCTGGTCAGCTGGGCTCACAACACAGGACCTCCCAAAGTCACAGGCACCAAATGCCAGGCCTCTTCTCTCTGCCGATCCAGCAGCCCCATGGATTCCAGACCCTCACCAAGTGGGGGCAGCATGGTGAAGCCTCCTGGCCCTGAGGCCAGGAGCATCCCTAGCTGGGGCTACTCCCAGGAGCTGCTTCTGTGGGGGAAGCCCATGAGAGTCTCCCTAAGGGTCTGGAAGGCACAGGGACACACTGAAGAAAGTAAGTGGAGAGGCAGGAAGGGGAGAAGGAAAAGCATTTTAAGGCGATACTAAAAAACATTAGGGGGCAACATTTGTCCTGCCTCCCGAAACACAAAGTAATCATGGAAGCAAAGTGGGAGCAGACATTTGAGACTGTCCCTATTTTGGACATCATTTTGGACATCATTTTGGTCAACATGCTCATTGAAAAGAATAAAAAATCTCTGTATCTGAGTCCATTTCTGAGGAAAAAAAAATGAGCTAACTGTTACATCCATCTTCTAGCTGGTGCCGGACGACTCCTCTTATTCCTTAAAAGATTTCTTAAATGTAAATTGATCAAGAGGATACTAATGTTCCTTAGTCTTACCTTACATTCTTCAAAATTGTAGCTTTTTTTCGGGACTGCAGGTGTCTGAGGACTTGATGGGAAGCCAGCCCCCTTTCCCCAGCTGGACATTAGTGATGGAAGGTCATGGCGAGCGGCCGGACGCACTGGATGCTGGCCAGACCTGCTCTCGTCTGCTTCCTGATGCCGAGTCTCCTGAAAAGTCACTTACACTTGCATGAATTGCCTTATTTCTAATGCAAATGACTTCTAAGAATTCTTGACTTTTGCTGAGGACGAAATGGAATAATAGATCTAAAGTGTCCAACTCAGAGTCTGAAGCGCAAGGATCACTTAATTAATACTTTCCTGTCTTTTCCGCTCCTCCTTCCACCCTTTCCTTCCTGCCTTCCTTCGGAGGGTCAGGGCTGTGGGTCTGGATAGGAGGTGGCAGGAGACATGGGTGAACGTCACAGGCATGCTTGTTGGGTACAAGGACCTGGAGAGTGCTGTAGAGGCTCCAAGGAGAGGCTCAATTTTGGTCACGAGTGGGATGACAAAGTCACCAGAAGCCACATGCCTCTGGGGTACCCTGCCCATGCTGGCTGTGGGTTCTCTTCAGCTGCTTTTCATTTCACAGAGTTCTCCAAGCTCCAGCTCCAAAGACATGGCCCTGTGACATCCTCTCTGAGACAGAATCAAGCTCTCGCAAGCTCAGACCGCTTGGATGCCACGCAGGGTTGCCGTCCAGTGGTCCCGCCCTGTGACTTGCTATTTCTGTGTCTCTGAGAAAACCCTGCGAGCCAACAGAGAGACTGCCCCTGTCCTTGGTCTATCTGAACACCTGACACTGCTGCACATATTGTAGCCACAGTGGGTGGCAGAACAAACCACCTGGACTCCAGCGCCATATTTCGGCCACGTGTCTACTTACAGGAGGTCCAAAGTCACATTCTGTGTCTTCAATGGAGAAAGATGAGTCCTGGAAAAGCTAACACTAAGCTCTGACCAAGGACAGGAATTGCCTACATCATTTATTTTATCAGCCATTCAATAAGCACTTAGCCCACCTCTTCTCTGTCCTGCTCAGCATAGGTAGGCTGTCTCTGCGCCAGACCATCTCAGCCTAAATGGAGTGTGTGTGTGTGTGTGTGTGTGTGTGTGTGTGTGTGTACATGCGTGTGCGCTGGGAGTGGGGTTCGGCATCAAATAAATACATACAAACTCAGAAGATAAATGACAATCCAAGATCAGTGTGGCTGCTTCTATGAATAGGAATAATGGGGGAGAGAAGGCAAATTTAGATCCAGAGGAGAATAAGTAGGTGTGCTTCAGCCCTGCTCTAGTCAGGGGCCTGGGAGACGTCTCTGGGACAGTAACACATCTGGAAGTCCATTTAACTCGGGCCCAGCATTTCCTCAGAGGGAAGTTTTTGGTCCCACTGAACCCTTTCTGAGTGGAAAGAAGGTTGGTTGGTCAAGAGAGGGGTCCTACCTGTCAGCCCCTCCAAGGGCCACGTTACTCAGCACTAGCCTTGGCTACAGGAAATGTTGGGTACAGGAAATGGGTACAGGAAATGTTGGGTACAGTTCTTGGGTACAGGAAATGTTGAGTCAAAAAATTCAGTGGATTCGTTAATTCTTCTTTCACACTGGAACCTGGGAGCTTGAATTTCTGGGGCGACAGTGAAGGGAAAGTGTTGGACATCTGAAGTGACACACGGACTTGCAAAGGCTGGTCTCAGGCAGGGCTCTCCACCATTTCATCCACATACTCCTTATCTCAGGCTGAGTCAGAAATTAGAATACCAAGGCTCTGCTAGGAGAATGGAGTCAAGCGGGCAAGCAGACTGTGGGCCAACCAGGTAAGGACCTGGGTCTGACCTGAACTACCTGGGAGCACTTGAGAAATGTCACTTAACCTCCTCAAGCCTCAGTTTCCTCATCTGTGAAATGGATTTGAAAAAGCAGACCTCCTAGGGCTATCTATGTTGAGGTTAATTGTGATAAAGTATTCAGAAGCCTCTATCTAATAAAGTATTGAAAACATCCTGGCAACTTATGCGTATTTACAAAAGGACCTCAACTCTGTTTTTCTTCATTTAATCTCCAACGTGAGGTCTTGTGGGAACCAGTGAAATTTGTCTCCCTTCCATTTGAACTGTGAAGATCAGGGTCTCATCGTTCAGTCCCCATTGTGCAGTTGGAGAAGCAGGTCAGGGCGAAACAACATGCCTCAGGCGCATGAAGAACCATATTTAGAGTCAAGGTGAACATTCTGAACTCTCAGGCATGCCCCCAGAATCCCATCTAAAAACAGCCTCTTGCTGACATTAAACAACAACAACAACAACAAAAAACTCATATGCAAAGCTTGGAATCAGCCAGGCTTTATCCTCTAGGCGGGCTCACATTCCACACACATGAAGGGTCTCCCGTCATCCTTCTGAAATCCTTCTCATCTTCGGCGATTCCTCCAACTCGGAAGGCAGCAGGCGGCCTCGAAAATAAAGTGATGCTACCCAGACGTGCCTTCACAGTACCTAGTAAGCCCTTAAAACCTGTGTGACCTCCAGCTCAAGCGTTTACTCTGCGGAGCCTTAGTCTCCTCACCTCTGAAATGGAAATAATGAAGTCTTCCTTTAAGCGTCAAATGAGGTAAAGCACGCGGCACTTAGTAAATGCCCCTGCCATGCCATTTTCCTGAGAGGGTCAATTTTTTCTCTGGCTGTTTGATTTGAATTCAGAGAAGACCTCATCCTGGAGCAGCAGAACTTTTGGGACTTCAATGTACAGTGGGAGCAGCTGGGGGCGCTCGGTGAGAAGCGGTTCCGATCCAGCGGATGTTGGGTAGGACCTGAGGTGGGGATCCTGTGTGTCTAGCACCCCCTCAGGATTACACTGGTCAATGAAGTACCCTTTGAGCAGCAAGGCGTTAGTGGAAGGAAGGAAGGAAGGAAGGAAGGAAGGAAGGAAGGAAGGAAGGAAGGAAGGAAGGAAGGAAGGAAGGAAGGCAGGCCCCAGGAACTCACTCACCTTTTCTTCCACGTGAGGTCACAGGGAGACGATGCCATCTGTGTGAACCAGGTAGCAGACCCTCACCAGACGCCAAATCTGCTGGCACTTTGATCTTGGACTTCCAGCCTCCAGAACTGCGGAAAATAAATTTCTGTCACTTGGAAATCACCCAGCCTGTGGCATTTTGTATGGCAACTCGAATCAGACTGAAATACCAAGTGTCAGGGCTGTGAGAGAGGGGATGACCCCAGGCTGTCCAGGGGTGAGTGGTGGGTCAGGAGTGGCACCTGCCCTGGTTGGCATTTTTTACTGTGTGACATTGTCTCCTCTCTTATACAGGAGCCAAAAAGAGGAAAAGAAAAGGAAATGAAAATAAATGATTCCTATGTGAGAATCAGAGACGGTCATGGTGAAAGATAACTTACTCCAAAGATGTGAGATTTGAACCCTGAGAGGAGAATATGGTTGACTGACACTTCAAGGTCATGCAAGGGGGCTTGCCACAGACCTTGGGCATCACTATACCGATTTCTAGAATCTTCTCTGGGCCAATGCTGTCCTGGGAAATGGGCTACAAGGCAGCATTTGCAACTGATGATCCTTTACCGTGTAACACACACACACACACACACACACACACACACACACACACACACACACATCACTGAGTAGTAGGAAGTGTTGGGCATATCCCACTTCATTGTATCCAACCTTATGACCCTGTTGTTTTAGTACACGCTCGTCTGGTGGCCCAGCCCATAAGTTCACCATTGCGGAGAACCAGGGTCTGGTTTCATGCAGGTCTCACCAGGTTCCTCACCTGGGAAAGTTCATGGAGTGGTGTTTTCAGTGCCCCCGTGGGAGCTGGCTTCACACACACGCCCCTGTTCTCTCCTGATACCTTCATGAGCCAAGACTGATTTCTCAACCAGAGAGTCAGGTGTGTGCTTTGGGACAAGGGGTTGCTGTGAGGAGCCAGATTTTTCCGTGGTGAAATGTTTGTAAGGTGATAGCTCCACACATGGTCCTCTCCCTCAAATTCATTTATGTAGTGATAAAAAACCACTGTGGTCTGCCCCCAGTTGTCTTGTTGGCTTCGTCTCCTTTGCATTCCTCACCATCTTTTCTTACAGCAGTGTGGTTTGCTTTACAGTTCCCTAATTGAGTCATGCTGTTTTTAGGCTTCTGTGCCATTACTCATTTGTTTGTTCTGCTTGGGATGGCATCCTCTCTTTCTGAAGACAACACAAGGACCCCTCCCCTCGCCCCGAGAATGCCACCTCGCTCCCTCTCTCACAGCCCACCTTTTTCTGAGGACTCCCCTGCTCTCTTCTCCAGCACTGTGCATGATATTCTATTTCAGCCCTTCATCTGCCTCTAGTCCAATGATTTTCTTGGATCTGCATCTCCTGCACATGCCCAGGAGTTCCTGGAGATAATGGATGGTGCCTGATTCATCTCTGTAGTCCTGACACAGAGCTAGGGCCCGGCGTGGAGAGGCTTTCATGAAGGCTGGTTGAATAAATGAAAGAACAAATGCAAGGTCAGTGAATACCAATAGGCTAGGTGTGAGCTGTGCTCCACCGAACCATCGCTGAAGCCCTTTGGGCACAGCCTCCATCTGGAAGGATGCACCGACCTTTATTTATCTGCCCTGGCCCCTGAGCTCTGACCCTCGGAGCACTGGCACTTGACAAGGCTCTATTCTTGCCACCTTTTTCCCTCCTCTTCTGCTTCAAATGGACCCAGAGATGAATCAGGTCAGAAAAACCCAAAGACTTCCCAGCTCCCCGCCGTGACTCCGTACCTGGGTCTGAGTTACTGTACAGCGTTTTGCCTACAAAGGACTTGCTGTTCCTAAGTCATACTCAGCTGGTGCTCACCTGGACTCCATGCTGAGTGCACTGTGTTTGCCCCAGTGTAACAGCAGAACACCATAGTTAAGTCTTCAAAGCCTCCTCAGACCGCTTCTCCATTGCCTGCAGCTGAAAGTCACAGAAACTCTCAAAGGCGCAGTCCCTTTGTCTGTCAAACTAGGGACAGTAATCCAACCTCCCAGCATCTTAGAAAATTTAAATGAGATAGTTGGCCTACAGTGAGGGCACAGTGATTATGGCATGGGTGCTTGCTTGTTTGAATCATGATCATTGTTGAGTCTCAAGGTCTTCACACACTGACCATCAGCCTTTGAGCCCCTGAGCAGGGGGCCCGCTGACACCCGGTCAGGATTCTGACATATAGAGCTGTGAGCTTATAAACAGGCGCTGCTTGACATTGCTAAGTCTGTGGTGATTTGTTACGCAGTGCTGGCAAACTGATGCAAGAGCATGAGGGGGCCTCCTGCAGCCTGGAGGTGGGGAGGCAGGGATACATCTGGCGAGGTGCATGCCCTGGTGTCTGCTGTTGGTGATGATGGAGGCAGGGAGTCCCAGAGCCAGAATAGCCATGGAGATCCCTGAAGGAGGTCACCTCAGGGGGAGAACCATTGGCCAGAGGCATGTTGACTATTCCCACAGGTAGAGGATCCACTCAAGGCCAGGTGCGGACCATTTGGGCTGGTTTTGTGAATTCAGCTGGTCAGCCACAGAGCCCTGGGGAAGGAACAGGGCTGGTACGTGTTGTGTCCGTGCTATAGGAGCACACATGGAGATGTATCTGTGCACACGTGTGCATGTGTGTACACATGTTGGGGGGGTGGATAAAGGGGAGAGTTTCGTAGCCTGACAGCATCCTGGCACTTGGTATTCACGTGCTCTCTGCTTACATGATGTGAGTTAATTCATAGAAAAGCTCTTCAACCAGTGCCTGGTACACAGTTAAGCTCTGAAGTATAATATTACTCTCGTCATTATTGTTATTCTCTACCAATGAACCCTACATCTATCTCTAAGATTTTTGTCAGTCTCTCAGGATGCCCAAACAGACAGTCCAGTGGTCAAATCATGCAGGGAGCTTCCCTTGGGATCCCAGTGCAAGGCTCTGATAAGTCATGCCACACAGGAAACTGTTTCAGCCAGTGTGGTCCACACACATTTTCTTTCTTTCTTTCTTTCTCTCTTTCTTTCTTTCTTTCTTTCTTTCTTTCTTTCTTTCTTTCTTTCTTTCTTTCTAATGACTGTTGGCCTTTTACAAAAGTAGGGTTTTCTATGTCTGCCAACTTCATTTCTCCTTCCAATTCAAAGAGCCTTTTCTGAGCTCTTCATAGACTGGGCATCTCTCATTTGTCCTTTAAGCAGGGGAGAGGAGCAGGCTGATTCATTCCATCAGCAATAGCGACAATTACACGTGCCTCTGCACAGCTTTCTAGATCTTATAAATGCCTTTCCACACGCTCACAATGGTCACACGAGATTAGGATCAATGCCCCACCGTACTGTTGATGGGACTGTGTTTCAGAGAGGCTGTGTGACTTGCCCCAAACCACAGAGCTAGGAGGTAACTGAATGGGGCATACCCTTAGGTGTCTCAGTTTGCAATATTTCAGGGTGCCTTTGAAACATTTCAGGGTGCCTCTGAAATTAGGAGTTCCAGGTAATGTATAAATTGTGAGCTGGGCTACATATACATCAGATGAGAAAGCAAATCCTCCTGATGTTCTGTAATTGAAACAAACCCCGGTGTGGCCCGCAGAGGGGGCCGTATGTGGGCAGCGATCCGAGGTGAGGGTGTGTCTGCCATTCCTGATGTGGGTAGTGGCCGGGGCTGAGGTGCCAGAAGTCTCTGCTGGAAAGGGAAGGAGACACCAGGGGCTTCTGCAGATGGGCTGTTTGCCGCTCACCGAGAAGAACAACATTGTACCAGCATCTGCTGGAGTTTCACAAAGCCCAGAGTGAGACAAGCGTTGCGCACCACCCATAGGAGAAAAATTAAGTGCACTCAACCTTTTTTTGAGCGTCAGCTTCTGTGGAAAGATTGCCCCTTGGTTGTTTGTTGGCATCTCTCCTCTGCACGATGGAGGTTTTCACCTGAAACCACCCGTGCCTGCCTCGCCCCTCGTCTCCACAATGGTCCTCATGGGGCTCTCCAAAGGACATGCACGCAGTGTGGCATCCCGTGCTCCCAGCCCACGGCTCCTAAGAATAACCTCTTGTTCTCTGAGCCTGGGGAAGAAAATAACTTGGTTCGAATGAGGCATTTAGGTTGCCTTGTTGTCTGTGATTGTGCTATTGCGTTTTCCTTCCTGAAAAGAGAAAGTTAACATTTGTTCCTCCAAACTCCTCTCTTCTCCATCTGGAATCAATGGGGGGCCCTCAGCGGATCACCCCTGAGGACTGGCTGATGTTTATAGGATCTTAATCCTGGGGGAAGGGCTGGCTGAGGAGGCTGGTAATGGGATAAGAAACCTCTCCTCTCTAGGGCACCAGCTGGAACCCAGCCCAGGCTCCTAATGAGGGGAAGTTTCCAGCTATCAGGAGGCTCACTCTGTGAAATGAGGGCTGAGTCCAAGGTGCCTTCTGCCCAACCCCCACCCCATTCCTGCTTCAGGTTCAATGTCAAGGATTTCCACATCAATGTCAAGGAGGCACAGGGACTCAAAGATAACCTGGCCATCATCAGTTTGGCATGGATGAGGTGGGAACATGTTTCCTCACCAGTAGAAGAGAACCCATTGTGTGCCACACACTGTGCTGGGCAGAGAACACATTACTTCGTTTAACCCTCAGAGAGGTCCCATGAAGATGGTAGTGCTACCCCAACTGGTGCAGATGGAGAAACTAAGAATCAGAGAGGTTGAGTAATTGGCCTAAGGTTGCACAGGTGATACACCTTTCCAATGACAGGAGCTGTAGTCTTTTCAGTGCTTACTGGCAATACTGAGTCTCTTAAATGTTGAATGGTCTAACCTGGAACCATGTTGCCCATGGTGGGATAGGATACTCACACACACACACACACACACACACACACACGCACGCACACACACACACATACAGACAGACACCTGTCATCAACAGCAGCATTCAGCATTCAAAGCGTGCCATAATTAATACCCACAAAATGATTACAGGTTCATGGCTTATAGCAGGGGATAACAATTTTTTCCCTCTGAAAATGGCCCAAAACTGGTAAATAGTTTTCACTTTATTAGTCATATTGTCTCTGTCACAACTTCTTAACTTTGCCATCCTAACATGAAAGCAGCTATAGGTAATATATAAATGAAAGGGCCTGTCTGCTCTAATCCATTTTATTTACAAAAACAGGTGATGCGATAGGCTTGGCCTATGGGCCACAGTTTGTCAGTGTTTGACTTAGATATGTTCTTCTCCCATTAGGATAAACCAGGAAAGCCTCCCTGGAGGAGAAGCCATTTAAGGTAAGCCTCAGTGAACAGGTGGAATATGGAATATGAAGAGAAGGGGTGGGTGTTACAAGACAGAAACCAGAGTGAATGAAAGCATGGGGCAGGAGGGTACAGAGTGAGTCTGGAAATGAGAACGCTTCAGTGCAGGAGGTCAGCCATGCAGGGCAGCCAGCGTGGTGCAGACATGACCCAGAGGAAGGCCAGGCCCAGTTTGGGGGAAGCTGAATGCCAGGCAGAGGGGGTCCACAATGGTCAACAAGCTCTATCAGTTTTACCAAGATTCCAAATCCTTCATCTGGAAAAGAGGTAAGAATTGGAATCGCTAATGGTTTGAAACAAAGTTAGGGTAGGAAACATGACATGATAGAGCCACAGGGGAACCTATGTTTCTGGGATCAGATGGGGGTATGGGCCTGATCGTAGAGATGGCAGGTGAAGGGCCAGTGGGGAGAGACACGTAGAGTAGAAGGCTGAAAACTACGCGAAAATCGAGGATCAGGCTGACCTTGGTGAAGAAACACACCCCCAGCTGTGCAACCTCAGGCCAGTTACTTAACTTCTTCTTTAACACTGTGTGAGAGTGATGGGTGCCATTCAAGGGCATAGTGACGATGACAGGAGCTGGCACATAGGATGCACAGAGCCCATGTGGGAGGCATGTTAAGACCCGTGTATGAGGCCTTCGCTCACCCCAGACCAAGGAGCTTGCTTCAT
Source organism: Aselliscus stoliczkanus (assembly GCA_033961575.1). Taxonomy (NCBI): domain Eukaryota; kingdom Metazoa; phylum Chordata; class Mammalia; order Chiroptera; family Hipposideridae; genus Aselliscus; species Aselliscus stoliczkanus. The sequence continues at coordinate 155,774,858 of CM066732.1, forward strand.
TTAGAGCAGGCACCGTGGATTTGCTGTGCTGATTGCAAGGTCGGGACATTCTATCTTCATCCGGAGCATGAAGGGGGCTACTGAGGGTTGGTGCGGGGGGCATTTCTGTTTTCCTTGGGAAACCAGGAGGGGCTGCATAGCTATACCCCGTTTGTTGTTTCCTACACATCAGCTCTCAGCTCTCTCCTAAACGGCCCAGGCCTGGCTCTTCCTCTCAGCCTGAGCACCAGGGCTGGGAATGCCCTTTTCCTGCCTTCTTCCTTCTGCAGTCGTCCAAGGCCCCAGCCAAAGGCCACCTTCCTGGAGCAAAGTCTCCTGGGTTTCTCCTCTGTCAACACTGGCTGTCACACCCTACTGCCATTTTTGCCTTATGGGCCTGTGGCCACCAATAAAACCCAAGTTCCTCAAGAATCAGTTTGTGACAACAATCTTTGTGACAACAACCACTGATATTTTCATGAATTGCATAGTTTTAGTGCAAATGATTGCAGATTGAAGCATGAAACACATTAAGTGTAAAAAGCCACTATTTCTTGGTTGGCTTGCATGGCCCAGGCATCATGCTGGAGTTTTATGTTTTCACCTAATATTTACAACATTGAGTCTGTAGGTCTCATGTTCCTCATTGACAGGAGAGGACAGCAAGGTTCACCAAGGGAGCAGTGTCACAAACCGTCTGCTCAGGCTTGAACCCTGAGTCTCAAGCAGCCCTCCTTTCACAGGACTTGGAAATAAAAACACACACACACACAGACATGTTCCTTAGCACTGTCCCCTCATCAGGGCTGTGCCCCGTCAGAGGAACCATTCTGAGTGGTGTCCGTGGGTTCGTTGTGTCAAGCCTGCCACACGTTAAACGCCCACGGATTGCATATTGACCTGGCACAGCTCAATTTCTCCTGCCCTTGAGGACCCATGCTCCTCAACAATGGAGGGGCTAAAAATGGAGACATCTTGTAAGGGCGCAAGTTGGAATGGGGTGGAGCCAACGGTGTCATCCTTGAACGAAAGGGCAGGCAGAGTGTGGCAGCGAGTGTAGCCTGCAGTTAGTCAGCGCCAAGTAGCCTTTGCACAAAGGAGGGAGGCGTTGTTCTCTACTAGTCTGCCAGGCGGTGCCATGACCAGGATGCCAGGAGGCGCCACCTGGGTGCTGCGCTGTTTGGGGTGCACCACTGAGTCTCCGTGATGACATACTGTGATTGGCAGAACCATGGTTCCCTAATACTGTCCCCATCCTAATAGAACCTAGAATCTGTTAGAACCCAGTAGAATGTAGAGCCTAGTAACACCTGTGTTGGAAGAGAGGACATTGCAGAGAATATTAAGTTAAAGACCTTGAGATGGGGAGATTATCTTGGATTATCTGGTTGGCTCCAAAATGTAATCAAAGTGGGGCAGGGGGCACAGTGTTCTTAAAATCAGTGAGCCTTTCCTGGCTGAGTGCACTGTCAGAGGAGGGAGTGTCTACAAAAGCAGGGTCAGGCAGATGCAATGTTTCTGGCTTTGAAGAAAGAGGAAGGGGCCCCTGAGCTGAGAGATATGGGAGGCCTTTCTAAATGGGAAAGGCAAGGAAACACCTTTTCACTGAGAGCCTTCCGGAAGGAGCACAGCCTTGCCAGCACCTTGATTTTAGCTCAGCAAGACCTGTATCTGACTTTGGTCCACAGAACTGTATGATCACACGTTTGTGTTGTTTTAAGCCACTCAGTTGGTGGAAATTGGTTACAATGATGGTGAAAAACACCCACTCTTTTCTATGCCCCACAAATAAGCCCCATGAAAGAGGAGGAGGCTCACTCACCACAGCCCTGACCTTTTAGCGCCAGACAGCATATAGCCTGTAGAGGCCTTTGACATGGACAGAACTTTCCAGAAGGGATCTACGAATAGAGGCCTTCCAGGGATGGAGAGCTAAGTTCACTCATCCCACATGGCTTGGCCCAAAGGACATTCACTTCCTTTATGACGAACAGTTTAAATACTCAGCATGGAATAAGGGAACATGTTTGGGACTGTCAGTCAGACAGGCATGTTCAGAGCCTGCTTTATTCACTGGCTGCACCCTCAACATCCCTGCTGGGCCTCATTTGGGGATAACAGCATAGAACTTCTGATTGTTCTGGGGACTGCACAACATAATGGAGCTGTCTATCTATTAAGTAACTGTTGCCAGTGGAACCTAGTAGGTGCTCAATGAATTATACTGTTTTTATTATTTTGCCATTTCCCTTTAGATTGTGATTTTTGTTCTTCCCCCCTCCTCCACAAATGCTGGGAACAAGTAATTCAGGTGCCTCACAGGGTGTTAAGTGATAACTAGCAATGCTATCAGACTGCAATATTTCCGTTTTTAATTTCTGAAAATTTTATTAAAATAATAGATGAATATAGTTTGAGTAGTCAAGTGATAACACAAGAAGCATAACAAAAAGCAAAAATTTTTTTGTCTTCTCTATTTAATTCCAACTCCAGATTCCTGCTTTCTAGAGGCTGACACTTTATGCTCATACTGAGACACACAATCCAGTGACATTATTTATTTGTTTATCTATCTATCTATCTATCTATCTATCTATCTAAGAATCCTTTACTACCAACATTTTATTCTAGGACACCTCTATTATATTCAATAGCTGTGGCACCAAACCTTCTCATGAGTCCACAAAGACGGGTCGTGTTTCCTTGGCACCAATCTCAATCTCTTCTGTCCAGGAGAAGGAGGCTGAGATACTGAGGCCCTACTATGTGCCAGATTTCCCACTGAGCAATGCACCCACTTTTTATCTCATTGGATTCCTTTAGCCTTCTGTGGGAATTCTCATCACACCAATTACACGGATGAAGAAACCAAGGTCATAGGACTGTATGGTGAGGTCACTCACCTGCCTGGGGCTTCATGGCCAATCAGCAGCCAAACTGGGTTCCACAGGGAGGTCTGACTGGTTTCCTCTGCTCGTGGTCTCCTTACTATCCCATGGTCTATCCTGGCGGATTTACTGAGGATCTACTGGCTGCCTGCTTACATCAATATGAGAGCTAGAAACCATACTTACCATCACCATTTCACAGCAGAGAAAAACTTCACTCACGTGGAGGTGCTATATAACTTGATTAAAATTACAGTACTCATCAGTGATAGAATTGGTCTTCAAACCCTGACAACCGGATTCCAGAATATGCGTGTTTTACCACTGGGCTACAAGCCACCTTCTTTCTTTCTCCTCTTCCCTTAAAAGCCCAGTATGTTCATTGCCTAAAGAATAACATTCAAACACCTTCGCAAGGCATGCAGATCTCTTCATCTCTGGTCCCTACATATCTCTTGGCCCCTTTGTCTACACATTGCAAACCTATCAAGAACCTATTAAATTCCTTGCAGATCCATGAACCCAGACCACTTTTTGTTTTTAGAATTTGCTTACGTTGGAGCCCTTAGCACACCCAGCTCACCCACATCTCTCACGCTGCCTGGGTATCATGAACTGATCTTTCAAGATTTAGGAAGAATGTCCACTCTGCCAGAAAGACCGCTGTGGCGCTTCGCTCCAGTCTCAGTGGGCTCCTGAGGAAGCTGCTGTGGTCCCCTTCCGTCACACCTGTGTGCTTGTTAAATCCTCTTTGATTGACTGTCATCTTTCACTCCACGTTACAAGGTCAAGAACTATCTGGCCAACCTCTACTTTAGCGACTCTAAACACAAATGTTGAAAATGCTTCAAAATATTTGAAGAAAAGAAAAGAAAAGAAGAGAGAGAGAGAGAGAGAGAGAGAGAGAGAGAGAGAGAGAGAGAGAGAGAGAGAGAAAGCAAGAAAGAAAAGGCAAGATGGAACAAAAAAGAATAAAACAGAAATGTGAGTTGCAGTTGCCTAGCTAATCCAGGACCTTTTCATGTTCATGTTAACACACGTATAAATATTGGGGATTCCTGTTGCTGAATTCAAGCCTGCAAAGCTGTGGTCGCTCATAAGATTACGTCATTTAAGAGGAAATCGCTACATTTTTTAAAGAGGAGCCAGACCAAATACTGAGAAGTGTATAATAGGAGAGAAAATAATAAAATCCAGAAAGCAATTGCCACAAGTATAATGTTCACCTCCCCCAACACACACATCAAAAAAGGCTCCGCCTGTGCTGAACCTACAGGAGCTGAAAGTCATTAATTAAAACCATTTCCAAATCTACTATGACCAGAATGATTAACCATGTTAATGGTTAATTGGTCTGTTATAAGAATTCCAAAAACAAAATAATAACAATAATTATTGTGGCACCAAACCTATTATTATTATTATTATTGCTAATATAAATCAATGGAAAAAGAAAACGTAGGTGGACATATCCTTCTAACCACTTAGAAAATTTCAGACTGATGAACTAAAAGAAAGAAAGAAAGAAAGAAAGAAAGAAAGAAAGAAAGAAAGAAAGAAAGAAAGAAAGAAAGAAAATTTCCAAAGCAGTTGCATGAGTCCACTGTGGTCTGTTCAAGAAAACACTTCTATGTCAAATAAGAAGGCATTTCTCATGGTCCGGCCTAGGCATTCTCTCCAAAGTTGGATATGCAAACCGTTTGGGGGCTTTATTTAACATCAGGCATTTTCTTCCTTTCAGGGTTGACCACTTGCTACAAGAGTGAAGACATTCCAGAGGCTTTTGTCCTGAAGGGGTTCTGCTCTTTAAAGCCAGGATAGAAGAGAGACGTTGAAATCGGCCAAAAACCAGGTAGGGTGAACTCCGCAAAGGACACTCACCCACAAGTTAAAAAGCAGAACAAATGAACCACAGAGGGCTGTTGCGCTCACAGGGCTTTCTTGCTGCCACTCCCAGCCATGTCTGTGACAAGCCTTAGGCCTTGTAACTTGCTTGAAGTCTGGAAATCTTCATCTGCGAGCACTTCCTGTGTTTAACTTGCTCGCACACGGATCCTCTCCTGGCCCCTTTGCAAACTCTTTCCTTGAGGGGAAATGGAAAACCCAGGCATTGTTTCAGGTTTGTAGAAAGTCCTGCTGAGAAAACCTTACATTCCACACTTCTGGTTCCATGAAAGAGTATTTGAAGTGGATTCCAGGTACTGCAAATTTAAAAAGAACAGTCTGATATTTTTTTTTTTTTTTTTTTTTTGGAGGGAGAAGGAGGCAATTGCAGGAGGCTGACTTTTGTGTTTGCATGTCTGATGTTATAAGAAATCTTGAAGTTTTGATAGACTTAATTCCTACCGCAGGAGTGTATAAAATAGCAGGGTTAAACTGCCAACAAAAACCAGGACCACACCAGCAAATCCATTGCCTTTCAAGTGGCTACCTGCCAGGTCCTGCCTGGCAGATTCCCAGCGAATGAATGAATGTACAATATCCCAATCTATCAAGCCGGACTTGGCCTTGCCCTGGTCTAGGCAAGGTTTGAGAGGGACCATCGCTGCTCAACACACTGCCTTGCATGCACACGAAGAGGGGTTTTCCAGAAATCCATTTATGCATTTGCAAACACCCTTATATGCTTCATTGGTTTTCTCTGTGTATATGTGCGTGAGTGCGGGTGTCAGTATTTTTTTCCTACCCCAAATCCTTTACCGATTGTGACAACTCACAGATCTTTCTTTGTCTTTTCCTAGTTGCTGCCGTTCAGACCAATTTTCGTCTTGCATATGATTTTAATACAAGTGCTTGTAATATGATTACATTAACTGTTGAGCAATATCGCCTCAGCCGAACCAAACCACAGAGTTCTTTTTTTAACTGCACTGGGAATGCCTGAGCTCTATCTAGAGCATTAATTCTCCATTAAAGCACCCTGGGCCGATAGGCCGGGTTTTAACCTGTGTGTAAATATGAATTTGGATGACTGGGGGCAATGGTGCAGGATACGGACGGGGTGGGGAGGGAAACAGGGCACATTGTGCTGGGAGTCGAAGGAAGTTTTCCCTCCTCGCTTCAGAGATTCTGGTGACTTCCTGGAAATGGGTCTTTCAAGTTTGACGTTGGGTAGGATGGGCAAAGTGGCTTTTTCCTTTTTCTTTCTCAAGAAGGGAATTCCAGGAGATCTGTAGGTTGGGGCTGGTGAACAGAGGAAAGAAAAATCTTCTGTGGTTTATGTAAAGAAATAATTTTTCATAGGATTCTGAAGGTAAAATTAAGATGATGATGATGATGATGATAGCAATAAGGAAAAGGGGGGAGGGGAGGAGGAAGAGGAGGAGGAGAAGATGATTGGCTTGACTCCATTCTGTTTATCTATATATGAGTGTTAGAAGTGTGTGCAATCGGTACAGAACCATATGTCTCAATTGTTTTGTTTGAATATTTGTTTCCAGAACAGTTTGATGTCAGAATTTCCATCCCATTGTCTTAATGAAACAAAAAGGATTCTACAAGGCCACTAATTACAGGATAAAAACCATGTCCTTTACACGGCCTCTTGATATGGAAATATTCCAAGAATTGTTTTTGTCAGACCGCGTACCTAGAATTTTTCTTCTGATTCAGAAAATGTAGTGATCCTGTCATTTAGAGAAACGTGTGTGTGTGTGTGTGTGTGTGTGTGTGTGTGTGTGTGTGTGTAGAGAGAGAGGGTTCTATAGTGGAGGAGTAGACAAAACCTAATTTATCTTCTGGTACCTGTTGTTGTTTTTTTAATTCTTGTTAGAAGAATAACACAAGCCACCCCAAACCTCTGGTTAATTCCCTAACTCTAAATCCAAATGGATGTGTCCTTTGTGTCTATTTGTTTGTTTGTGGTGTTGAGTAGACAACATATGGATATATATTTATTTTCTGTGCATTTTTGATGTAGATTCACATTTGATGCTCTTAGCTTCACTTAAGAGACTACAGATCTGATAAGGGTGGCAAAAGGTGACCCCATTCTTATAACTCCAGAGCAGCTGCTAATGATTTTGATGATTAAAAAAATGTAGTTCATGGATCTGTCATTAACAATGATTTCATTCTTCCCCATTCCCCCACCTTCTTGTCCTTTGATATCAGGGCAGAGGGTTCTTCGGCTCTGAACTGATGTGCCTGCAAAATGTCATCTGGAAATAGTCTCTCCCCCGCCTGCTCCAGAGGATGGGCCTGATTCTAGCAGTGAACACATTTCTATACACTCTTGGTAAGGACTTCTTGTGGCAGGGACCCTGGTCAGCCCAGCTAGAAGGATCTCTGGTTCCGGAAACTTTAAGAACAGCCTGTGCTGATTGACAGACCAGGGTTGCTCTCCTGGGACCCACAATGAAGACTTGCTGCTAAAGAGGCCCAGCCTTCTGAAGGGTCTCTGGGAAGTAACACATCTTAAAATCTGCTGAAATCTACTTACTGGGAAATGCCTAAATTCGGAAGTCCCCCAAAGTCTGAGATGAACTCCCTTTAAAGGACCAAACTGTAATGAGGACGCTGCGACATTTTCATTCAATAACATGTAAGACTAGAAGCAGGGGAGCAGTGATGTGCCAGTGATACATAACAATAGCTCTCTGGGGGAAAATAACCTTAGGTTGTAGCATTTACCTCTTCTCATGGTGTAGATACACCACCACAGCCAATGTCAAGCTACCAACATGACCTGCTTGAACGTGGAATTGGAAAGAGGTGCCCACGATGGGCTCTCACAAGCCAGGACTAGCTAACTCCACCACCACACTGCTTTCAAGACACTGAAAGAGTGGACGGGGAGGCACAGAAGTGGGAGGGCAATGACCCAGCTTGGATTCCAGCCTTGTTCTTCCCTAGCTCAGATAAGTTACTTTGGGGGTCTTCTGTTAGTGCCTCTGAAAAACAGGAGAGCGCCTTTCTAGGTGGCTGTGACTCCAGCAAGAAGGCCATGAGGAAGGTTTCTTTGTTGTGAAAACAGGTGCCCAGATGTACTGTAGGCTTCCCGGGTGTCCTCTCATTCTATCCAGCTGCACTTGCTGATGTGGCTGCTGCTATTATTCCTATTTTACAAAATGAAATTTGAATCTTAGGGAGGTGAAGAAACCCCCTCATACAAGATACCAGCCCGCTTCAGCACATCTGCACAACCCGTTCATTTCACTCCCTCAGGAGACGCTTAATAATTTTAGTTTTTAGGCTGGAAGAGTATTCATTATAGATAGATGAATATTCCCTTGGAATCCAGAAATTGGGACAGATAGCCTCAAGAGAGGGAGTTAGCTATGACCCTCCAGTATGACACCAATACACCTGTCATCCTTTTATATCCTTCTGTTGAATAAAGAATGATAGGCTGTATAGAGAAGTCACCACCTTCATTTTGTGAACACGGGGTTCATTGCTCCCAGGGGGCTATGGAGAACATCTAGCCCTATCACTGATTTACTTACATTTCACTCCTTAAAGAAGCAATGGAAAAACGTCACAAATTTGGGATTACCAGACCCTAGCTTCTTCCCCCATCTGGTCTTTTACTACAATAGTTGAATGACTTTGGTTGAGTCACTTCCCTTCTTAAGGTATCAGAAGAACCTCACCCGGGCCGGCCGAGTGGCCCGGCGGTTAAGCGCTGGCTTCGGAAGCCAGCGGCCCCGGTTCGGGTCCCACATATGAGGGCCAGTGACACTGCCCTCAAAAAAAAAAAAAAAAAAAAAAAGAGAAGAACCTCACCTGGAAACCAAAGATATTCATAAATTTCTCATTGATTGTGTATGTGTGTGTGCACATGTGTAGTGTGGAAGCGAGCGGGGAGAGAGAGAGAGAGAGAGAGAGAGAGAGAGAGAGAGAGAGAGAGAGAGAGAGAGAGAGAGAACTCAAATAATGAGGGTCGGCTTCTTGAGGGCAGAGGGTATGTCTCCTAGGCTAGTGTCTTCAGCATGTATTCATTAGTAATCTGTCCCTGGTTGATGAATGAATGAGCCAACTGCCTGGAACAAACATCAGCACCCAGAAGACACTTAATAGGTGGCAGTCATATTTACTCCATTCCCAAAAACCATCCTCAGACTTTTGGAAAATGACAGCTCTGTGGCTTTACAATTTCCAAATGAAGACGAGATACATAGTTCTTTAATGTGAGCTTACTTTCAATGTAAAACAGCCTCTCCAAAGTGACAACAACAAACAGCTAATAAATTGGGAATAAATAATGTACGACACTGCAAATTGCATCCCCGATAATCTATCATACATCTGCTATGGATAATGCAAGATAACAATAACCCTTTGATTTAATTGGGCTCCTGAGTGGTAGCATATGCATCATAACGGCCCCATTGACATTGTTTTGCACCCAAGGAATCAAACGAATGCCTCCTTGCATATTAAACGTTAGGTGGTCCCGTCTCCCTTGGAAGTGCATGTGTGTTGCTATTGGCATTAACAGGAGTCAGGTCTGGGCTTGGGGTGTGGGGAGAGGCCAGGCAATAGCCTGTTAATTTCAGGGGGACTGTGTGTTTTTTGAAAAGCCTAGCAATGGTTCAGAGAATGTCTTTCCAGGTCTGGCTGCGATGCTAATAGAAGTGTCGCATAATAACAGCTTAATTGTATGTGTGAGCGTGCGATATTGGCACATACAGTATATCTCCTTCATCTTTTCTGCAAGCCACAGTGATAAACTCTACTAGGAACAATACAAGAGTCACTGGATCAGATGACCCGGGCCGCATATTAGCCGTGCTCATAAATACTAATCTGGCCAATTCCATCTCCGTTGGCACCAGAGGGCAGTTTCATTCTCGCTGCTTCAATCCTGGCTCTCGAGAGCAGAGTACGAAAGCAGTGCTGAGACCACTGTCAGATCTAATGCATTTTTCGCCATCCTTCCCTTCCCCCAGGACAGCTTAGAGTTGCTGGTGTCTCATCAGAGGGCAGGGCAGGGGACGGTGTCATCACATGGCACTGGGGTCCCTGGAAGAGGAAACACAGAAGGTAATCTCTTCTTCCTTCTCCAGAGGGCAGGTGGTCTGTGTCTGGTGAGCCCATCTCCCTGAAAATCCAAGGATCACCCCTGCCCCACCACTGACATTATGCACATTGACCTCACCAACTAGCTGCTATTCATTGTTAGGCTGGAAACCCAGCATGCCCGAGTCCCGAGGCCTGGAAGCTGAGCGGCACTAGGCAATTATCTGTTTTGAAGGAATACACTGATTTGACATTCTTAAGAAGTCACAGACGTCTGATTTCATAATATAATTTGTAGAAGTAAAAAAGGCAAGTTAAACATTTGCTTACACATATCATGTTTACATGTGTTCAGAGAACTTTCCAAAACTTTGCAGTCTCATCCAACTGCATCTTTTTTAAGCTCGCTTCGCTCTTGTAGGTTTGCAAACAAATTCCACAGCACATTCAACCGCAAATTGATTTACTTTTGGGGGAATCTCCTTGAGTTTCACGACTTTCTTCTTGCTGTTTAACGTACACACAGATGCAAAAAAGAAAAAACAATCTCCTAACACAGGAACACAAATCTGGCATCCGGAAGACTTGGTTTTTTTCATTTATTCTCAAAGTGGAGGGAAAGCAGCAATGGAAGTGATCCAGATTACCACGGAGTGTGCAAATGACTTTTTGGGCCCCGCCGGCAGAGTGACTGACAGCCACGGCTCAGGGCAGCATGCATGGAACACAGGCGCGTCCCCACGTGAGGGGACCAGGATGCCCAGCCTTCCACACTCAGCGACTGGCACCATCACCGTCCCAGGCAGTCATGACCTGAGGCATCTTCTAGTGAGCTGTTTCCCATACCTTCCACCGGATAATTGGTCCCCGAGTCCAAGTCCCTTGGATGGTCACTCTTCTCTGTGTCTTGGATGCCCTGCTCTTGTTCATCCACACACTGTCGCCCCGTCACTTAGCATTTGGACACTGGCAGCAGCCTCCGACACGGTGTCACTGCATCCGGCCTCATTCGTGCCCTCTGTGTCCTCATGGCTTCCAGAGGGAGAGTTATAAGCTGCACGTCCAATCCCAGTGACATCCTTGCTAGACTTACAGGGATTCCCCTTCCTTCAGGATGAGAGGCCACCTCCTTATCATGACTTTGAAGGTCTTCCAGGATCAAGCCCCTGCTTTTTCTGACCACCTCATCTCTGTGAACACGCTCCAGGCTCCAAAAAATGCTGTTTTGCGTCTGTGCCATTCTGTCTACCCCACAGGGCTTTTGCACACACTACTTCTTAGACCAGGAATAGCTTTCCTCTTGTCATTTTTTCACCTGGAGAACTCCTACTCACCTGTGAAAATCAGTTCAGATACACTTCTGGAAATCCTCAGCGACCCCCAAGGCAGGGTCAGGACCTTCTTCCCTCTGTCCTTCCCACCCTACATTTCTCTACCACAGCACTCACCGTCCTATATATAGGGTCCCTTGCCTCTTTACTAGTGTTTGTCTCACTAACATTTATTTTTCATGGGAGCCGCGCTGCATCTATTATGGGTTTGCAAAATTGTATCTCATTTAGGACCACAGGTTGGTTACCTCTGTACATGCAACATCACACACACAAGTCCCGGAATATCGTAGACAATGCAAAAAGGGTTTCAAATAAGTGTGAACGAGTTAGGCGATGAAAACGGACTGGTGTCTAATAACTCAAAAGGGTATGGCCTGGACCCTTCTAGCTGCCAAAGGCCCCTCACGATGTGACCCAGACTTACTACAAAAATATCAGGCTGTTGACTGCTGTGGGCTCCGTGTTTTGTGGGTAGGGGACCTCTGTAACTCAGGGGTCTGGAAAAGTAATGTGGTCGCATTGACAGTCATCTTTAGACTTCACCCTTCACCCCTTCACAGCCCCCGACCACAGCACCTGATGACTTCACCCCCTGGAGGTGCTGGAGGGGGCTTCAGAGAAGGTGAGCACATAAGGAGGATGTTGTACCCCGGTGAAGGAGCATCTGAGCGAGCCAGAGAGGCTGCAGCGAGCGGGGCCAGGGTGCCTCTTGTCCCGCTGAGCGGGCCCAGGGCTTATCTGACCATGCGTCTCAAAGGCACCAAGCCAACGTGTCCTGGGCTGGCATTCCAGGATCTCCCCTGCCCTACACCCTGCTCCACGAGAGGGCGCAGCAGCTTCCCTGCCCACCCCCGCAACTTCCACATGTGCATCTCATTAACTTTAGGGCATCTCTGGAAGTTTGGTGACAATGCCAAAGGCCAGACCGTCAACTAAAGACTCTGCTGAAGTCAACATTGGTGGCACAGAATTAAGGAGGCCGAAGTTTACCGACAAATATGACTTTCAGTCTGCCAGACGTCTGTCCCTGAAGAAAGGAGCATATGTCCAGCCTCGTGCCTTCCAAGGTTTCCGGTTTTGCTTTTGTTTGTTTGCTTTCAAGAAGTTGGTATATAAGCCAGCGTCTGGGCCATAAAGGATGACTCTGAGAGATCTCATTACTTTGCAACCTGGTTGGCAGCTGGCTGCCCCGGGCAGCCCTCATCTGCAGCCAGAGCTCTGCCATTAAGGCTTGGAAACCCACGGCGTTAATAGGAACCAGGCAGGGAAAGTGAAGTTGAAACCAGGAACGTGTCGAGGAGGCTTCCAGCTCTGCTCAGCTGTGTGCGGCCTGGTTCAGTCACGCGTTGCCACAGCTCAGACTGGAGCACTCAGGAGGAAGGTGCTGGCAATGGGGGTCCGGGCCCGGGCTGCAGCACTTTCTGGGTGCCTCCCTCCAAGCTGGAAACTGACACAGAACCCTCCAGGGTTCCTGGGAGCCAAGCTGCTATTGAAACCTTGCCCTGCCATGTGACTCAGCCAGAATGTGGCGATACCTTGGAGGTTTCCAGGGGATTCTTCAGACCAGCCCCCCCCTGCTTTTGGAGAGCTGGGGGAGGGAGAAGGCCGGACAGGGGGTGGTGGTCATTTGGCACAGGGCTCCCACCCACAGGCCTGCAGACCTCCAGGCGTGAGTCATGCACCAGGAAAAAGCAGGCATGGACACTGACCTCCAGGGTGGTCACTTAATTGACAGAAAATTAATTGGACGCTATCGATCGCTGTGTTAAATTCCAAAACCCAGCCCACACCTGCACTTGGAAGAGGAAATGAACAGACAGAATGGCTTTCAGCAAGGCTGTGGCTTCATGGCCTCTCATCTGCTCCAACATTTGCTACGAGGCATAAGCCACTATCCTGCCACTCACACGCATGCCACCTTGGAATGTGCACGTCCCAGAGGAGCTCAGTGTCACTGCCATGCGGAAGCACAGCCTCCGGCCTCCCTGCAGCTTGGGGCGCCCACCGCTGAAGCTCTGTGCTTCCAAAGTGAATGCGGCTGCTCTGGGCAAAGGGGTGTCAGGTGGGTGGGATGGGGTGCTGGGGCAGGAGGGGAACCCCAGAGCGGTCCCAATCATGACTAGCCTTCAGGACATGACAGAGTGAAGGGTTCCCTTGAGGATGGGGGTCATGAGGGCCTGGCAACATACATGACACTCGTATATGTTTACTGAATGGCTAACCAATAGCTCGATATCCTGCTTCTCTCTTTGTGACTTTTACTTTGGGTTTGTTTTCTTTGGAAAACCTGGCCCAATTCAGAAAGCAGAGCTGTCAAGTGATCCGTGTGTGTGAGTGTGTGTGTGTGTGTGTGTATGCTCATGTGTGTAAAAAATGTGTATATATATATATATATATATATATATATATACTCAATATGTACATATATTTCCCTTGTAATCATAAAAATTTTCATTCTCATTGTAGAAAAACTGGGAAAATACTGAATAGATGAGAAATATGCAAATTATTTACAATTGCATTACCCAGAGTTTAAACACTGTTAACATCTTGATGTACTTTCTTCTTCCAGCAAATATTATTTTACATATTTGAGGTCACACTGAACAAACAATTTTGTACATGTTTTTTTTTTTTTTTCAAGTAATGTTGTGTTGCAGGTAGATTTATTTTCCTCCTTCCTCAGGGATGCAAATCTATTTTAGGTCCATTTTAATTTTGCTTAATAAAAGTAAGTTTTCACATGATTTGAGAGAAAGGCAGAGGGAATAGAATTCCTGAGCTACTTTTAGACACTTCAATCATTGACATCTGCCCATTCTCTGGATTTCTACAGGCTATTGGTAGTTTGAACCAAAAAGAATAAAACCGCCTGCTATCAATGCCCAAAATATAGGTCAATTTTATGAAAGGAAATTAGCCGCATTGAGCTGAAAGGTCGTCAAATCCTCCTGACAGAAGGAGTTTGATGCTACATGGCCACCGGGGACTAAATGAAGCCCCCTGAACTCTCCCTGCTCCTGACAACTTGGGTAGGAGGCTGACTGGGCATTTAACTCCCCATTAGCTATTTGTTGTCATTCCAGCAGTGTGAAAATCCACAAAGAGATAACCTTGCATTTCAACTGTAAATAATCACTATGTTTCTTGACCAAATTTAAACCCCAAAGACCAGTCCTAGATAGAAGTTTGGTGAGATGTTTTCAATGGGCCTGCAAATAATGAGATGAAACATTTTTTCTCTTGTTCCCATGTGTGAGTTTTGGGAGAAGGGTATCTAAGGGGTTGGATTCATAAAGTAAGAGGCAAACTTAATCCTACTGTGATATTCGACTTTTATTTCATTTTGTCAGAATAGATTTTAAACACAAACAGACAAACTAACAAATGAAAAACCTCATTTTGGTTGAGCATTCAGTTTACCACTTTGTAGAACCACCCATAGATGGGCAGATATATGAGTTTATTTTGTCCAGGAACACTTGGGAAAATTTCAAGTGATTGTCTTTCATGAACTACTCCTTTGTGCCCAAAACCATGCCAAACAAGGCAAACTGAAAGACAAGTTATGTCCCAGACATGTATCCAGGACCTTTGCAGCCATGTGTGTATGAAAAATAAAAATGGATCAAAAGCTGTGATATTAATTCATGCTAGAAACTGGAAACTACCATAAGTGATGATCAGCTAAGCCCTTCTTCTCTCAATGTCTCCATGTCATCGCCTTTAAAATGTGGCCACAGCTAGTTCCTGTCTGTGAGGCTGTTGTGAGAGGTAAATGTGACCATGACTAGCTGTGTACACCAGGCACTCAATAAAGAGTAATCATAGAAAAAAAAAGGCTAATGTTATCATCATAATCAATGAAGGACTCCATGTGACAATAGCACATCTGATTCTAATTTACAGTTATAGTGGCGACTTCTCCCAGGGGTGTCTGCCACAGCCCAGGCAGTATGCCTAAAAGCAAGGAAATCCTTGCAGCACCTGCTTATTACTATCTGTCACTGTCAATACATTTTCTGTAACCAGACAAGCTGTTGTCCCCTTAAACAAACAAGGTGTCTGAGGTTAGAGAGAAGAGGAAGACCTGCCCACACATGCACTCAGAGCAGGGAAATGAGTCAGAATGGAAGCCAAGGCCAGCTGATGCCCAGTCCCTGCCATGCTGCCCCTCATCCTGTCCCTCACCAGACTGGGGAGAAAATTCCATGAGATCATCCATGCAGGCAGCCAGTACCGACAGGGTCAGCTGATGCTTCTATCTGTCCATGCATTCTTCCATCCAGCAGTGCTGGGCATGCATGATGGGCCAGGATCTGTAGTGGGCACTGGACATCACAATGGTATAACTAACTCGCCACTGTATTTTGTAGGATGCTGTCATCCAGAGAAGAGGGGAGGAAGGCAGTAAATGAAGCTCAATCTGATGAGCTTCCTACACACACCCACTTCTTTCTCCTTGTTTGGATTGCTCGCCTCCCTCTCACATATTTTCTGAGACCTTTGTCTCAATAAAGCCTTGAATTTTCACATCTCCTTTGGCCCTTTTCTTGCAGCCTTCTCTGCTGACTTATGTCCACAGGACTTACTTAAGTCCTTCTGCCAGAAAATGTTCTCCTCCCTAAAATTCTAATGAGAAATCACAGAACCCGCTCCTTAATATATGCATGCTACTTTTATCCTACAGTTCTCATTCTTGGCTTAGATGTATTGGTCTACTTATGATTTAGGATGAGACAGCTCGAGTTTCCATTTCTCCAAGCACAGTCAACAGTTGCACAGTAGGCAGTTAGGTATGTTTAGATTTACAAACTTTGACACCTAAAAGTGAGTCACGGAGGTACATGCAGCTCTGGAGAGCCACAGGCTGGCGTTGCAAGGCCTGGCCAATCAGAGCGCGTGGATCGCCAATGGCTTGTGTGCCCAAAAGGAACCGCTGAGATGTGATTGATAAACGAGTCGGATCCCAGAGCGCCTTCAGGACTACTGATGACTTGTTTCGTCAGGAGTGAGACGGGGAAGGTGAGGGCAAGCTTGCGTGTGTCCTAAACAGGATGTGTCCATTAATGCAACCTCTTCAGAGTAGCAGATCAGCCCCAGCGAGAGGACTGAACCAAACCAGGCAGAAAGCCATTGATGCCCTCTGACTAGACAATCAGCGTGGTCCAGTTTCACCGGGTGGTAGGGATCAGACTGAAGCCGACCTATTTTAGTCCTTCATCAATTCATGTGTGCATGTTGTCAGTTCATTCACCGAATAAGTTTTCTTGGACCATCAGGTTGGCTTCTTGGTGAATCTTTGAGTGCCAATCTCAAGCAAGGGAGCAAACAGCATTCCTAGGCCAGGGAGACTGTCCCGTAAGTCAACAGAGAAACAGTTGCTGCCATCAGCCATGACTTTGTCCTTTTTAAATTCAGTCTCAATATTTTCACCCTCTGGGCACTGATTCCTTTAGAAGGCTGAGGTGAGCAGACATCCCCAGGAGCCTGGGCCCCAGGAAGCCCAGAGCCTCGGGACCAGTTCAGGGTCTTGGAGAGTTCATATGTTCCAGCCCAAAGAAAGGCCTAGATTCCTGCGAGGTGCCTAGAGAACCTGATGGCCCCTTTGGTGAGAGCTATGAATATGTGCACAGATCTGGGTGGAGGGCGAATATATTCCCCTTGACAGGTTCCTCTTGGCAAAAATAAAGCCAGAGGAAGGAGTGATCTTGGGCCTACCCACTGAGCACACACTACTCACGTGTCTACTGTATGTCAAGGATCATGTGGAGGGTGAATGAGGAATACGCTTGCAGGACAAAGCCTCTGTTCTCAAGATCCTCAGGAGTGCCCACCAGGCTTGGGGTGACTGTGCTGAGTGCACATGCAGTGAGGGACGGTTCTATGAGATATGGAGTGGTCCAAGCTTTGAGGCCAGACGGAAACTGGGTCCCAGGCCCAGTTCTGCCCTATTTTAGCTCATTGTCTTTGGGTTTAGTCTTGTTTTCAAAATCCGAGTTTGAAGTTTTGGGGTTTTTTTTCCTATTATAAAATTTAACATTATAGAAAGTGTGCAAAGCACTTAGCACCTGCCCAGCACCTAATACCTGCTAAACACACATGAGCTCTATCATTATCATCATGATTGTCATTACTACCATCATCATCATCATCATCATCATCATCATCATCATCATCTATATTCACTGCATGAGAGAAGCCTTCACAGTAAAAGATAATCAAGCACAGTTTTGAAAGACATACAAGGATTGCCAAAGTGCCTGAAGGCAGAAACACACCCAGAAAGAAGGAAGGCTTTGTGCAAAGACTCAGGGCTATGGGGCTAAGGGGAGCCATTCAGAGGTCAGTGGCAGTTAAAATGACTAGAGTGAACATGGGATTTCTGGATGAACTGGAGAAAGCGGTATTGGTATCTGGGTCTTGTGAAGAGCTGAGGGGTAGCCTGATGGAGGGTGATCAAACCATGAGAGGTCTGGAATGGTACGCTAAGGAGCCCAAATACTCTACTGGAGATATTATAAACAGAAGTTACTGACAACATTAGACCAAAGCTTAGTGTTGGCACGGAGGGGATGGAATCTGGGTTGGAGGAGGCTTGGAAATCTGCATAGCTAGAGAGATCAGGGAGAAGGATTTCCCAAAAGAATGGAGTTACTACTAAAAGCAGCCAGCCAGCAGAAATGCAAGATCAGGGGTTGGCGTTTGTCCTTAAGGGCCATAAGATGGATTTCTTTCCCTTGCATCACCTACCCCCCCCCAAAAAAAAAAAAAAAAAAAGAAGGCTTTTCCTTCATTAGTCCATGAAACAATGGAAAAGTTGTGATTTAGAAATACACTTGCAAAGGAAATTATGACTGCAGTACTGACTCGCAACATTCCTGGCAGATTTCAAATGTGGATTCTCTCTTCCAATGTCTCAGATTGATGGCCATGGGTAGACTGAATTCCATGTAGCTAGAGAATCTGCTTCCAGAATCTTCTAGCGAATGACATCTGTAGGTCCAGATCTTTCAGAAGATCTGAAAGGATTATTGGGGGCTGGGGGCATCGGGAAAGAAAAGAAAGGGAAGGAAAACATCTCTGATTTCTTCTTTGTGGACTAAGTTCTCTGGTTCTATTTAAAGAGATTATGATTTAAAAATGTATGCCCTCCCCACTTTTCAGGAAGAGACCTGTTGTGTAACGTAACAGACCCCTGAAACATTTCATTTATTCAGAACTTCTGCTACGAATATAGAGATGAAACAAACGTGCCTGCCTGTAGGGAGCCCGCATCCAACACAGGACCCAGGCATGAAAACGCTAGAATTGAGGCGATACCGGGAGCAGAATCGGAGCTCAGAGGAACAGCCTCATCTGCCTGGACAGGAGGGCAGAGCTTTTGCAGGGAGATGAAGATAAGCTGCCTGTGCCACAGTGGTGGAGATGCCTTTGCCATGTGGTGACCATATTTTTTGAATAAAAAATCGGGATAGATGATCTGACACAAGGTCTGTCGATGGGACAGAATATTTGAAATCAAGGCTGTCCAAGGAAACCCAGGACATATGGTCACCATAACCCCTGATGATTACCATGCACAGATCGGGCATGGTTTGATCCACAGAAAAACCAAAGCCAGGATTCAGGCAGATAATTTGCATACATGCTTAACTGCAGATGTGTAAGAGCTGTATTTCCTGACCATCTCTATCAGAAGAGGCCAAGGCTGAGGCTCTAAGCAACTCGGTGCAATCCTATACCAAGCCAGGCATGGCAACATGTCACAATGTCAGGGCTGGAAAGACCCTTAGTGACCACCAAGCCAGGCGTGGCAGAATGTCACAATGTCAGGGCTGGAAAGACCCTTAATGACCACCTGGTCTAAGCTTCACCCTGTCACACTGGATGAAGAAATAAGGGCTCATCCCCCCAACACAGGTAGCTGTGATGAGATGGAGTTGGGACTGGGTGTCATCCAAAACTCAGCTGGTATTGCTCCTTGCAACCCAGCTGAAGCTGGAGATGCACCATTAACTATGGAAAACACGAACACACTGCCCTTAATCCCACTAAGTTGACATTCAGTAGATACCCGCCCCCCACTTACCAAAAACCAGGGTGCCATATTTGATAGACTTGAGTTCAGATATTTCCAGGATACAGGATATCGATGAGCCTCCCAAGATGAATATGAAAGTGCCAGGCTATTTAAGATGCAGAGGAAGTGGTTGCAATCAAGTTGACGATACCAAAGAATTCCAAGGACCATATCGTCCTCTATTATTTTTCTCATAATTCTCCATTGTTGGTAAGGCTGAGCCAAAAAGAGAAAGACCATAGCAAAAGAGCGGAGGATTTACTCATGTGCACACAAGAGTCAGAGTTTAGTTTCAGCTGGGCAAGTGGAAAACCAAGAGTGCACGTGTCCTCCAAGGTGGCACCAGGGAGCGATGGAAACCCATTTGATAACTAAGCCCATTAACCTCTTTCCAACTCAGGAGGACGATGAGCTGTAGGAGTGCATGGTGCTAAGTAACACTCAGTGCCTTCACAGGCTCCCCAAAGTGTGAGACACAGGCCCAGCGTGTGAGAAAGGCAGAAAGAGAAGTGGCTTTTTACCTTGGTTGACAAATATCCACCCAGAACTGTGAGATGAAAATGCCTGACAGGTATTCTACTCCCAGTGTGGGTCTGGGCTGGAGAGATGATAATTAACAAGGATCAAAAGACTGGCCTGAGCTTGGTCTGCAGGCCTCTCCCTCTGGAATTCCACCACAGTCCCATCCTAAGCATCCAGAGCTATTTGTGGGCCTGTTATCCAAGCTGGACACCACAGGTGCATTTTTCTTTCCTTTTCTCTTCTCTCTTCTGCTTTGCTTCACTTCATTTCACTTTCTTTTTTATTTCCCTCTATCTGGGCTGACATACAATAGTGGCTTGAATTAAGTATAAATTGTTTTTTTGTCTATGTGCTGTTAGGATCTGAGA
This sequence comes from Aselliscus stoliczkanus, assembly GCA_033961575.1. Taxonomy (NCBI): domain Eukaryota; kingdom Metazoa; phylum Chordata; class Mammalia; order Chiroptera; family Hipposideridae; genus Aselliscus; species Aselliscus stoliczkanus. The sequence goes on from CM066732.1 coordinate 155,794,995, forward strand.
CACTCTAGATATATTGATCGTTCTTAGCCATCCTTCCATGTGCCCACCCATCCACCCATCTCCCCATCCATCTCTCTTACCATCCATCCAGCCAGGCATTTATCCATTCTCCCCTTCAGCTCAGATCAGTAAGCATTTCCTGAATCACATATAAGTGCCAAGGACCCATACAATAGACTCTGGCAATGAAGATGGATATGACCTAGACCTTGAATTAGAGATATCACTCACAATCTAGAAGGCAGACTCGTAGTTATGTCTTGATAAGTGCCAGAAGGGTTTGATAAGTGCTTGATAAGGGACGCACCTGGGTGCATCCTTTCAGTGAGGAGAAGTTGGACATTTAAAGGGAGATGGTAGGCAGGAAGCATGACGTGAAGGGCTGGAAAGGTGAAAGCACAGAGATATGAAGAACTGCCAATAGCTGGAGATTTCTAGAGTGGGACTAGTGAGGTGGAGAGTGACAGAGCCAAGGCTAGACAGCTAAGCAGGGTCCAAGTAAGAGTGGAAAATATAAGCTACCAACCATTTCAACAAGTGTGCTGTGTTTGTTTGTTTTTTTAAAGGTTTTTATTGGGGAACCGGGGAAGGGGAACAGATAAATTGCTGTCCTTTAGTTCTTCAGTCTAGCTGTGCAGGACGTTGCTTCACTGGCCCATGTTGGTATCATCATTGCACTCTTCTTGGGTGAGGCAGATCAGTTGCCAGCCTCTGGACGGCCGCTCACAGTGGCTCTTGACAGCTCACTCTGGCTGCCAGCCCTTCACGCTGGCTGCTGGCCACTCACTGTAGCCTATGGCAGCCTACTGCAGCAGGGGCTGCAGCTATGCCCGGGGACTCACAGCATCCCAGCTCCAGGTGGAGCTGTTGTTCACCATCTTAGCTGTAGAGGGCAGTGTCACTGACCCTCATATGTGGGATCTGAACTGGGGCCGCTGGCGTCCCAAGCCAGCTGTTAACCAACGTGCCACTTGGCCGGCCCCCAACAAGTGTGTTTTTTAACCCGATCGTGTCACTCACCTAGGGTGACCAGCTGTCCTGATCTGCCTGGGACTGAGGAGACACTCTGGATACATGACTTACAGTTCCAAAACCAGTGCTGACCAGGATGGATGGTCACACAACACATGTACTGACCTGTATGGTGGCAGAACAATGGCCTCCCCAAATGTCCACATCCTAATCCCATGAACCTGGGAAGATGGTGCCTTAGGTGGCAACAAAGACACTGTGAGATGGGGTTAATTTAAAGATCTGGAGATGGGGAGGTTATTCTGGACTACTCAGTGGGCTCTGTGTAATCACCAAGGTCCTTAGAAGGGAAAGAGAAAGGACAGTCAGACTCAGAGATGTGATGATGGAAGCAGGGGTCAGAGTGATAGTATTGCTGGAGGAAGCCCCAAGCCAAGAGGTGGACAGTCTCTAGAGACTGGAAAAGTCAAAGGGCAGATTCTCCTCTCAGGGCCCACAGGGGTCACAGCCCTTCTGACACCTAGAGTTAACCCTAGGAAGCCCATCCCAGGCTCCTGATGTCCAAAACAATAGCACTTGTGTGGAGCCACTGAATGCATGGTAATTTGTCACAGTTAATAGGAAACTGGTAGACTCTGCTTCTCTAAAAATACATCTAAGAGATGGGGGCAGCCATGCCTTGCTGCCTTCCAGCTACCCCTGGGCAGACCCTGGTTTCTGACGAAGTACTATTACTTTAGTAGGCACAGAGGGGGCTGTGAGAAAGAGTCAGAGCACAGGGAAATGCAGCCCACCGACTGCTCACGCCAGCATGGCTGGATGCTGGCGTGGGAGTCACGGTGCTTCCGATACAGGGCTGGCCCTCCCCTGGCCTCCTCTGTGCTTAGTCCACATCCCTGGACCCTCAGGCTCAAATTCTTCTCTAGGATAAATGAAATAACATGAGTTTATCATTTCAATTTTATAAATATTGTAAGTGTTCTTAAGTGAGCATACCTTCACAATGTATTTGTGGCTGAGCGTGTCTTTTCAAGGGGGAGGTGACATCACCCCCAAGCAGGTTAAACTGGTTCTTGGGAAAAGGGGGGAATCTCACTCTTTGTATGTTTAAAGCACAAATATACAGACAGTACATAAATAGATATGCAGTACCTCTGTGCTATTCACATTGCACAGGGTGCAATTAGAAGACAATGTCAAAAATACCTCCTTTTGAGTATTCTGTTGAAGGAAATAAGGTTGAATACCACTTGTCTAGTGAAGACATACCACATATTGTTATGTATTAAAGTATTTTCAATGGCACAGGCAAGACGATGGAGCCGGGAAAGTGAGGGAACTTTCTGAAGTCAGGGCTGATATGGCTTCATTTCATTCTTCCACTTGGCTCTGTGGTCCACGCCACTCTGAACTCGGTCTCTTTATCTGTGAGAGAAAGAATTCACTTCAAATTGTTGTTAGTATTTAATTATATAATGTAAATAGATGATAGGGAAAGAAAAAAAGAAAGAAAGAAAGAAAGACAAACAGAGACAGAAAGAAAGAAAGAAAGAAAGAAAGAAAGAAAGAAAGAAAGAAAGAAAGAAAGAAAGAAAGAAAGAGAAAAGAAAGAGAAAAGTGGGAAGGTGGGAGGGAGGGAAGGGAGAAGAGAGAGAGAAAAGAAAGATCTAGAATAGATTTATAGATACAGATATAGACGCTATGAAGATAGGATGGACATAGATAGGAACATACACCTGGCACATAATACATCCCACAGTGATGACGTTTCTTCTCTTTCTAATCTTTCTGCTCCTTTCAAAATAGCCTCTTGGGGCCCTTCTCTTGCTGTCCCTTCCCCCGATCACCACCACCACTGCCACATATTTTTGAATACATGTGTGGAAATCAACATATGGAAACCTCTAGCTTCGTTTCAGTCCTTGATTAGTTGAGTCTAAAACATGTGCCTGTAATTATTCCAGAGCCCAGGAAGCACACAGCACAGGGATAGGGTGACCCCCTGACCAATGATGAAAGTGAGGCCCACAGGGTGGCTTGCCCAAGCTCCCCCTGCTGGTCAGTCACAGTGCTGCAACATTGTCTCAGGGGTTCTGGCGCCTTCCAATAGGACGATGGAATGCCACAGGAAGCTGAGGGTTCAGTATAGTGGGTCTGTTTTCCCTAACATACCTGTACTTGCATTATTACTAGTTTGCATTATTACTACTTTGTCAATATCACTACTGCTTGTGACCCCAAAGGCAGACTGTGCAGAATCACCCCATCTGCCCACACTAAGAAGCGATACAAGAACGACACTGTGGCTTGTTGCTGTTAGCAGAAGGTCCCTGTGTCATGACATAGTGTTCCCTTTATGAAGATGTACCCAGACCGAATAAGGGGGCTAGAAAGGCTTCCTAAGGGCATTGTTTTTTTTTTTGCTTTAATTTGGTGATCATTATGGGTTGTAATTCATGTTTCCCTCTTTGCTCAGGCTATAAGGAAACTCAGAGTCAAATCTGTATTATATCCCTAACATCTGTAGAAGGTCATTCTTTTTTCTTTTTAATACGTTTTTTTCTTTATCTGTTCTCCTGCTGCTCTATCCTTTCCAGAGCCCAAGAGGCTACCCTGCTGTCTGAGTGATGAACACCAGTGTTTATTCCTGGTACCCTACTGCTGCTCTCCCCACTCCCCTCAGCTTTGGTAGTCCTGCCCTTCAATAGCACATGTAGGTCAGTATCACACTTAGCTTGGGACCCGAAGACACGGCCCAGAAGAGACCACTTGGGCTTTGCTTCTTACCTGATGCCTTCCTTCAAACACAGGTGACTCAAAGGTACAAGAAAGAAAATGCTGGACTGAACTCAGGGAATAAGCTGTGTTCCAAGATCACACAAAAAGAAACACACCTCGGCCATTGAATGTAGGTGCCCACACTAAGTGGAGCCCACATACTATTTGGGAGGGAAGGGTGGCAAGTACCCCGGGCAGCACAGGCTTCTACGTACTGTGGTAGGAGAGGGTCACAGGTGGGGGGCAAGTCCCCCGCTTGAGGGGATCAGACAGCACTTCCTGGAGCTTCCCTCAGGCATTGGAGCTGGGTTTTACAAGACAGGAAGTTGGAAACTTACATTTACATAAAAACCTGCACGCAAATGTTTATAGCAGCTTTACTGATAACTGCTCAAAGTTGGAAGCACCCAAGATGGGTTTCAGGAGGTAAATGGATAAATAAACTGTGGTCCATCCAGACAATGGGGGTATTTTGGGGCAATACAAAGAAATGAGATGTCAAGCCGTGAGAAGACTTGGAAAAACCGTACACGCATATGACCAAGTGAAAGAAGCCAGTCTGAAAAGGCTACGTACTGTAGGATTCCAACTATATGAGATTCCAGAAAAGACAAAAGTATGGAGATGGTGGAATGATCAGTGGTTTCCAAGGGGTTTTGATAGTAGGGAATGAGGAATGAAATGAACAAAAAAGAACAACAACAAGAAGAACAAAATAAAAACAAAACAAAGCAAAAAACCCTATAAAAGACAGACAAGAGCAAAATCATAGTCAGGAAGAAAAAAACGTTCCAGTCATTGGCAACAGTTAGGTCAATACATCTATGTAGACTTCTGCATCCATAATCTCACAATAGTAGAGATCATTATTAACCATTTATATCATTTCCTAGGAAATATTTTTATTTTTCCAAAAAAATATTTCTATTGTTCCATAGAAAAATACCACCAATGAGTAGCTTCAAACAAGAGAAATTTACTCTCTCACCATCCAGGAGGTCAGAAGCCACTTAGGGTGTTGGGCAGGTTGCCTCCTTCTGGGGTTTCTGAGGGAGAATCCCTTCCATGCCTTGCTCCTAGCCTCAGGTGGTTGCTGGCAGTCCTTTGTGTTCCCAGACTTGGGGCTGCATCACCAGATCTCTGCCCATCATCACATGGCCTTCTCCTCTCTGGGTATTTTCTCAAATCTCCATTCCCATCTGATTTATTTCACCAAGACACTGGTTATCATTTCAGGCCCACTGGAAACCCAGCATGATCTCATCTTAAGATCCTTAACTTGATTACATCTGCAAAGACCCTATTTCTAAATAAGATCATGCTTACAGGTACTGAGGGTTGGTCCTATCTCTTTGGGGGACACAATTTAACCCACTGTCCCATTGTATAGGTGAGCAACGTGAGTTTCTGAGTGATTAGGTGACTGGCCCCAAACAGCCAATAAGTAGAACTACATAAGGCCGGAAGTCAGTTCCTTCGATTACAAACTCAGGTCTTAGAGACCCTTATCGCTGGATGTGACTGTTGGTTTGGAACTGTAGAAACAGCATTTGAAGCCAGTGAGAACCAAGGATGTGCTTGTTGGAACTTCCGGGAAATAGAACATCCTTTCTCTTCTGAGGGAGTGTTCTAGTTACCTATTGCTGCATGATGATTAGTCTCAAACTTATTGGTTTCAAACAGCAAACATATATTATCTCATCGTTTCTGTGGGTCAGACATCAGGTGTGGCTTAGCTGGGACTTCTGCTTCAGGGCCACTCCCAGGCTGCCATCATCGTGTTGGCTGGGAATGCAGTCATGTTAAGGGTTGGCTTGGGAGAGGTCCACTTCCAGGCTCACTCATGGGGTTGTTGGAAGACATTCCTCATAGGCTCATGGACTGAGGATGTCCTCTGTTCCTTGTCACATGGGCCTCTCCACAGGGCATCTCACATCATGGCAGCTTGCTTATTCAGAGAAAGCAAGTGAGAATAACCAGTGAGGGTGTGCAAGGACAATATGACAGTCAACACTTATCATAATCCAATCTTTGACATGACATATCCACCATTAAGTCACTAAATCCAGCCCACAATCAAGAGTGTGAACTTTAAGGGAGTGAACAAAAAGAGATAGGGGATGATTGTGACATGTCGAAGGCTGGCTACCAGAGGGAGCCACTGAGTAGACCTTCACTTTCCTGTGAATGGAGAGGTGGGAAGATGTGAGGAGTAGAACTAGGACACCATTTTTCTCGACAAAGAGAGAGCTAGGGATTTCCCAGAAACCATGGCGTGGAGCCTGAGGGTGGTACCAGTATCAAAGGACACAGAAAGAGACCCAGAAGAACCAGGTCCTTGGTGATATAATCGAACTTCTTGATCGGGCCCCACCTGAAGCCAAGCAACTTTGAACTGCTCAGATAATGTTGAGTCAATAAATTTAATCTACAGAAAGTCCTAATAGGTGCATGGTCCTGCATATAAATATGGTCCCCGAGTTTATTTGCTTCATTAGACAGGCTGCCCAATATAACCGTTTAGTCCTTTTATCATTTGCTTGCTAATGACCCACATCAGTTTTGTGAGCTGAACTGAGGATAGCCACCAGCAGCCTGATGGGGTTTCTAGCTCATCCATATTCACTTTATGTGGGAGAACTCTTCATAGAGTATCAGGAGCCCCAAAGTCTAGTAGCTGATTAGATTAAGGATTGTCTACACCTGAGCACATAACCACCCAGCTCCACTCCCCCACCTCTGCAAATCCCAGGGATACTTTCTTCTGCTGTGTTCACAGGTGGGTTTTTAGCAAAATTAGTAATGAGCTCTTGCCTCCAAATCCCTTTTCCCCAGTGGATTCACTGAGGGGAGTCAGCTGGTCTGAGGAGAGCTCATGTGGCCTGTGTTTTTCTACTGATGTTGAAATTCTGCCATCCCCTTGCTTTGCCCTTCTACCTGCAACCACCCACAAAGACACAGCTAACCATTAACCTATCTTTTCTTGTCTCACTAAAGAATTTAACAATGGCTTCAGCCTCCATCCTCTCTCGCTCTTCCTCAGACTCCAAGCAGAACTCACTTAGAGAAAGTCAGGCTACAACTGTGGATTTGAATTTGTGCCGTGGTCTTTCTTACTTTATATATATATATATATATATATATATATATATATATATATATATATATAAAATTCTCTAATTTTAATCTGAGTCTGTTTCTCTCCCCTTACCCAATAAACAGTGTCTAATGTACAGGAATCAAGTCAGCTTCCTGATGAAAATGACAGGTGATAGAACCACACCTTCTGCTTTGGGGACTGTGACCCCCTTCCAGGTCGACACATGATTCCCTTACAACCTGCTCTGTCTTGATCCGAGAGATAAGAAATAACTATTCCCTAGACAGGTAGTGTCTGAATCATAAGAAAGAAAGGAAGAAAGAAAGAAAAAGAAAGAAAGAAAGAAAGAAAGAAAGAAAGAAAGAAAGAAAGAAAGAAAGAAAGAAAGAAAGAAAGAAAGAAAGAAAGATTGAGAGGGATAATAGGAAGGGTGTGGATTTTGTGTTGCTTTCTCTTTTTTTAATTTTATTTGTGTAATTTTAATGACTAGATAGTAGTGTTCCCTTTTATTTATCTATTTTCAAATTTTAATGAATACTCCTGGCTATAATTACCTAATTTCTATATTTAAAATGACTAGACACTCACAGTTTGGAACAAATTGTATCTTAATGTGATGGTATTATATGGTATCAAATGCTGTGAAGGTATAGATTAATCAATAAGCAAATTCAGTTCATATGAGCTGCAGTTAGTTCTTTAAATTGAACAGGCATTGACAAAAGTGAGAATGAGGTTTGCTGCTATTCTCCTAGGACACAAATCTACCATGAATCGTTCATTTCTCCTGTTGTTTCTTTACCATCCAGGGAAATGGCTTCATACTGCTAAGAGCGGCCATTGTAAGCAGGCTCGCTCGTGGTTTTTCATCGGACTTCCTCTTCTCTACACAGTGTACATTTCACTGTAAAAAGGGGTCTTAGGGCTCACTCCAGCCATTTCAATCCGGAAAGTGCACAGAAAGGAAACACCAGGGCACACCATTTTGAACTGTTGTGAAAAATAGTGTCCTCCCCTCTCATGGGCTTGGGTTCATAATAAGTTCAGGTATCTCAATTTCTAAAGTGACTTGGGCCAGTTAGTATGATAATGGCAACCGCTGCACTAGGTATCGTCTTCGGTGTTTTGCTAGGTGCTTCACCCACATCCATTCTGACCCTCACAGTATCGCTGCATAGTGTGAGCTAGTACCCCCTGTCCACACCAACATTAGGAAACTCACACTCTGACACATCCTATTATGTGTGACAGTCGTGTGGTTCAGCCCCTAGGCCAAAACAGGCTGATGCTTAAGCTTCCCCCCTACCCCATCCCCTCTCTACCACACGACTTTGTGGTTTATTTATTCCTTTCCTTTTGGAGTGCTCACACCAAACCTTTCTCATTTCTCTTAGAGGAAAGGCTCATTGGATTAAGAAACACAACTGCTTGGACCTCCCCATCCCTTGCTGGAGGTCAGAGAGAAGCAGGAGGCCCAGGAACAGGTGATACGTGTTCAGGTGAGACCAGAAAGGGCAAGAGGTAAGGTGGCTAATGGACACCCACCATCCGCCCACAGGGAACCCAGGGGGCCTGGAGGCTCAGAATTGTTAGCCAGGCTAAAAGAGCATTTTCAATTATCCCAGGGGAGAGCCATTTAGCCAGGACAATTAGGCCATTTAAAGTGACCATATTTTGTGTTAAAACCAAGGGAATTCCAGGTTCAGCGTATGCCAGCTTCCTTAGCTTTGCTGAGTAAAGAAGCTTACAAGGGAACATGGGAATCTCCACTTGCCCTTGGTGACCAGAAAAGGTGCCTACAAGGTGTTCCTTCAGAGCCCTACGGAAGACCTACACTTATTGCAGGAGGGGTGTATGGGGAGGGAGCCACAGGGCCGGTAACCACCATTGAATGCAAAATGTTTGAGGTTACAATAAAGTTGAAGAAGGAAAGAGGAGGGTAACAGGGTGGGCAGGGACTGTCAACTGGGCAGGATGGTGTAAGGCCACTCTGGGGGACCCACCTGGCTGCAGAGGAGAAGGGTTGAGAAAAGAGTGGTGGAGAAGATAGCCCCAAACTGAGGCTGGAGGGTGCCAAGGATTTAGCAGGACAAATATGCATGGCGGGGGGCTTTTAGGAAGATGGGGCATAAGTCCCAGTGCAGTAATCTCTTTATCATAATTTAAATTGAGTTTCAAATTAAAATTAATTTTAAATTTAAAGAAGGATGCCTTTATGCATTTTCAGGGTGATCTTTTCAGACCCTCCATGACCCAGACAGAATCCCATGTCTTCTAGGAAGATATCGGTGATGTTCCCACATTCTTCTCCATCTGGCAGCATTCGCCGGATAATAACAAAGCCATATTCTGACTTCTATGTAGACCCTCTCATTTGATGGGAGAATGACAGCCATAGTTTCACTACGAGCTCTTAGAGATGGAGTGCTTCTGTGGGATTTCTGGGACTGCCAACAGATTCTGTTCATCACACTCACCAGCTATGTGCGTGGTGCCCAGTGACTGACTCTTTACAAATACTCGAGTTCTTGCTACCAGAAAAACAAAACAAAATAAAATGTTGACATGATATATTTGAAGTCTCATTTTCTCTTAACCAAATGTCCTCACCAGTTTTAGTTTAACAATTGAAAACTCTTTTAGAAATGATCTCTATATTAATATATAAAAAGTCCTAAACCTCGGGTGCTAGGCTTTCCTTTTTATATATATATATATATTTTTTCCTTCGTAGGAGATGGAAGGTACATTTTCTGCCCATTTGATAGATGAAGAAGCTGAGCCATAACAGAATGGCCAAGAGGGAACCCAGTAAACCCCAGGAGTGAAAATGGACCCAAGTTACCTAACATCAAATTTCATGCTCATTTTGCTATAATACACTGACTCTTACATTTTCAAATCTTACTGTAAAAGCACATACAACTGCATATATCTAAGAACACTAACGGAAAACGCAGTGTGGTATGGAAGGACAGGCACCCGCCCATTGGGGCTGAGTGATGGATGCTGGAGGCAGCATGAGGCCAAGATGCATTTCTCACCCTTTCTCCTCTTTTAAGAAGTAAAATTTGTGGCAAGGTCTTGTGTTTCCCTTAAATCCAGTTCCAGGTGTTGCAAAGAGCTGTTCAGGAAAGAGCAGGGATGGTAGAGCCTCCCGTAATTTTAAATCAAAGGCCATTGAGTACAAAATGTTCAAATGTGAAGGCCGAAATCATTGTTGGGAGCACCATGCTTTCAAGTAATGCAGAAACACAGGAGGAAAACTCAAGGGAAGAGTAACCAACAGTTGGCACTCAAGCGTCAGTGCAATTTATCAGTTCAAAGGGACTTCGGGGTGAGCGGGCTGAGGTGCAGGTGAAGGCACTGCCCAGGGTCACTGCCTTCTGGGTCAGGAGAACGGCTGTGAGTTCCTGAGCCAAAAGGAATCTCCTGGTTTCATAGTGCCATGGAGACTGCCCCTGGACCAGGGCTGCCTGGTGTGAGAAGGATATATGCAAATTCAAAGGCATTCAGCCAGGCGATCCAAAAATAATTAAAAGAAGAGTGAGATTACCTTTCCTGGACAGATATAAAGACCAACTACCTGTACTTATCTTCAATGACAACAGAAGGAAACCAGAAAGTTAGCTGAAGACTCATGAAGATCAAAGGACTAGAGGACTTGCTCTCTCTGGCACAAGAGTCTAGAATCGCACAAATCAGAACAAGTGTAGGGTGCTAAAATGCAGGTTGCTTGACAGAAACACTTTAAAAAAAGAAGAAAGTTATTTTCCTAGGAAGAGCTTAGAGTTGGGGGACCGTTCAAAATCTACTCTTAGAAACTGTAAAAAAATAGATTTGGAAGGGAAGAACCAGGTGTGGTGTGCAAAAGAATAGCTTAGAGGATCTGCTATAGTTCATCATTGCTTAGCATGACAATGTGAAAAAATAATGAGCTCTATTTGCATTGATCAATCTTGTATGCATTCTACAAGCAGAGACTTGGCAACAGAAATAGGACCCCTAAGATTCTTGCATCCAGGATAGGATATAGGGCACCCCTTTAGAAGAAGTTCTGGAATAAGCCTCAGAAAGAGCATGAGTACAATTCTGAAACCACAAATTCAGGGATATCCAGAGAGAGGACAAGAAATCAGATTGGTGGGGGAGAAGACTATTTTTAATGCCAAGTTAATTTTGTAGTTAATCTCAAGGGAGACCATTACTAATTTGTTCAAATATACATTGGGTTGTCGGAAAAGTCATGACACATTTTTGCAAAGAAAAACATAGAAAAAAATACGTCATGACTTGTCCGACAGCCTAATACATTTCCATTTATTACACACATTCATTCATGGCAGTGGGGATTTAGCAATAGAAGTGAGAAGAAACTCTCTAAGAAGTGAAAGCCATACTGATGTCTGAAGGTTGACTGGGAATTAAATAAGGTTAAGAAGAAAGCAGTGCATGAGAAAGCTGAGGCCCAGAGGGAACAGAGCCCAGGGCAAAATTAAGAGGGGTCCAATATGGCTGCAAGGCCCAGAGTTGTAAGACATGCAAATGCAGTTATTTAGAATCTAGGCCAAGATCTTTGTGAACCATGAGAGGTTTTTGAACATTTTCCTCACACTAATAAGGGAACCACTGGAAAAATCTCAAATAGAAAAACGACTTGGTAAAGTTTGTATTTTACAGTGACCATCCTGGCTGTTGGGTGGAGAATGGATGTGATTGGTAAGATACTAGAGGCAGGGAGATAAATTAGGAGTTGTTGCAGAAGTCCAGAAAAAAGTAATGGTTACCTTGACTAAGAGAGTGACGGAGACTGGTGGATTGGAGAGATTGAAAAAAAAAATTAAACTATTGTAAAGGAAGCATTCAGGAGCCTTGTTGCTTAATTGGATGGGCAGGTTGATGTTCAGGGAAGAATCATAAAGATATCTAGGTTTCTCATTTGAACATTGAGCATGCAGTGATGCCATTAATTAGAGAACATTGAAGTGGGATAATGATTTAGGAGCGTATAGGGAGATGAACGTAAAATCGGTTTGAAGCTATTGAGTTTGAAGGCTCTGTGACACAGCCAAGTCTTAAGGCGGACATCACATACATGGATGAAAGGTTCCAGGTGGAAGGTGGAGCAGGGCTGGAGATGCAGCTCCGGGACGCATCAGCGTATGAATGGTTAGTGCAGCCTGGGGACGCGATGGATTACCAAGACACAATGCAAAGAACTATTATCATGATATTTTAAAATGATATATGAGCAACCTTGAGAAACATTAACAGGTTATGGCTAGTAGAGGAAGAAAACCCTAGAGGGGAGAATGAGAAGGAGATTTGAAGAGGCAAGAAGGAAACCAAGATTGAGTGACATAGGTACAAAGACTCTATGATGGGTCAGGCTTTGTTGATCCAGAGATGAATAAGACAAACATAGCTTATTTAACTGCCCAGAGAAGCCAGGAAGACTTTGGAGAGAAAGTGCCATTTGAGTTGTCTCTTGAAGGCTGAAGAGGAATTTGCTGGAAAAAAAAAGAAGTCACATCAGTGACGAGGGGCTGAACATACAAAGTCAAAGAGTTGTGGCCAAATGTGACTTGTGTGAAGAATGAGAAGCAATTGTGTGTTGCATGTCCAAAGAGGTCGTGGTGAAGGGATGTCTGAGAGGACAAGGGACACCCAGGGATGTGGAGCTGGCATCTATGCTAAAGGGCTTTTTCTTGTTAAAGACGGAGATCCTCAGAGGTTTATAAGAAGGTGAGGAACATGTGTCATCCTGGTTTAGAATATGCGTTTAGTAGCTGCCCTGGAAACTACAAGCTGTGTGAACCGGAAGCTATTTGAAGATAGAGACTCAATTAGATATTGATTTAGATACTAATGCAGGGGGTGCGGCTGCCTGGAGGTGGGAATTACCAAGGGTGTCTTGGTGTTTGCCTTGGGCATCTGGGTGGGGGGATTCTCCTTTCTGGGGAGGCAAAAAGGAGACAGTTTTAGAGGTGGGCAAAGAATATTTCCATTAGAGTGAACCTGTTTCTGACAATTGTCACCCACTTAGGCATTTTCATGAACAAACAAACAAATAAAAACCCACTGGGCAGTAGTGTTGGTTAGATGCCAGGAATTGAGGGGCAATAAAGGAATGATCAAATCCCGGTGATGGGCTTCTGTTTGAATACCCAAAGTTGAGTCAGAGATCCCAGGCCATCTCCCTATCTCTGTCAGCATCATCGGTGTTTCAGTTTCTTTGGATGGGATGCTGACTGCCTTCTACTGAAGACTTGTGTTCTAGGAGCTTCACCCATGTGATCGGTCCATGTTCGTGCCAACCCTATGAAATTACTCTCTCGAAAGTGAAGTCATTTGCCCATGGTCAGAGTTTAAAAATGGCTGAGCTGAATTTCTAGCCCTACTCATTGTGGGTCCCAAGAGGTGTGGTTCTCCTTTTGTACATCAGCACTCTCTTCCTTCATGGATCACACTCAGAATTGAGAATTATCTGGCAAAGCAGTTGGCTGACCCTCCTACTTCTGAACTTTTTGGCTTGTTGAATTGCTATGGACCAGAAGAGAGGCCAAAGGTTAGTGGTGGGGGGCAGAGGGAATCCGTACATGCATGACCACTGTGATGGTTCCGGCCGGCACCAATAAAAACCCCATCAAGGTGGCTGGCGAGACTGTGCTCTAATTACCTCTTTATTTATTTATTTATTTATTTATTTATTTATTTATTTATATCAATGAATGAGCACCTCTCCTTCTAGAAGCTCCCATAAAAAGCTGGAGAAGGACCGGCCGAGTGGCATGGTGGTTAAGCGCTGGCTTGGGAAGCTGGCGGCCCCAGTTCGGGTCCCACATATGAGGGCCAGTGACACGGCCCTCAAAAAGAAAAAAAAAAAAAGCTGGAGAAGATGTAGTAGTTGGCATGTGACATCCTTCTTTTCATTCTCCAAGTGACAAGGCAGTTATAGCCTATGCTGCAGATAAGAAAATAAGGCTTAATGACTACATTTTCCAAGGTGCCATCTCACTCCAGGATTTTCATAAAAGTGTGTACTTCCAAACAATCATTTGCAAGTTTGTCTCCTTCGTGATACCATGAACAATTGACAAGAGAAAGCTAAGACTTCCATCTCTGGATCCCCAATGCTGCATGGTGCTGGTGACACTGAGGACATGCTCACTGACACTTCTGTGGCAGGGAGAGGCTACTGTTTGTCAGGCATTTTATTGGACCCTGGGGTTCCAGTAATCATGTTAATCACTTTTGTACATCCTCCCCTGATTTTTGTGTGCATCCACTGTTTAATTTTAATCAGCTTTTCCTTGTGAAGAGGGTAGTATTATCATCTCCACGTTTGTGAATGTAGAAACTAGAAATCTAAGAGTTTAAAAGACCCACCTCAGTTCACAGGGCTTGTTAAGTGATGACAAGGAATTAAACCTACAACTTCTAATCCTTAATCCTAAACCATGTGTATACATACCATGTAGCCAACTCCCAAGATGAATAAGACCCGGTTTGCACCCTTGGGAGGGTTCTGATCTCAGAAAAAAACAGATATGTGCCCCCGCGCCCCCCGCCCCCCTTTTTCTGTTGCTTGGTGTATATCTGTGAGTTCCAGTTAACAAGTCTGCTCTTTTGAATAACATAGCTTCCTGCTTGGAGAAGAAAAACAAATAGGTCTGAGAAACGGTTAAGTCATCAGGAAGCTGACTGTTTCTTTGATGGCCAATGGTCTCCAGCATGTTTATTTATCTCTTTTCACCACAGCAGTGAAAAAGAGGCTTCCAACCCCAACCAGAGACGCTGGGCAGATCCTTGCTCAGTGTGACGTCCTGGGCTTGACACCGCCAAAAAGTGGGTAGGAATTCGGCGGTGAAAATTGCCAGTATGGATTCTTGGCATCATTGATTTCTGGAAAACAAGAAATCTAATTCCCAGTAAAATGCCATTAGAATTTGCCAGGCCCTCTGATGGGGGAACTAAAATGCCCTTCCTAGAAATTTCGCATGCTCTGTGGTTTCTAGAGAGATTCCAAAGACTCTACAAAGAATGATAACATGGTGATACGATTTTGGAACCGATGCTAATTTCCCTGCATCATCAAATGTCTGTGGACTCTTCTTAAATAGACAATAAACTGCAAAGCCTACACTGATTTAAAAGAAAAAAATTCTGTGAGAATAATGGATGTAGGGTCATTCGGCCTGGGTTTAGTCCTGCCACTTATTTAAGGTCACAAAGCCCTGATTTCACTCTCTCTAAAAGATGGCTAATCTTACCACTTTCCTCATAGCTTTGTGAAGAGCTTTATGCATGTGACTCCAGTTGAAGCACTCCGTCTTGTGCCTGGCACAATACGTGTTAGCCGGGCCCACGATTAAAACACTCGTACTGCTTGCGGTCTCCTTCAAGCAGGTGAGTTACAACTGAGCCGTTTGGCTTAAATGACTCTCCTTCCTTCTGTGTCATCGCTTCCTTACTGAATTGATTGACTTGCTGTGAGTGGAGAACACTCTCCAAAGGCAGTTTTGTGTTCCCACAAAGCCCAACAATGGCTCAGGAGTAATTTCTAGTGCTGGTTAAATGGCCGCGGCCCTGAACTTTGCGGGGAGAGGATTGGCGAGTGAAACTATGGGGTGTTGAGTAGCAGGGCAAGGAGACTCAACTCCTTTCTTGTGATAATTGAAATCATTTCAATTCATTTCCTTCGTGATTGGACAGAAACATGTTTTCAATAGAGAGCAAATCTTGAGGGAATCCATTGACCCGGGCAGTCCTATAATGCGTGGAGTTAATGGACAAAAAATGATATTCATCTTCAGTTTATAATAGCGTTTTTCTTCGGCGCAACCTAAACTTACAGTCAGGATGCGGTCGGAGCAACAATGGCACCAGCGGAAGACGTATGACCTTTGTTGCATCTAACAATTATTGGATCTATGGTGAAATAAAATAAAAACCAACACAAGTTTTGACACTACGATGATAAATTATAAATTATGGAAGTCTACGCCGCCACCGAGGATCTTGTAAACAACAGGCTGGTTTCTTAGCAACAGGCCAAGGAGAGCAGGTTGTTGATAGGAATGGAGCAGACAGGATTATTTTACAGCGATTACTACAGGGGACAGGGAACAACATTTTAACACTTGCGGAGGCCCCTTGTCTGCCTGGCCTTTCTTTCTCAGGCGGCCAGTCCAGGCAAGAGACCGAAGCTGTCCTAGGATTTAAGAGACGCGTCATCACCACCCCAGGTGCCCCAAGGAGAGGACAAAAGGGAGACAGCAGCAGGAGGCAGGGGGTGGAGGGAGGATGTCCCTTGTACAAGTGACAGTATTAAGAATTAGAATAAACGTGTTCTCATTAGACGTTGTCTGAAAGTATGACTCTAAACGGGGACTTCTTTTTCCCTGCCCCCAACTCCGATGGCTTTACAGTCTCACTTAGGGTGGTTGTTATGAAGGAATTTAGACAAGACTTTGACAATGTGCCAAAATGGTTTATTTTTAAATGTTGCTCCAGAAAGCACCAGAATATTAAGTTGGAGCAAAAAAACATTGTTTGGAAGAGTGGCAGGGTTGTGGTCATACAGACGTTGAAGGAAGGGTAGTCGGGCTTAAGCTTTGTACACGGTAATTAACAGAGGACTCAGGTTCCTGGAAGCATTTCTGAAAGTGTGTGTGTGTGTGTGTGTGTGTGTACGCACGCGTGCGTTTCTCAGTTGCAGGGCATTTTCAGGGTTCAGGTGGAGAGAGGTTTTCTTTAATTAATTAGATGTTTACTTAGGGCGTCTTCCCTCAGTGGTTTAGACAATCACCTGCCCACGTGTTACAGACGAGATTCAATAAAGTCTCTTAGAGTAGAATTTCTCTAAAAAATCCTGGGATTCTTACTAGCAAATTGCCTTTCTTTCTGTGGCAGAAATAACTAGTTCTGCATTACCCAAACCAGAGTGAATGGTATGCCACACCAACTCAGAATGTTAAGAAAATCCCAGCCCCCAGTTGTGCAGGGGTCACATAACCTGTGTCATCCTTCATAACCCTGACTTCATGCATTTTATTGTTTCATAATATAAGTGGCTTCCTACATTATGATGACTTTGGATTTATTTGGCATGTCATTTTAGACTTTTCATATGTATAAACTTACCATTCGCAAAGAAAAAGAATCTTCTGCCATTCTCCAGAACCTCATTTTTGTTCAGGTTTCTCTGATATCATAGAGGGTGGTTCAGAGACTTTCAGATGGGTGATTAGCTCCCATCCAGAAGTTTTAGAATATATTTGTGCTTAGAAGCTGTCTGCTGGGATGGAGTTCTATCTGGGGAAGTGCCCTGACCCCATGGGGAAGGGGTTCCGGGTTTGTAAGATGCCCACCAGTGTCCCTGGATATGAGCCTGTTCACATGTGCGTCGCTTGTACCCTCCCAGCATCTCCAGCATCGCTGGTGCCCTCCCGGCGTCTCCAGCATCGCTGGTGCCCTCCCGGCGTCTCCAACATCGCTGGTGCCCTCCCGGCGTCTCCAGCAATAAAGGTACCATCATCTTATGCTGCAGGTGGAACAGCAGAAGCCAGAGACATCTGCTAACCTTCCCAGGCTCAGTGTCAAAGCCCCGGGTCCATGAGTGTCTTCAAATTCCATACTATTCGCACCATTGTGACCCATCCCGGGGACAGGCCATTGCTGCCGGTGCAGTCTTGCTTTTGTTTCCTCTTTTCTTTTTAATTACATAAGAAATGCATCATCACACATTACCATGGGAAATCAACAACACAAGATATGCAGTCATAAGGCAAATCCCCCCTCATCCCCTATCTTAGACCCCCAAAAGTATTACCCACCCCACCCCCAATATCTAAGCAGATCTCTTTAGAGCTGAATTTTCACTCTCTTCAGGGGAGTGTTTCTATAAAGAAAGAATAAGCTTGCTTTTCTTCTTCAATTCGTTTATAGCTGATGTATTTTAAAGAAATAAAAAGTAGCCCATGCCTTCAGTGTATTTTAGTTCCACTTATCTTGTCATCATGTTGTGGACACTGAGCTCTTTGAATCGCTCCCCCTGCCACACATACACATTCTGTCTGACTCTGAGTCACCCAATTGTACTTGTCCAGAGCCCACCAACCTTGAATCCATGGAAATATGAGTCTGAATTTATAACTGAGCATTTGAGCAAGTTCTGATCTTGGCTGAATAAACTCTCCCCTTTTTCTGTTGGATAAGAAACCTGCATTTTCACAAGATCCCCCAAGTGACCAATGTGTGCACAACAGATTTTGGAACCCCTGTGCTGAACTCAGGAGCTCAGCTTCTTCTGAGAGAAAACACAGAATGATTGACGAGGCATCCAGAGCCTCTCAGACTTACAGCAGGGGATCCTGGAACTCGCTAGAAAGGCACCACTGGACAGCTGTCCGCTCAGACCCTGGCTGCTGCAAGGAAGTTGAGAGCTGCTTCTCCTCTGAAGAGGCCTGATTTCAACTAAATTGCAGCAAAAGTTGTTGGGACGGCTTCCCACCTAGCGCCTTGAAGCCCTGCTCAACTCCTGAGATGGCCTAGCTGACGCTGCCTCGTGTTGGGTAAGAGCTGGGGCTCTGCGCAGGCCCAGAGCGAGGCCCAGCCGGCTTCGCTCCCGTCGGTTTCCTCTGGGCGGCTGGGTCCCACGTCCTGCTCACTGCCTGGCCCTGTGCGAGCTCCTCTTTTCGATGCACCTCCAGGCTCGCCAGTCCCACAATGCAGCGCTCCGGCTGGCAGGCGTTCAGCTGAACACTAAACGCTTGGCTCCATTTCAACACGGCTGCCAAGATTTGGCAACCAGAGGGTTGCAGGAAAGCAGCAGGCTGCTAAACCCTTTCACATTTTTAATTAGATCCACACACCCATGTCTTTGAGCTATCATAAATATACAGATGACACAGAGAGTATTATTTGGGGTTAAAAAAAAAAAGGCAGTAAACCCTTGACAATGATATGCCTTCCCTTACTAAAATAATTTACCTATCATTAGTTTGAGGGCCGAAGAGGAAAGGAGAGCGTCAGAGTGATATTTGCTCCAGTCAAACTATGTCTGATGGGAATCTCCGCAGGTTCTGAAAAACGCAGGTCTCAGGCCGCCTTGCTGTTGTCCTGGGCTATGAGAACATTACCAGAAGAGGGCATTCTTGGCAGCTGCTCAGACTTCTGCAGCCCGGAACTCACAGGGTGGAGTGTGTCAGGGGTTGCTGTCACCGCCACCCCACCTCTTGTGCTTGCTGATAGCCATCCCATCCCATAGGGCTGTGAGTTTGGCACCCCGGCCCTGAAAAGCAGTCACTTTGCCATTCAACATTGCTTTAATATTTTCGTCACTTTATCTCCTTCCATGCCTTGTCTTTGGGTCTGGTTCCCTGCAGAATCATTACGATCTGCATCTTATTTCTTCTAAATCTCTTGCCACAACAAGCACACTAGGCTCAGAGCCACGCCTCTCCCAGCCCTGGGTGATTCTGCAGTCCCGCGAGGTGAGGGAATTCAGAGCTTGACTCCATGAATCCTGGGCTCCAACTCGGGCTCTGCCCTGTGGCTTTAGACACATGATTTTCAAAACCCTTTGCTTTAGTCCTTTCATCTGAAAGATTCTGAGACAGTTCTGACCTCATAAAACAGGCTCTGGGGGGTTCAATGAGGGCCTAAGTACCAGGCTCATAAGACATTCAGCCCCAGCCCCTAATCTTTATTAGTTTTGGGAATATGCATGACAACAAAAGTGCCTTTCAGAGGGTCAGCTGACAAACAACCACAGCAGCATTGGTTGGTTGGTTGTTCTTAAGAAGCTTTCACCCCCTCCCTACCTCTCCCCACTTCTGTGACAAAGATGCTCAAACTTCTCAGACAACTGGCTCTAATTTGTTGCAAGCTGGAGGTAACCAGGGCTTGGCCTGGGCCTCTGCATTCGTGTGTATGCCCTTAATTTTAAAGATATGTTAAGAAGGAAATGAAACACTTGAAATGCCAGGAAAGAAGCCTCTCTGGCCGTGCCATCTGAGAAGTTTATAAATAGAACCATTGCCAGCATCAAACGCATCTCTGCTCTAAGACACCAGACACACGGGCTTTGCTTCACCTGTTTATCACAAACTCCTTGCACACCATCCAGTCCCTCCTGGAGGAAACCACAGCCCGTTCTACATGTTTGGCAATGTTTGGTCTTTCCCCTTGTCCTTCTTTGATTGACTTTTTTTTTTTCTATGCGGCTTGACAGTTTTTTACTAGGGTAGTATTTCTTTTGTACTTTTCCTACAAATAGGACAGCCAGACAAACTGGGATGCCCGGGTCCAGACAATTCTAGGCTCAGAGTGGATCTTTCAGCAGATGCTAAGGCTGAGAACAGACAGTGGCAGGCAGGCCTTGGTTTACTTGTTGATCCCCGCAATTCTTTGCAGTCCCCAATACCTTACCTCCTTGTCCTCCATGCCACCAGCTATGGGGAATTCCCTTTAAGCAGGAGGAGAGAAAGGATATAAGCTACACACACACACACACACACACACACACACACAAAATGAATGAGAACCACTGTGTGATGAGGTTTCACCTGGAAGAGAAGAGAGCAGTGACAGTGCAGCCTGGAAGCCAGGTTGAGCCCTAGGAATCTCGCCGACTATAATCCAGCCCCGATGGCAGGAGACCACTCCTTCTTGTTAGGTATTTAGACAAGAAGCAGCTCATTTCCATGAGTCAAACAATATAGAACCTGGATAATGTCCTTCGTGGAGTGAAGGGTGTTGTGCTGGTCAGCCCTGGTTTGTGAGATGTCACATGTCATTCCCACCCATGCCTTGAGGGCACTGCAACCCTGACACTTCCTATGACTTTTGTGGGGTGGGTGTGCTGGGGCATGGGAATGAATGCTTGCATTTAATGTATTTAAGAGTATATGAGTCATTTAGACTGCTATAACAGAATCCCACAGACTGGGTGGCTTAAACAGCAGACATTTATTTTCTAACAGTTCTGGAGACCAGAGGCTAATATCAAGGTGCTGGCCTATTCAGTTTCTGTTGGAAGCACTCTTCCTGGTTTGTAGATGAACACCATCTATGTCCTTACATGGGTGCATATATGGGGGGAGGGGAGGGAGGAAGAGAGAAAGGGAGACAGAGAACTGGGTAGGGAGAAAACAAGCTCTCTGGATTCTCTTCTTACATGGACACTAATCCCATAGGGTCAGGGTTCCACTCTTACGACCTTATTTCACATTAATTGCTTCATTAGAGACCTCATCTCACATTACAACCACATTGGGACCGAGGACTTTAACATATAAATTTTGGGAGGGACACAAACGTTCAGTCCATAACAAAGCATTTCATGTACTACTGGAAGGAGATGGAGTCAGACGGATTCCACTCCCACTCAGCTGCCTGCCAGCTGTGTGACCTTGTGCAGACCAACTAACCTCTCTGAGCTTTGTTTTCCTCCTTTGCAAAATCGGGATAAGACATGCTTTCCCCAGAATGTGATTATGAAGAATGGGTGAGATAATGCAACCACAGGCCCAGGCCCAGGGAAGTCCTCCACAAATGGAAGCAGCTGTGGAGGTTGTTGATACTGGTATTTGTTATTTGATATTACTATTTATTAACACCACTCAGACAGCCTTGTCCAAAATGCTGGCTTAGAGCTTTGCTATAGAGTTCTCTATACTACTGCTTGTGTCTCTTACCCTTTATCACCAACACTCATGGGAGACTGAGGCAAATAGGAAGTGTGATGGTATGTGACAGTGTCTTCCAAAGGGTCCAAAGGAAATCAACATGCTTGGTTCCAGGGGAGTGGCTTTATCATTGGAGCATTTTCCGTGAGCTGTTGACACCTTTATGAGTGAACACAGTCATGACTACCTTGTTTGAAACACTTGCTTGAAGTCAAATGTTCTGCAGGACAAAAGAAACAGAATCATTTTCTGGATGGGGCGTCTAGAGTTAAGGTCACACTGCCTGGAGGTGGCAGAGGCAGAACAGGGGTTCAAACAAAGAAATACACCATTCCACAGGCCACACTCTCAGCGTCACCATCTTGCCTCAGCCTGCAATTGTAACAATAGCGCTGCCGAACAAACATCCCAGCTCTGTGCTCGGACATGAAGCATTTATTCTCATGCTCCTGCCCTCGGGTTCACGAAGGTCCGGTTGACTAGACTCGGCTCATCCCACAGCTGTTTCCGTGCTGCATATGGCTGGAGGTGGTTTTAGGCTATAGATTGGAGTCATGTCCACTAAGCCATGTTTGTTCTGGGTCCCGGGCTGCAGTGGGCTGGCCACACCAGGCACATTAGGACTCCCATCCAGAGAAAAGGAGGCACGTCAAAGGCCTCTGATGGTGTCATGCCCACTGACGCTGCAGCGGCTAAGGCAGGTCATGGCCAAGCCCAATGTCAGGGCGTGAGGAAGTAAACTGCAGCAGTGTGGATGGCGTGGGGAGAGAGTGAAGTTTGGATGACAGTAGCCAGACTATTAGGTGACCCCCGCAAACAATGACAAACAGAAAACCAGAATAGCACCTATGGCTGCACCTCTGCTATCAGCGGGGCTGCGCATCCCCTGTGAGGCCTTTCTAGTGATTTATAGCCCACAGCCACTCTGATTGGCCGAGTGTCAGCTCTGACTGATCAGTGCCCGAGTCTCACCGACATCAAAATACTTTCACTATCACTCTTGATTATTAATATCCCAAACGATCCCAGAAATCACTAACTTTCTAGGGACTGCTGCCACTGGCACCAATGAAACTCCACCCAGAGCCCTCGTAATGTCAAAGGCTGAGCCTAGCCCTGCTACAATTGTGACAGGGACACAGGTCTCAGAGTCGAGGACCTGGGGGGTGGGGAGGAGAATCACGGCTCTGGCACTCCCTAAATGAGTGACCGTGGGCAAGCAATGTTGACCTATCTGAATCTCAGGTCCTGAGCTGGGATGCTCATGGACCACTATGAAATGCAAATGACTGGGTGAATCTGAATAAGCTCACCCAGGGCCTAATTTAGAGCATGCACTCTCTAAATGATCGCTCTCTTCCTTCTGTTTTACAGTTAGAATGAACCCTGTGAAACTGTCAAAAAATAATCAAATGTTGCCAGTCTCATATGGATCAACCTAGTTGATTACAAACCCCTTATGGGCAAATGTGGTTTTTAAAAACTGTCCCCGGCTGTCCTGAGTGTTGACTGAATGTTGAGCGCTGGAGCAGAAGTATGCCCGCAGTCTTGGTTTCATTCCACAGGGATCAGGAAGGGGTGGTGGGGTTGCAGGAAGGTGCACATGGTGGGGGGGTACTCAGAGGAGCCCACCAGTCAAGGGGTTGCCTCCCGCCTGAGTACGCTAACTGGAAGCAGCGCTTTAAGGACAGAAAGGACAGGAGAAACTCTGTGCCTATTGCATGTTGTGGGAATAAGCATGTGTGTCTTGGAATCAAATGGATATGGAGGTTTTAATCCCAGCTCTTCCAAAAACAAGTATGAAGTTTGGGGCGACTCATTAATTTCTCTGAGCTGCTCATCTATACAAACAGGATAGTTCTCTTAGAAATATTGCTGCCATCATGGAGGTTGTCTAGATAATAGCATGTAATACAGAGCCCATTTTCCAGGAGGGGGTTAGCCCCCTCCGTGACCATTATTGTTCTGTGTTTGCTCCAGGCCAATCCTGGCATTGGGACTGAGAGGAGGGAATACTAAAAAAATGCAGAGCAACAGAATTCCAGGGTGTCTAGACCCTCTCGATCCAGACTTTAAAAACCACACCAGAGGGATTTACCAGGAAGTGAGCTGGCATTTCCAGAATAAGCCATTTCAATTTTCCACACTGGTGCTGTAACAGCCAGAAAGTTAGCTGCAGCCCTGCCCCCTGGGCACCACACAAATAATACAGGCAAGATGCGAGCAGGGGTGGAGTCTGGGAAGATCCTGGGAGAAAGTCAGCTATGCGATGATGACTGTTCTTACACACGGAAATTCATGTGTGTTATTCCTTTCAATTGAAAGGTCCCAAACAAACTTCAGGATCAAAAATCGATCCTCTCTAACAGAGGAATAAGGTGGAGATATTAGCATTATCTTCACCTTTAGACAGAGCAAAGTGTTCGACACATATTTATTGAGCACCTACTCTGTGCCAAGCAATAAACCAGGCACAAGGGCTGACAAGGTGACACGGCCAAGGTCTCTGCCTCCCAAAAGCCATATTCACTGTCTGTGCCTGACCAGAGAGGAAGGGATGTCATCTTTACCTGGGGAACGAAGGAGGCTAGTGCGGTGGGGCAGAGATGCCCATGCCCAATGGGAGTGCAGCCCAAGCCTGACATCCATCAGATGTCTGCTAAGTCTCCATCAATCGATGATATTCAATAAGCTTCAACTGTGAACTCATCGTTGTGCTAGAAATTGCCCGATGTAGAAACAAAATATAGTCTCTACCCTCCTCTCCAGAATTGAGGGTCTAGCTCCAAAGATTAGATTAACACACATGCAAAAACCACACAGCAGACATGACAATATTGTCTTTATTTTGTTTCCTTTTAAACATAGCCCCTCTCTTCGGACATCCACTGGGGAAAAGTTTGAGGGACCCTCATGCCCTAAGTTAGACAACGAATGGCCATGAATAGAAGTCAAATACCAAGAAAGGGAAGAGGGGTCATAGCATCAGCTCACCACCAGGGCTTTTATTAGGATGCCACCTGAGCACCAGTTTGCCCTTGAGTTTCCTGGCAGCCAAAGGGAAGACAGGGTCAATTATAAACTTGTATTTTTAATTTTTTTAAGAAAAGAGGGCACATGCCAAATCCTCAGGAGAGCTAGTTAGCATCATGAACAAAGTCCAAAACACTAGCTTTCTGAATAAATGCTTATTAAATTTCATATCATTGCTTTGCATAATAAAACTCTCAATAAAACACAAAGACATAACAGAAAACTCTACGGAGGTGATTCGGCAAAGGGGCCAAATGCAGTGGCCCAAGTCGATAGCTTTCCGGGGATCTCACTTGATAAAAGACCCGAACCAACATATGATTTCTATGAGTGGGGAAATAACGTGTGCTTCACGCTGTCTTCTTTATTATTTCTCCAAGTATGAGTTGTGGTAAAAGTTGGACAGCAGACGATCTGAGATTATGCTCTCTTAGGAGGACCCAGAGAAATGGCAGGCTGTTTTGCTAATTGATGGAAAATCTACAGTTTGGAAAGGAGATAGGTGGGTGGTATGTGTAAAAGTATATTATAAACTGATTGGTTAGGCAATCCATCAATTAATTAACCCAATAACTATTCGTGGGCCACCATCTTAGTCACGCCCATATCTGAGGCAATGTTCTTGGACATTATGAGTAGTAGATGCTCAACAATGCCTTCTGAGATAATTCCTGTGAAAAGAGAGATGCAAACCCCTAAAGAGCTTTGCCATCCTTGGGAGGTCTCTGGTGGCAGCCAGCACCCCAGCTTCACCCTCCCCAGCTGTCCCTCCACGACTCTGTCTAGACCATGACACCCAGTTAGGCGCTGGGGCTGAAAGCAAGGATTTAACAGACAGGAAGCTCCTGTCAGATCAGGAAGTTTCTTAGCAAAGGACCTAGCTACGGAAGTCCTGAAGTCTCTGTGCGGAGAAAGATCAAGTTCTGTGGCACCCTGAGGAGTTCCTTCATGTGCTTACACTTTCTTTGTGACGGTGACCTCTTTCTCCCACTCTCCCCACTTACAACATCTCTGGCACTTTCCGCCTTTGTGAACTGGAGCACGTGATGGCCAGACAAGTCCCTGAAGATAGTTGACTCCAGAGGACCCTGTGGGAGCACTTTCCACATCCTGATGGTTCCATGGTCATAGAAAAACATGACCGTGCTTTTGGGCATGTCTTTGGGCATCCATGCCTCAGAGGGTGGTGCTCCAGTCACATGTGCTTTGCTCTCCCTCTGTCTGACACGAGCTCTTTGCAAGGCTGAGCCCCTCACTCTCTCCTGCACACCCATGGGGTCCCCACTCACCCAACTCCAGGCACCTGGCTCACCCCAGGTCAGCCTATCGCCCTACCCTGGATCAGGGTCTGCAGGGTTTTCCTGGGCTCTGAAAGCATATCTCTTTGGTCCCCGTTCTCTATCCTCCTCACAGACACCCCAGTGATGCTTTTACCATGCAAACCTGACCATGTCACTGCACCCACACACATCGATGGTCACCCAATCAGCTCCAGAGTCAACACCCTCTTCGTCTCCCCTCCGACCACTCCTGGCCTCTCCTTGCATGTCCCAGCAATTGTTACCTGTTTTGAATTCCATTATACATTTCAAACTGTTAGACCATTTCACCACCCCACACAGTCCTTTTCTGACCACTTCTCATAAACAGCAAACACAGTCCACCCCATTGCTCATTTTAGTTTTCTTTATAACTGTTCTCTTTACTGGAAATCACACTGTCTGTTTGTTTATTGTCTGTCTTCTATCCTAGGATATGAGCTTCCAGAGGTCAAGGACTTTGTTTCATCCTACACAGTGTCCCCAGAGCCTAGGACCGGGCCTGGCACACTGTGAGTTCCCAGTGACATGTATAAATGAATGGATGAAAGTCCATATTTTTGTCTCTTCAATTTTGTTATTTGCTGGGGCTGTTTCCCTGCTTTTGCTCAAGGTATTGATCTTTGTAAGAATAAGCTGCTTCTCCCAGATCACCGAGGCCATCTCATTTTAAACTGCTGATTGGATTTCAGGCACAGCCTGTTGAGAAACCTTCCCTAGCCACCTCCCAGGTGACCCTTCTCTGGTAGTCCATGGTCCCCTGTGCTTATCAGTCAGTGCACTTGCTCCATGGGGCTCCATGTGCCTGAATCACCTTCGTCCCCTGAGGACTCATGTCGGGGGTCCTTGTGTAGAGCACACTCCCATTTCGATGGCGTACAAACTTTCCGTAGATGATGTAGTCCATACCTCACTACCCAGTATAGACAAGGCATTAGACACCAACTATTCAAACCATCATCACCACCTCCGGAGGCCAGAGAGAGCAAATGGCTTGCTTGTCATCTCGGTGTTGAGTGTTGGTGGCTCACACACTGAAATCCAGATACTTGCCTCCCCATCAAATATCCTCCCCTTGGCACCATATGACCTTTCATCTGACCTCTAATTCTTTGGCATTGAAATCCCATCACCCCATCTGGACAGTAAGCTTCTTGAGGACAGTGATCATCTTCCACATTTCTTGTATCCATATAGGGGACAGAGCAGTGCTTTAAACATATTAAATATGCAATATGTGTTGGTTGAATTATTAACTCGATAGCAAACTGCCAGAGAGTTTTCCACTTGAATGCATGAGCATAAACATACATGTGGGAATACAGTTAGCTGTTTTCTTGCAATTTAATTTTATATGCATTCCATGTATATTCCTACCAGCTAGCTTGGCCTCCTCTTAGAAGGAGAAAGGGTAGAAATCAACTCATCTATCGATTTAGTCAATTAAATTATATTAATAACTAGCCTGTATAATGGATACTCTTTTTTGTTTTGCTTTTATTTATTTTTTTCCAATACAGAAAAATGGCTCCTCCCCTCTGATTGACAAATAGGAAATGGAGACCCCTCAAATGTTGCCCAAAGGGCATGGTCACCTGGAAAAGTGGAGGATAGTGTGTCACCAACATTGGCCAGGACAGGTGGTTTGGGGGTATCGTCTTTTTAAAGCTAAAACGTGGTTCAGGGTGATCTTGCTCAGAGGTCAGCAAGCTTTTTCTTATAAAGGGGTGGATAAAAAGTATTTTAGGCTTTGCGGGTCACAAATCTTCATCCCAACTGCTTGATCCTAATGCTGCACAGTGTAAGCAGCCATTGACAACACAGAAATGATCACGCCTGTGTTCTAATAAAACTTTATTTATAGACACAGGAATTCAAATTACATATAATTTTCACCATGTGTCACAAAAAATTAATCTCTCTTTGATTTTTAAGAACACTTATGTAAAGAACATTCTTAGCTTAGGGACACACAGAAACAGGTGGCGGGCCAGATTTGGCCAGCAGGCTGTTGTTCCCTGAGCCCTGATCTAGGGGTACCCCCGCCTCACCTTTAAAGAGCTGAGGAAAGTCATATGGTGAAATCAGAGCAGTGTGCCATCAGCAACCCACATCTCCTGATCCCATCTTCAGGTTTCTGTCCAGCGCCTGGGGCTTCTGTCAGTTCTCTATTCTCCCACCACACAGAGACATGCATCAAGCAAACAGGACAAATAATTTTCTGGATTGCCTGATGACAAAAAACACCTTTGCAAGGCAGAGCAGATTGCCCAGCTCTCTTTGAGACAAACAAGATCCCCATAAGGGTTCTGCGGACACACCTTCCAGATCTTGTCAAGAAGCCAAATGGGAAATCCTTCCTTCTACAGTAAAGATAAGACCCTGCACTGGACAGGGCTGTGAAACTCAGGCCTGAGCCCCAAGGATCTGCCTGTCAGAAATCTCTGAAACACACAGGCCCTTTCATGTGATCCAGTAAACTCTGAGCTCAGGAAGAAAGAGGATATGAAGCTTCAGTTACATCTCAATGTGCTTCCCTGAGTAGGGTAACCTGAAAAGTCATGTTCAGCAAGCAGGGGACCAGCCTAAGAAGAGTGAAGTGTTCTCTGATGGCACACAATACAATGGATGACCCAAAACTTGGTAACCAAAGTAGGTAATATTTTAATGCAATACATCAAACATTGAAGGTAATACTAAAAAGGTACAATGAACCAAATATCAACAATGTAAGTGTAGTCAAGGTGTGATCCTATACATCATGGATGTATTAAGCTGGAATATTACTACTGCCTCAGGGGCTCCTCAATGCCCATCTCTCTCACCTCACCTTAATTTACTCTTTGAATTATGTCTTTATTGAAGATTTTGGTATTTTGTTCATCATGGGCTTCTTTTCAACAGTTTTGAGTTTTTAATGATATTGGGTTGTTCAGGAAATGTTTGTATCTTTAAGAAGACACAAAAAGTGCACTCATTTCACATAACACTATAGAATCTGATTATCCAATTATGATCCGTGAGCTCCGGTATCTGTTTTGCTGTCAATTAAAGTTCTTCAGCATCTTGTAGGGAAAATACGCTCAATGTGGTGTATACTTGAATTTCATGCCAGGGTAGTTATTTTTGTAAGTTATAAAATGTTTGATTGTTAATGCTTCTTTCATGAAGAGTTGGCACTTATATCTGCCTACTGCCTTGAAATAATTCACTCCGAGGGAAAGCGAATACAACACGAAGTGTGATTACAGACCTTGTCAGAAGCCCCGACACCATGTCTGTTAAGAGGCTGAGCACTTGATATACCAATGGTGGCTAGGATGTAGGAGTTGATAAATTTCACTACCAGCAATGCTTATTACCTATTCTGAAAACAAACCAACAAAAGCTTTTAAAAGCATCATAGATCCAAATTTTTCTTAGAATCTGCAAGTATACACTCAAAAATGACACGGATACTTCTTCCTCCCTCTGCCAATAAAAATCTCATTTACTTATCAGAGGCCCACACAAGTGGCTGGAAGTAAGTTGAGAAATTCCTAAAGAATCTTAATTCTAAAGAGTCTTCAATGATGGATCCTTGAGGCTATCCCCGTCCCTTTTGAGTCCCCTCTTTGGCTTTCCATTGGCCGAATATCTCTACCTTTACTGACCCCTTCGCCTGAACCAAAGAAGACATCTGAAATAACCAGCCAGGCTTCTTCCCAGATTAATTGTTCACAGCCACAAACCTTTCTTTGATGTTCCTAGAAGAAGATGGAAAAAGGCATAATTAGCTAGTGTTTTAATGTGTGTGGTATTTTCCACTTTCTCTAATTCTTTTTGAGCTAAGGTTTGAATTGTTGAGTCAAAGAAGCAGGGGGAGTGATTATATGTTTCAGAGGTCAGAAGCTGACCTTTTGCTGTGAAAGCGCCTGAAGGTGAAATTGAGCCAAGTTCAAAGGGAAGTCTAATTGATTGCTCTGATCTAACTTCCTTGAGAATTGGTGCCCTTGGAATATTAAGCTGCTGCCTGGGGGTGTCTAGAATAGCCCTCAAGAGATGGTCTTTAGAAAGCCACAAAATGGCACTTCTCTTTTGAGATAAGTTGGCTTGTATGGTCCTCCCTGAGCTCAGCTCATTTATTTATTCAACAACAAATATTTATTGGGCATCTACTTATTATGTGTCAAACAACATTCTTCCATGGAAGCTATGTTTAAATTCTTCATTCATGGGACCAATGCTACCTAATATTAGAAAAGCTATTTATTCTTCCTACTGTGTTAATGTCAAACAAATAATTTGTTTTTGTACAAACGATGGCAGATCATTTATATAAATCATTATTAAGGCCTCACCAAACAACAAAACCCTTCCTTTATTCTTTCCCACTGAGTTTTACTAAGTACCCCTACAAATGCTAAAATTTTCCTCATTTCCTTTCTCCTCTCCCCTCACTTAGGTTTCTGTGTTAAACATCCTATCCAGTTTACTCCCTTTTGAGGGCCTAGGAGATGATATAGTATGTTCATGTTTTCTTCCCTTGGAAAAGTCCTAAAAGCAGACCAAAGAAAGCCATGAAGTGCTAAGACCCATGCTTCTTATTTTAATTTTAACACTTTTTTTCTCCCATTATGTTGATAACCAAACATCTGGACAAAACAAATTTGATTAGGTTTTGCCTACTGGATTAATAAAGATACAGGAGTTGTCATCACTGAAAGATGGGAAGGACCCTGTAAGTCCATAGGATGACACCCCTGTCTCAGTTTGACTACATGCAAATTTCCTTAAATAGGGAGGGAATGGCTAGTAACACAGGTTGTTACTGTTGACTTCCTTTTCAACAACTCTAAGAAATTAATCTCTCGGGATATAGGGCCTGTGGACCCTCTAGGCAGACATTGCAAGGCCTATTGGAGTCAACTTCCAACTTATGATAACTAAATAGGCTACGTGGCTCCCAGTGCGAAGATTTGTCACCATTGAGCTCCACCTGCTCTTTGCTCCTGGTCACCACACCCAGGCTCTCCTCTATATAGCTGATTAAATGATCTTCCTAAACCAGAGGCCAGATCAGTTACCCTCTCCCCAACCACAGAGGCTTTCAGTAGCTATCCACTGCAAGTCTAATGAGATTCACAGAAGTTAGCATAGCATGCAAGACCCTCCACCATCTATCTATACCGTTGGAAGTCATGGCACAAAGAGAGATGGGGTTTGGGGCCCATAGCCCTGGAGTTCAAATCTCATTTCTGCCATTGAATGTCTCTTCCACTTTGGGACTAAGATTCAGGATCCTCATTTCTGGGAGAAATGGATATTAGGGCCTCCATATCCCAGTGTGGTTGTGAGATTTCAATGAGATGAGACCTGTAAAATACTGAGGACAATGCCTCGCACAAAGCAGACATTCAATATACATTGTTACCTAAAATCAAAATTACACTAAGCATCGTTTTCTCCTCTCTGATTCCCAAACTTATTTCCTATTACAGTCTTTCTCTCTATCTCTGTTACATTTGAGACAGTCCTCTCTCTGGTCCCAGAACATGGTCTGCTAAATTCAACCTTCTCACATGAGCTCCTAGCTCACCTCTTTTCCAAATTCACCCATTCTCTCAGTAGCCACGTTTTGAGGAAATGGTTTAACTGTTTTGGGATATATTTTTCTTGCATCTTGACTTGATTCCCTTGACTTGATTCTTGAGAGTCAAAATGGCATATATAACCTTGCGCATATTTTTAATCATCTTCTTTTATTTTACCCCATTAACTTGCAGGTTCCTAGAAGGCAAAGTTTTTCTTTTTTTATCTCTGCATTCTCCCAAGGCTTTGATAAAGAGTATTAGTCAGTTTTTACTAGGTCATGCTGAAGTAACAAACAATCCCCAAATCTCAGGAGCTTATTACCACAAAGATTTATTTTTTGTTCACTCCTATGTTGACTGTGGGTCAACAGCAGCACTCCTCCTTTGTCTTCATTGTACTGAGATCCAGGCCAAATATACCGTCCACCTCTGGCATTCTGCCTTCTCAAGACATGGGAGAAGAGTGATGAAGGAACTTTGTGATGGTTCTCAGAACCTCTGCAGGAAAGTGATACACGTCAGTCCTGGTTTCATTTTATTGGCCAAAGCATGCCATTGGCCAAACTTGATATCTGTGGGATTGGGGAACATATGTTCTCATGGGATGAGGCACTGAACACAGCACAGTGACCGACAGGGGGGAAGAACAGAAAATATTTGACTACATTATTGCTGTTCAGGAAATTTGTACATCAGAGACACTCAGGGAATACTATTTAAATGAAGAAGAGTTATATCAGTTTAAATAATCCTCTGAAACCCATACTCTAAAGTTGGTCAGGATATGACTTAAGGCATTGCTCACTTATTTACAAAATGTACACTTTATGAACAACTACCAGTGTCATTTCTCTAACCAGAAGCAAGAGTTCTTCTATCCCAGTCTCTCACTACGAGATTCTGTCCCTTATTTCATTGGTTGCTAGGGAGCTCAAGCCTACATGATGGCTCCCCTTGGTGAATTATTCAGAAATTTATAGCCACCTTTTCCAGAATTTGACCTCATGCCTGGCATCATCTTATTTTACTTTCATTCTTATTTACTTAGCTGTAACTTTATCATGCTATATTTTCCATAAGTGACTTTAAAAATGTGGATTATAAACAAATGAGCTTATCTTAGATATACCCTTTGAGACTGTTTGAAGCTTGTCTGCCCACTGGACTTGATTGTATTCTTGCTTAATGTTTTAGCCCTGCCTTCCAGGAATAAATGAAAACACATGTGCAAGACAAATCACTCCTTGTCTTTCCAAATATGCCATGAACTGCCTGATCAAAGGGAAATGAGAGAGGCCACTTTTCAGACAGGGCCCCAGGGGTCCCTGAACCAAACCAGTCTCTCTGGGGCTGGGCAGGACAGCTCTCCCCAGTCTGCTCTGGCTCCCCAAGGCGCCCGGCAGACCCAGCACCTTTGCCCCCATCATCAAGGAG
This sequence comes from Aselliscus stoliczkanus, assembly GCA_033961575.1. Classification (NCBI taxonomy): domain Eukaryota; kingdom Metazoa; phylum Chordata; class Mammalia; order Chiroptera; family Hipposideridae; genus Aselliscus; species Aselliscus stoliczkanus. The sequence goes on from CM066732.1 coordinate 155,827,897, forward strand.
AGGAAACATAGACACAATCCTTTATGCCTGGTGGCACGGTGGGAAATACTATCACAGAGAGACACGACACCCCCGGGGATGCCTCCTGCACGTCACAGAGAAGTAGATAGATTGATTGCAAATACCCAGTGTGTGTCTCTAGCACAAGACAGTTTGACTCCTTGGGTACATGGCTGGTCTGCTCTCCATACGTAATGTAAGAGCAATTTCCTTCCTCACGTGTGACTCCCAAAGAGATTGGTCCATAATGCTGGGCTGACCTTTTCAGTGTGTCTATGACTAAGGCCGAACCACCAAGCTGGTCTAGGACCCTCCATGCCCTGTCACCGGAGTGCTCCTCACTTTCTATCTCTGGCTTTTCTCCCCGCCACCCCCCCCCATGCTTATTGTCACCAAGAAACATCTAAAAAGCGGTTTGGGTTCCTTCAATGTTGCATGCTCTTGTGCGAGCCCATGCCTTTTCAGTTACTGTTTCCTTGACCAAGGGTGCTTTTTTTCTACCTTTAAAATGATGGTGATGAAGATAATAAGCCCTAGCTAAGTTCCATTCATCCTTCACTCTCAACTCAATGCATCACTAGGGAAGTTTTCCTTTTACCCTGTGGGGTGGAGTAAGCGCCCCTCTGTGTGAACACAACTAATGCCTCCATCTCTTATAACACTGTGTTGATGAGTCTGGTTTCTCTACTTGTCCATAGTTCCTTGAGCCCAAAGTTCATATTGAGCTTATCTTTCCATCCCCAGCCACGTGATGAACAGTTGGTATTTATAAGGTACCAAATAAATGTTCACCAAATGAATGAGTGGATAAGTTAACCAGGCCCCAGACATTTATGATGGTTAAGTGAGTCACAAAAAAAACCCAAAAAACAAAAAACCAACGTGGAGCCTGTCAGAGGCAACAGAACAGGAAGAGGAAACCGCTCTTTGAACTGACAGTGTTTACACCAACTCAGGTCCAAGATGAGGGAGACCTATTTTACTTAGCAAATGTCCCCTAGCTTCATCCACGTTGTTGCGAATGGCATGATTTCCTCCTTTTTATGACTGCATGATATTTGTTGTACAGAAGCACTACCATTTCTTTATCCATTCATGTATCAATGGACACTTAGGTTGCTTCCATGTCTTGGCTACTGTGACTAGTACTACAATGAACTTGAGGGTGCAGGTATCCCTGAGATCCAGACTTCAATTCCTTTGGATACATACCCAGAAGTGGAATACCTGGATCATTTCTAATTTTCTGAGGAACATCCATGCTGTTTTCCATAAGGACAAAAACTATGTGATATTATTTATACAACAAATCAAAAATAGCCCAACTCATAAAAGCAGGGAATGAAGTGGTTGCTAGGTGTTTGGGAGGAAGGAGAAATAGGAAGGTATTAGTCAAATGGGCCAAAGATTCAGTTCCATTAGATGAATCAGACCTAGAGATACACAGTACTGTACAGCACAGTGACTACAGCTAACTGTACTGTATTGTATGCTTAAAAGTTGCTTAGAGGGTAGAGCTTATACTATGTGTCCTTATCACAAATAATAATAATAATAATAATAATAATAATAATAATAATGTAAATAAATAAATAAGAGGGCAGAAGGAACTTATGGAGGCCATGGATAGGCTTATAGCATAGATGGTGATGACAGTTTCATGGGCGTCCACTGATCTGCAAATTCATCAAGCTGTATGCTTTCACGATGCGCTGAGTTTTGTATGTTCAGAAAGAAAAGGTCGAAGAGGGAGGCAGAAGAGTTGGAGGGAACAGAATGCAGCTCTCAAGGGCGACCTTTCGTTCCACTCAGCTTGGTCTTGGGAGAGCTACCCGGCCCCAAAGGGCCTCCTGCCTGCCCCACCGATGGACAGGGGTGAGGAGACGGCCTGACATGGGAAGGACAAATACAGTGGAGGATGACACGGAACGGGCGCATTCTGTAAGGGAGAGAACCCCCAACGAGAAGCGGGAGCCTCCCAAACAGCCTTAATCATCGGTGACCTGTTATTGTATCATTAAGAGAAACTGTGTGGGAAGTCAAACTGAGACAGTGAGGAAGGCAGCACGAGAAAGCCAAAATGGAGTGTTTTTCCTGATAATAGAGCAACGAGAGAGGGGAAAAAGGGGGGCTTTGGCAATACCGTCCAGTATAAATACAGTGGAAAGACTCAGATAATTTTAAATTTTCTATTTGACTCATTTTAGAAGAACAGAAATTACAACAAATGAAATTGCCTAATAATGGATTTTATTTAACCCAATTTATCCAAAATATGATTTTAAACTGTAAACCACATCAGATTATTAGTGAGATACTTTCCTTACTTGTCTTGTGTGCCAGGGTTCGAACTCCAGTGTGTGTTGTCCAATTATACAGCGCACCTCAGTTCAAGCTGGCCACATTTCCCATGATCCATAGCGACATGGGCCTTGTGACCACAGTATTAGAGGGTATAGGACCCTGGGGTATGGTTTTTGTGCCGTGTGTAGTGTTCAATTGACTTTGAGAAACTGTTAAGTGTCCTTGATGTCAAGAAACAGACCTCAAGGTGGGCCATAGCTTAGAAGGGTGAGACTTCTGTCCTGGTGGCCCTGGGGCCAGCGTGAGTGCCTTAGGGCCCCAGGTGAGTCCCTTCCCCTCCAGTGCGAGGCCTAAATCAGCACCTACGAAATGATGTTTGGATCAGGTCGCGATGGTCTCTTCAAAGCACCTCTGCGTGTCTCCCTGACAATACTCTGGAGATGGAACCACGGATCCTCATGGATGTATGGAGACAGAGGCTCAGGTATGTCAGATACAGTATAGAAGGTCCCAGAGTCAAGGGGTCAGGCAAGTGTGACCAAACCCACTGGCTTGCAAGCCATGGTTAGGGCTGCCCTTCACCTGTTCCTCTATGAAAAGATACTGGAACTGTGAAGTGTGTCTCTACATAACAGGTTTTATTTGTTGAAATGCTACAAATGGCTACATTACCAAATAGATAACTTCTGCCCTGTGCTCCTTCCTGCCTTCTTGATTAAAGACTTTGCAGGCTGCCTTTCATCCTATTTAGGTTAAAATGAAAACATGTTTCAAACATGGCTTCTTCCCTCCACCGCTCTCTTCACTCAAGCTGATTTGGGCTCTCGGGCGTTCATAAAGAAGGCCCCACGTCATTTTCTCCCCATTTTATGAAAAGAGGAAATGGGAGGAAAATATACAAACACCAGTCAGATTGTTACTGCAGCATCAGAAACCTCAACAGGAGCCACCCACATGGGAAGCGGGAGCATACCTCTACAGGCCTCCAGAAGCTTCCCAGGATCTCCCCAGGTCCCCCTCCAATCCCCTCCTCACCAGACGGCCAGTGGCCAGATCTGCCAATCCAGACTACTGAGGTGGAAAAGGCCCATGGACCAGAGCTCTGAGCCAAGATTAAAGTCCTTTTGCAGCGACCTGGGTTCAAGTCCCGACTTTGGGAATGTCGTTTATTCTGTCTTCATCTCAGTTGTCTCTCTATAAGAGATAATGAATAAGAATACTTCTTCCCGGAGCTGCTGTGAGTATTACATGAAATTGCGCGAGGAGAGTGCCTAGCAGACACCGGCCCATGAGGAATTCTCATGAAAGCCAAGCCATTACGGACTCAAGTTAAGAATAACACAGATGAGGTGGGTGTCCCAAGATACGAGTTACAGTCATATGAAACTCCTTGCCACATCCTCCCCAAAGAGTCTCCTTACCATATATTAAAAAGAAATGATTATTTTACTAAAAATATTCTGGGAGATAGAGACATGTTTGCCTTTGACATCATGTGGCAAAACTCCGTAAACCCCTCCTTTGAACCTTCTGTCTTCACCCCGGATTTCCATGCCTCGTGTCAACTCATGTTCGCCACGCTTTCCTTTCCAATGGCTGTACTTCTGCTCCGGCTCTCAGCGGGATCCCCATTTGGAATCACAGAACGCCAGCCAGTGTCACTCTACCTTAGAAAGCTTCTGGGGACCATTCTGGGTGACTCAAATGGAACACTCCAGCCTGCTTATCATAATTATGAATACATGGTCCCTGAACTCAAGGTGTTCAGAGTCTAAAGGGGAAGACAAACATGCAAAGGTGAGTGCCCAGGAGCAAGGAGAGGGCTTTGTGAAGCATACAGCAGGGGCCCAAACAAGGCATGGCTTTCGCAGCCTGAAGATGTCAAACAGCCTGATGGAGAATGTGATGTCTGAGTCACCAGATGATGGATGCAAAGAAGTATTTCTTACTGGAAAGGAGGGTATTCTAAATAAAACAGGATGTCCAGGACCTATATCCATGGAAGGGTGTGAAAAGCTAGGAAACATGCAAAACATCCCATACTGTTTCTGAGCACCTGTCCTTCTGGGAGGGGAGAACGAGAGATGGTGGGGCTGGGAGATGGAATTTACAGGGAGGCTTGGTTGGGCATGTTAATGAACTTGACCTTGATCTGTAAGGTAATGGGAGGTTACTGAAGGATTTCAGGCTGAGAAATGGCATCTTATTTCTATCTAAAAAAGATAAATCTGGGTGCTATGTTGGTGAAAAAATGGTGAGATCAGAAGAAGAGGCATGAGTTTGCAAACTATATTAATGATATAGGTTAAGAGAATGAGAGCATGACAATCATCTCAAAAATCCAGCAAGTAAGGTAAGTGAACTTGAGCAAATAGAAGGCAAGAAGACACTTCTCTTGTAAGCAGAGAGATGAGGCTAAGCCACAAGAAGCCTCCATAGCAGTTATAGCTGTGAGACACCAAGTACATTAGCAAGTGCTATGAACAGGTGTCATCCAACAGACAGGGGTTTCTGTGAGGGCTTGATGTCAGCCCACAAAGGCTTCTATGGGGAATGACCAAGAGTCATCCTAGGTTTGTTTTAGACATCAGTCATCATTCTTTCCCATGTAACCCCAATTCCCAATGAGGCCTCAGAATTCTTACCATCTCTCAGTGTTGTCACCAGCCATCCTTCTTCTGGGTTTGTTACTCCCTTGTTTCTGTTTTCTGTCATATTCCCACTAAGGAACTAAGGCATGTGGGTCGGGAAAATGCTGAACTTGACTTTTTTTTTTTTTTGTGATTAGCAACATGGGTTAAAATTTATTAGTCCCAGGAGCAGAGGGCTAATGAGTTAAATGCCCTGATTTAATTAAGCCACCTAATGGTTTCGGTTTACATAAATTCTCACCTGATCAGTCCAGTATCCCTTAAATGCATTATCACTGGCACTTTGCAAGAAGACAGAAAGCCAGATCCCCGAAACATGAAGGGGTTCTGGTCTCCAAGCAGCCAGCTCAGGTAGAGGAGAGAACACATCTGGCCTGTCTCAACACCTGAATCTTCGGCCATCTCAAATGTGACAATCTGTGAAAGATAATCAATGTCTCGAGGAGGTGGCTGCCTTCTGGGAGTGGTAGAGCTAGGCCTCAGTGATCCATTACTCTGTTCTCTGCAAACCTGTCTTACTTTCAGAGACAAAGTCCAGTGCAGTGAATTGATTTATGGTTTGGATGTCAAAACTTGGGACTGAGTCACTTACTAACCATGCACACTCAAGCAGTCCCTAACGTCCTGCGTTCCTGGGCTCTTATTTGCACAATGGGTGCTGCAGTGCCCACGTTAAGGGAGGTATGGGGTATAAAATGTGTGGCTTCAGTGACTCGTCCTGTTGTCATTATCATCCAAGGTGCAGAAAGCAGGAGGTGGACCTGAACACCCCAATGGATGCTGTGACATATTTAGGAGAGGAAGGAGCCTGTGAGACCAGGCAGTGGAGGCACGGTGGTCCCTGGGCTAGAGATTGGTAAGCAGCTTGAAGAATCTCTCCAACAATACTGAAAGGGACACTTGGTTAATTTCCCAATTTAAAGCAGAAGCAATGAAGGCCACCGAGTTGAGTTATTTGCTCAGCTCTATCACTGGTGGGCGTCTATATAAGAATTCCAAGTCTCACCCATCAGTGCCTGTGCCTACACATAACTCTCCCCTTCTTTTTTTCTGTCCCTCCCAAGCCCAGAGGAATTACCAAAAATACTAAAAATAAAGTTATTCCAGGTAGACGAGCAGATGAGCATGGCTGGTTATAAGGCATGGTCGGAAAATGAAGGCAGGAAACCATACAAAGCAGATTTTAAAAGGATGCAGTGTGGTGCCATTCAGTAAACAGGACAGACAGGGGTCCTTACTACATCCTCTGTTAGAGAGATTTTTCTGTGTCACCAAGGATAGCCAGGAATCATGAGAAAGTTTCTGCCGTGTTCAGGGACCTTACTTCCAGAAGACAGAAGACAGAATGCATATAGCTCACTCTAGAAAGCTGTTAATTTTATCAAAAGTAATGGCATGAACTATCTGGGCCTTCCAGGGATAAACTCTGGTGCACTCTGCCTGGTGTTGTGCTTATTGAATGGATGACGACTGCAAGAAAGATCTAATGATTCAATAACTCTAACCGAAGCATCCCAGAGAAGGAGTTCTTGGTAAGTTTGGCTCTGGAGGCTGTTTACTTGTCCCTGCCACATGGATGACTAGTGGGCCAGGTCTTCTTTAACTTGTTCTAAGATCTACATCCTTGATTTCCTTAAATCCATAAGACTCAAAAGCATGCTCGTTAGGCATGCTGGGGTGGAGCGAAAGCACTACTGAAGAGCTCTCGTATTCATTGAATATGTTAGAACATGTTCTAGACATGACATGGTGTTTGGAAACATTTGTACTCTCTTTTAGAGATCTCTCTAGAAAGACTTTGAAATGTGTCAGTAAGGAGTAGAGGCCCTCGGCTGGAGCAGAAATTCTTGGTGGATCAAATGTCAGTAAATGGGGACTTTCTGGAAGTGTGTGGGTAAAATTCGAAAGCAGAATTCTGTTTAAGGACATTCAACAAGCACCCAATATGTGCCAGGCACAGTGCTTGTGTTTGGGGAGCCAGAGGCAGGACCACTGGCCTCAAGACGCTCTGAGAGCTGTTGAGAGCCTGGTGAGCGAGGTGGGTATGGGCCCAGCGGCTTTCGGAGGCAAGTGCAGAACTTTATCACCTTTACACTCACAAGACCTCAGCAAGTGTAGGTGATCGTCCTGATTTTATAGAGAAGGAAACTGAGGCTAGGAGAGGTCCACAACCTGCTCCTGTGTGCAACGAGCTAGGAAGTGACTGACAGTGATATAAATAATAATGATGGAAAATATCATATGTATGTATGTGTATGTATCTATAATCAATACCATTTGCCAAGGGACTTTGATTCCTTATCTCCCTGAAAGAAATGCCAAAAGCACTGAGAGTATTTATATTCAGTTAGGATATTCTTGTCTCTGATGCTAAGTACTATACCTCCTTTCTAAAAATATGATTGTTTCATTCAAACACTCTGCCAGTGACACACACACACACACACACACACACACACACACACACACACACACACTGCGTATGTCACATCAAATTTGAGCCCATTCTCTGAGCCAGATCATTTTAGAAGGCAGAGAAACCACCCCCACGTCCATAGGTCGAGACCTGTTCTCCTGTCCAGGTTCCTAGACCCCCACAGGCAAATTCTCTATCAAACTCTGACGCTTAAAAGCCTGATAGATTTTTTTTTCCTCTGGATACCATCTGTTCATTAAAGTCAACATTGCATCTCCTTGTCTCAGAGAGCCCCAGGCAATCCTCAAATTTTCCTGGACTGGAGAAAAAGCTGCCATAAATTTGAAGACCAAAGACTATTCATTTTCCAGAAAGGAAAGAGGGAAGAGCCAAATGAGGCAAAGAGGGAAGGAGGAAGTGAAAGAAGGAAGGAAGGAAGGGGGAGGGAGGGAAGAAGAGAGGGAAGGAGGGAGGGAGGGGGAGGGAAGGAGGGAGGGGTCAAAGCAGGAGTTTCCTGTCTTCACTTGTACATAAACTCAGTTTCAGGATAGATCTTGCCGGAACTCTACCTGCCCCGGGTTTGCTGACTTGTGTGTGCTGCCACTGGGGGCAGGTTATTGATTTCTGTTCCCTGATGGGGCACCCTCCATTATAGAGTGGTGTTGTGATGCCTGTGGAATGTCTCTTGTCTTTTCTTCTTCTTTCCATCATTTCCTGGTGTAAACATTCAGAACTAGAGCACTGGATTCCTTCGGCATCTCAACATGTATTTCTCTTAGAGGAGCTTTATTGAGTTGGAAGAGTGAGTAATGCATTTTTTTTTTTTTCATTTGTGGAGGAAAGCTAGGCTGGGGGTATCACAGATAAACATATATTTAGTTACCGCTAACTCTGTGAGCCCCATAAAGGCTTCTCTTCTCCCTTCCTCTCCACATTGAAATACACGAATTACCAACATGCAGCCGAGAGTGTAACTGGCCCCCTCATTGATGCCAGGGACCAGTTTGCCATTGGTGGCACAGATGTCCCTAGAGGACCCAAGCTCGGGGAGCAGGACTATGTGAAGAAAGGGAGGCTGAGGATCCTTTGGGTATTGATCATTATGGAGTCCAGTTGTCATCTAAGTGGCGTGATCATTGTTTTCCACGTTCACCCCATGCTTTCTTGGAAGGAGATAAGAACAAACCTTAAATAGCAAGCTAATAAAATGGCAAGAGCGGATTTTTTTTCAGAAAAAAAATCTAGGTGACATTTCAATAATGACAGAATGTACAACACTTGGGATATTAAAGTCTTATTTCCCAGGCAAATCAGAGCAATTGTGACTCATGTACAGAAATGCAAGCTGAGGAGCTAGTAGGGATGGTCTCTCTCTCTCTCTCTCTCTCTCTCTCTCTCTCTCTCTCTCTCTCTCCCCCCTCCCCACCCCCACCCCATCCCTTCTTTCTCTCTGGGCCAGCACATCCCAGGAGTTTGAGGAAAGATACCGAGAATGGGATCGGGGCAGATGTCCAATGGCCTGTAGGTGAGGTGGGTACCGCAGATGAAACATTGGGTCCAGTGACACCTGGGGCAAAGCTCTGAATCCAGGTGAAAACTGGCAGCCACTATACACCCCACTCCTATCAACAGTGATATTAGGAATCCATGGGATTCTGGCTGGCACCTCTCTTCTAATTTTTAAAGAAGTTTTACATGTCAGCTCCTATAAAACCAAAACCAATATTTTGAAGTCAACCAAAAACTTAGCATGCGAATAGCAGTATTCACGGCCAGCCACTTGGGGATCTCTGCTCAGATAATAATAATTGTTATTATCAACGAATATATAGAGTCGTCTTGGGAGGTGGCAGTGAGTCACATGTGGATGTTCAAACTTCAGAGGAAGGCAGACCCTATGTGAGTTTAATTTAAGGCCTTCCCAGCTCACTGAGTGATGGCACTTCCTCTCTCTGTGACTCGGCTGAGACAAACCAGAGGGAAAACACCGCCTACTTCCTAGGGTTGTGCTGGGAACTGCAGGTGATGGATGATGTGGAGGGTGTGAGACCCAACATACCTCCCGCGGATGTTACCTCTCATTATTATTGTGGTGGTGGCTATTTCCACGACAAGGAGGAACCGCCCATTTTACGCTCCAGGGAACGGAGACAGGGCTGTAAGATCCACAGTGCTCTCCAAAGTTAAAGCCATGATATGATCTAACGTCTCTGTCCATCATTATTGCACAACACACACTCTCTCTCACACACACTCATTCACACACCATCACAACCCTCACACACACACTCACTCACACATTCACTCTCTTTCACACAGTCATTTACACACCCTCAAACACACACTCACACAAACACACACAGACACTCATCAACATTATCACTTTTTGTAAACCGATTCTAGTTCCATTTAACCCTACTGACTGTGGTTTTTGTGTTGTCATGTTATTATTTCCTCTGTTAAATAATTAGTCCAAGTAAACCAAGATGGCAATATTTTGGAATCAAGAATTCTTACATACTCAGCACCCTTTCATTAAGTACTTGCTACCCAGTGGTCATAGATGTAAGCATTTTTTAAATGGAAATAATTTTTTATATTGCTTTGCCCAATCTTCTATTCTTATAGATTAGGAAACTGAAATCTGTAGAGGCCTAAATTCCCAAAGCAAATAGTTGAATCAAATTCCTTCCAATATTAATGAATATGTTTAGGCTACTTTGTCCTTATTTCTAAATGCTATCTGAAGACTTTTTAAGCATCTATACTGGAATTACTGAGGTTTCCAGATTCTTATCAAAACAGCCTGGCCTTTTTGTGTGACCATGAGGGAGTTCATTCACCTTCCTGAGTTTGTCATCTGGAAATTAAGGTTGTTGATCAAAACCTGCCCCAGCTCTGAAACAATGTGGGTTTCGCCTCCAGCACCTGCATTTTTGTAGTTATGTGGGGCACATTGACCGTGGTGATCCGCCTGGCTCCACAGAGCCAATGAATGACCCATCGGACCAGGGTCAAGATTTGTTGCCCAGATGAGCAGCACAAAGACAATTGCATCTTGTAAAATCGGTTTTTCCTTCCAAACTTCCTCATCATTTTAGCTACTTTTCCTAAATTATTTCCTCTCTCTTAAACGAGAAGAAGGGCAACTAGAATGCCAAGGAAAGCTCCAGGAAAACATTGTGTAGTTTGATGAACACTTAAAAGCAAGGAATGATGTTTGTTTTCTATGGAAGGAGCACATATAGGCCTCATTTTTGTAATGAAGGACTTAGTCATACATGTATTCACATAGCACATACTTGCATTGGCAGGTGCACACATGGACACACACACACACACACACACACACACACACACACACACACGTCCCAATCATCGTTCAAGCCCTAACTAAGATATACCAGTGCCATCTCCCCCATGCTGTCTTCCCTGCTGGTCCATCTGGAAGCCTTTCTTCTCCCGCCGCCAGGGGCCCCTCAGACCCCCTCAGAGCAGAGCTTTACCTTGGCTTTCAACATTGATCAATTTCGAACTTGGCCTGTAGCTTGTTAGAAAGTAGTGTGGTATAATGAAGACTGTGGACATTGAATCACACTGACCTGGTTTAAATCATGGTTTTGTCATGCAATGTGACATTGAGTACCTACTGAACCCAAGTAAACTTAGGATTCTTATCAGAATAATGGACATGATAAAAATCTTTTAGAAATCTTGTAAAGATAAAATGTTTATAATGCCTAATACATTATAGGCATATATATATTCACCTTCTGTCTATGTCCCATAATCCCTACCAAAGTATAACATTTTTTTATAACAAGGGCTATGCCATATTCATTTCTAATCCCTACAACACCATGTTGTTGGGGAAAGGAGAAATATTCCATAAATGTTTGTTGAATGAATGTGTAACTCTATTGCCATTCATTTCTAATTTCACGTTCATTTCCTTTTGAATCAAATTGAGTTTTCAAGGTTCTACCCACAGCACTATCTGTGATGTGGATAGTAAAATAAATTGAATGTAACAATATGGGAAAATTAGGCAGAAGGCCTTATGTTACTTGGGAATGAAATGAATCATATGAAATTTTCAAGATTCTACCCATGAATTATCTGTGATATGGGTAGTAAAATAAATTGAATGTTAAATTATGGGGAAATTAGGAAAAGGACCTGAAATAGCTTAGTAATGAAAATGGATCCTTTTGTACGTCAGCATATAAATGATGGTTACACCTGAGTAACGTGCGTTGTTTGCCTCTTTAGTTATGTTATCTTTAACTTCTCTCTCAACATTTTATTGAATTCTTGAAAGTCGGTCTTTGTGCGTTTACACTTTTCAAAACATCTGCTGCTTTGGGGTTCAAGCTGTGCATTAGGGCTCCGAGAATTTGCAGAGAAATTTCAAAGCAGATCTGCCGTCTGAATCACTCGGTGGGGAACGCCGTGGAAGCCTGCTCTTTTATGAGATGCTTAGAGCTGTCTTGAAATGTTTGAAACCCAATTCCTTTACAATTGCCTTGTTGTGCTATTTCCTACCAAACTCTATTTTTACTATTTACATCTCTTTACGGGGAACTATGGTCCAACTGAGCCAAGGGACCCAAGGTCGACAATTTGGGCTTTCTAATTTTCAACTCAGATGCTTTCTTTCTAGCTGCGGACCACCCACTGCAGTGGCTGAAATTGTCTGACCGTCAACGAAGCCGCCATGTCCGTCCTGACTCATATTCCATCACACTGGGAGACAGGAACGGATGCACCCCCATGACTCCTGGCCCGTGCCCCTGCCTCAGTCTAGTTCACCGATAGTCCTTGTGTGATGTGTGCCCACTCAGCTCTCTAGCTCTGGAGCCTCCTGATTAGAGGTGTCCTGATAAGCTGCCACACCCCTTTAGCTCCCTGGCTGGTCTTCAGCGAAAATCTACTCTCCATGTCTAGCCACCTCAGTCTGACTTGGAAACTCTCATCCCCTGCTCCGCTGGGCAAACTTCCAACTTCCCTCGAGCCTGTTGCCCTTGTCCCCTTGGTTCATCCTGAGTCCTGAGAGCATGAACCAAGGAGAAATTAAGAGCTTCCTTTAGATAACATCACTCACGGTGAATATCAGTAACTTGAACTAAAATGAATCTCAGGGCAGATGGGGAGCATTCTGTGTGGCATTAGCCAGTACTAAAAATCGGGGAGGTTTGCTTCCTTCTGTATAATGGTCATACTACTTGGTCAAACATAGTGTGGCGTGTATGGTGGATTCATGGGGAAAGGCACAAAACAGACAAATCCCAATGAGCAGATAAGAGGCCTGGGTCTTTAATTCCAACACCAGCCTTCTCACTGAGCAATCCTACTTTCAATATTTCCATGTCAAAGAAGGAAAATGGAAACCAAGGAAACCTCAAAAACTCAGAAGGAAGCGATTTTGATGGTGAAAACAGTCCCCCACCCCCCTTAGAGCTCTGCTGAGGCTGTCAGGAGTGGAACTCAACCTTCAGGTGACACACAGTAGCTGCGTGGAATTGGGGTTGTCTAGGCTACTTCCGGAGAAGAAGAACCCCTCTCTACCTCATTTCTGAATCCAGCTCATTCCTTGGAACAATACAAGTCGTTTAGTAAAGTTGGTGAATTATTGATCACAACCAATTTACATTATCTACACTTCTACATACATTCAGCCAAACACTCAGTGGGCAAAGGATTACAAGGGACACACAGGCATGCAGTTCCATGACCAGAGGCCAGTCCTTACTCTTTGGACTTTGGAGGACATCAGACCAAATGTGCTCAATGTTTTTTCCCAGTCATGAAATGACTCGTGTTATGACTCCAGGATGCCATGTAGAATCCATCCCCTAATCTAAGTGGAGACCAATGACTTTGCTTAGCTAACAGAACCCTCTGCACATGCACATGGAAGGTTGTTTTGTTTGTCCTTTCCAGGAAGCAGACAAACTTTTTAAAGTCTTCTTTTTCATGCACCTCTGGCCAGGGCTGCCCTACCTGTTCCACTGCATTCCTCAAAAAACAGGAGGCAAAGTCTCTCTATTGAAATGCTAATGAGAAGCAAACTGTATAAGAAGACTGCCTCCCCTTTGGGTTTACACGTAATTTATACATAAAATACAACTGTGCATGGCCTTGTTTCATAGCATATTTGTTTAATTATCCACTTTCAGAATGTTGTTTTTTTCTTCAATTAATTTTCAATATTTAAAAGTGGAATCAAAATGTCAGCTTATCTGCACACCTGATGATTAAATATAGTGTGGGGAATAATTACATGATCCAATAGTGGAAATTTGCCCACTTCTAATAACTCACATTTAGCGAGGGTTTTATTCATTTCCTTCTCTTCTAAGGATGGTCTTTAATTTCTCCCTCTCCCTTTCTCTCTAAGGAAAGAGGTCAGGTTGAGGGAATGTTAAATGTTACTCGTCTTTTCTCTACAGTTATGAACCTAGTTTTCCCATGAAAAAGAGCAACAAGAATTGCTTGGGGAGAACCCAGGTTTCCAGTTTCTGCTTGGGTTCACGATTTTTTCTAAACGTTGAGCTATTGGCTAACATAAGAAACACTGAAAACACCCAGCAATTCATATACATTTTTACCCTTCTGGTTTTAAAGCTGCTTGCTTGTTTTAGGTGGGCTTGTTTTGGGTAAGTCCACTGAAATTCACATCTATGTCGCCTTTAGTTAATAGCAATGACAATGACAACAAACCCAAACTGAGTGTTTGTTGACTCTGTGCCAGGCACTGAAATGCCACCTTCCATGGCCTTTGTCATCCCTTCATGATCTCAAAGATTTGACTCACAAGTGTTCTCTCACACTGAAGTATCTCCGTCTCCTCCTACCATTTTCACACGGAGATCTAGGTAAAGCCAGTATGTTTCTGCAGTGGTCCCAGGTAGGGAGGAAAAAAATAATTTTTAATAAAAAAATATTTCAAAAACAAGATTAAAAACTAGAAAGGAAAAGGAAAAACATTTGCTAAAAGCACTCCCATATTTTAGAAACTGTAGTTTAAGTTTGACACACACACACTCTCTCTCTCTCTCTCTCTCTCTCTAGACATCGATAAGCTAACTTTGCACTATTATCAGTCAGCCACTCTTTATCACTGTTATATTCTTATATTCGCATTAAAAGGTTTTTCTGGGAAGCAGGTAGGCTCTTTAAAGTCTTAGGTGGGACCTCTTCTGATACATCAGACAACCGAACCACAAAGTTTAGACAGATGACAAAAAGTCTCTCATCTCCCTTTTATTTTTTTGTTTTTTTTAATTAAACCTTGTCACAGGGATTTGTATGGACATTAACATGTATAAGTTAGATTTATAAAGAATTTTTCTTCCCATGTACCTAATTTAGTTTTCAGAAAAATTCTATAAACTAGGTAGTGCTTGTTTTCCTATTGTAAAGATACAGCAATCATGGCGTTTTGAAGGGAAGCTCTTTTTAAATTCTTCTCTTCTCCATTTCAAAGATGGTGAAAGCAGGCTTGGAGAGGACTACAACACTCCCCATTATTCCTCCACTGCCCCACCTCACCTGGTTTTTAATCACCCCACACTCCCTCTATTGCAGCGTCATTGGTCGTTCATCTTGCTTTGCCCATTTTGTCTTCAGAATAAGTAAAATCAGAGTGAGCGTGTCACCCTAAATAAGAGAACAAGGAACACCAAGAGCTGAACTGAAACCTCAGCTGTGGCAGTTCTCTTGGAAGTGGGGGACACGCAGAGGATATTTTCAAGAGTCAAAGGAAAAACCAATGCTGTTCACCTCTGGAGTTGGCCCAGATCAGCTCTGCTGGACAAGACCAAGGCCACATGGTGTAATTTCCCTGGTGTTTGCCACAGGACTGCCGCCCACTGCAGCGTGGCTGTCCCTCCCTCGTTTGCAGCCTGGGAAGCCAGGGGTGTGCCGTCCTGCCCATCCCACAGCTTAGCTCTGCAGGCGGCTGATGCCTGGAGGGCCACCTCAATGACTGGAAGAAAGGAGGGGAAGAGAAATGAATGTAAAACAGGGCAGAACCCGAGCTAACAGAAGCTTCTACATCAGGGAATTATTTCTCTGTCGTAACAAGAATTGCCTCATCTAACAAGAATTCTGGATGAAGGCAGTCCCAGGGCTGATTCAGCTGTCATCAAGGTCCTCAAGGACACTGGCTGTTCCCACCTTTCAGCTATGCCACATGCAGCACGTAGGCAGATGTCCCCTCATGCCCTCAGGGTAGCTACAGCAGCTCTGAATAGCACATCCTCTTGCAACAAGGTGTAAAAGCAGCATTAGACTCTCTCTCTCTCTCTCTCTCTCTCTCTCTCTCTCTCTCTCTCTCTCTCTCTTTTCTTTTTTAAATATGTGACAGACATTAATTTAGGGTCTTCTCCCACAGTATTTCATTCCATCCTGATAACCTACCTTTCTTCTAAAGAAAAGATGAATGAATCCATCCCATCTTCCCATCCATCCACCCATCCATCCACCCATCCATCCACCCATCCATCCACCCATCCATCTAGCTATCCACCCTTCCATCTACCCATCCACTCATCCAACCAACCTTTCAAGAACACAATTCTACTAGACTCTGGGTTAGACCTTGAGGATCCTGAGATGACTCAGCCAGGTTTCCTCTTGGTCCCCTGGACCTCACCCTCTTCTTGCGTAGATGCACATAAAAACAGACCACCCAATGCAATGTGGCACATGCTCTGAGAAGTCCACCGAGCAGTTGGAAGCCACAAGGGACTGTGTTGGCTCTCTGAGATCCAAGAATAGTGTTATTAAGAGTGTGACCCCTTCCTGGAGCGGGGTGGTTACTGCTTCAGCCCTTCATTCAAACCCAATCTTAAAGGAATATGGCTTTGAGCAAACTTTGAATTCCCTTACAGGTGTCTAAAGCTAAAATTCAAGTCATAATCCCAGGCTATCCTCATGAACTAAAAGTAGAAGCATACCACTGTTGACCCACCTTACTTTCAGAGATACCCAACTTTCTGTTGAGTCATAAGCTTTCTTTCCCATGGCACATCTGAAAGAGAAAGGTGATGCTTTGGAATTGGGGAATTAAGTGTTCTCTTCCTAACTTTGGGGAGAAGAGAGCAAAGGGTACCCATCAACACCCTGTGGGAGTGGCTCATCTAGAAACAAAGAGAAGCACCCCCTCTTTGAAGTTGGATGGAGCCCTGGTTTTAGGGAGAGGCATTTAAAGAAAGTCTTCAGGGAAACCAGATTCATGGCTGTTTCGTTGTGTGACTAATAGGATTTGCAGATTTCACTCTTCAATGTGTAACTAACTACCTCCACTCCACTGCCTCCAACAAATTAAAATGAAAGAGTAAACTCCGAAATGTCTACTTCCAGTTGATTTGGTCTTAGCGACATATCAGTGAAAATTGTATTTTAATTTTGACTTTTCTTAAGAATAAATAGTCAGGACTGTTTTATCTCTTCAGGCTCCTCCATTAAAAGTCCATCTAAACGCAATCAGCTTTATTAGCTCACATGAACATTAAATTTCTTCCAAAGGTGAGTTATCATTATATAATTCCATGGTCCAGCATTTGCTTTAGATTCAAAATGCTTAAAAGGTTTAGCTTAGCAATACTTTCTCAACAGTTCTAGGACCAGGTCTGCCTAATCTGTTTTCTTTTTTCTGAACAAGCATCTCCTAGCATAGGATTTCATTCATTCTCCTGCTAATTCCTTAATTCATTTACTAATTTATTTTTCCAATCATTTATTCTGCAGAAATTTACTTAATCAGTATCTTGTAAGCCACCCACACAAGGGCACTACTTTGAAGAAAAAAAAAATGGTTCCCAGCCCACCTGTAGCTCACAGGCTGGAACAGACAGAGAGAAGACTTGTTCCATTTTGCAGTGGAACAAGGTGATGTGAAGGAAGGAACTTTCTGGTCTCAGGGATTCGTTCCTGGAGATATGAGCTGTATCTTGAATATATAGAGCAGAGAGGTTGGTGAACAGGGCATTCTAGACCAAGGGCCAGCACATGGAAAGAGGGGTTTTTAGCATAGTCTTCAAACTATGCAATTACCCCTTAGATTTTGAAATCTAAAAGAACCTTCTGTGTTCATCAGGATTTGAACTTTGGCACCATGAGGGAAAGAACACAACATGGAGTGGAATTGTGACAGAGTGAAATGCTTGGCCTCTCTGATTCCATCTTGTTCACGCCAGTGTTGTCCCCAAGGCCTTCAGGTTAATAGCTCCTGTTTTGTCTTGCATGTAGACATGCTAATCATTAGAGGGATTCTGCTTGGGACTTGAGTTTTACAAAAACAGCCCCTCCCATGTTCCCCTTCCCTTGACATAAAGAGGCCTCAACTCTGTACTTTAAGATGGATTTGAGGATTTGGTCTCCCATCTTCTCAATCAATAAACCTTTCCTAACCCCAAACTCTGATGGTCTGAGTTTTAGCATTTTGGCCTTTTGAAGCATCAAGCACACAGATTTTGGACTTGTAACAGAATTACCTGAGATTGTCAGAAGGCTCCTATATTCTCTGCCTTCAGTAATTCATTCCCTCTTTCAGAGCCTCATATTATTCTCCCAAATTATTAAGACCGGCCTGAACTGGGTGATTTCTAATGTCTTGCATCTACACCACTAGAAGCCGGCTTGACCACATGTGTCATGACCATAGGGGCCGGGACAAAAAGGGGAACTCATCCTCTGAGCCAGGGCACACTGTACCACCAATGCTGTGTTCGTCTTTTCAAATTTCCAGCTTATGTGATTTGGCTTAAGTGTTTGTGTATTTAAACTTCTCCTGACCTAACTATACTGTGAACCAGGAAACTATTCGAATTCTCTCCTCCTGGCCTCAGGCGGAATGATGGACAGCCCCGAGAAGGGGTCCGGTCCACCAGGCCTCTCAGAGCAGAGCGTTCTCCATGCTTCCGGGTGGCTTAGCCCCACATTGGCCAGTGTCCTCATTAGAGTGTGGACAGCTCAAAGAGAAAGAGCCTGGTGACTAACTCATGCAGGTAATTCATAGGTATTCATTGAATTATTTAATTTAAAGATCAACACCATTAACAATCAAAGCTGAGTCCTAACTTTTATTTACATTCCCCAAGCCAATGCATGGGATGTGCCTCCTTTTTATTTTTTGATATTTTTTAAGTGAATCAATAATTGGATACAGAGAAGAAAGAAGAGAAGGAAGAAAAGGAATCACTGAAGAATGAAGAGAAGGCGAAGAGAGTGAGAAGGGAGAAGTGCCGGGATGGAAGGAAAGGGAGGAGCTGCAGAAAGTGCAATGGAGACGGGAGAACTCCAGTATTTTACAGTATTTACATTGACTGTGACCATTATGATTGGGAATGTTCACAGACCCTTGGAGGGGAGGGTAAATGAGTGTGCTATGGGAGGAAAACTTGAAAGTGGCAAAATATTAGAGAAGAACAGTCACAAGGAATCAGTCGAAGCATTTGCTAAGAAATCTGTTCACATGCTTTGGGATAAAGAGGCAAAAAGTTATTAAAATAATAAGCTCTTTAAATTTGAAGACAATCATTGAATCTTAGGGGAACAATCAAGATGGGATGGTCCTTAACAAAGGTCTCCCCACTGGAAATATTTCCTGTTTAAGGCATAGTACTTACTACTAAATGAGCAATTACTGTGTGCCAAGTGAGAAGACAGTCCTGAGAAATTGATTTTGTCTTTATATAAAACTCCCTAACACAATTTTCCATTTTTTTTTTTTTTTAGATGGGGGAAAACGTCACCACAGATAGGCATTGTTTCTCAGACTTGTGCTTGGGAACCACGGATCTAGGGGGAAATGTCTAATATTTGTGTAGAACTCCATACAATTCTGTAATGGCATTATATTATTTACTCTTCACAATAATTCTCTGCTATTTTATTCATTGTCTCTAGGTAAACAAGGCTTAGAAAGGTGCAATTGACAGTCTTTTTCAATTTGCAAGTAGAAGAGTCATTTCTGGAACTCAAGATTTGATGACATATCTTCATCTCTCCCCACTTTTCCTGAAGTGCTGTTACTTCTCACCAAGGCTCATATCGCAATCACCTGGAAAGCTGGAAGGGAATGTGTATTGGTCACACTCTCAGATTTTGTTTTAATGGATGCAGACTAGGCTAGGGAGGTGCATATTTAACAAACTTCTCTGTGAGAGGTATGCCATGTAAACTGTGAGAAATCATCTGCTGTGTGCATGGTCACCTGCCCGATATAAACTGATGCCTGAAGAGATATTGCCATGTGTGGACACTCTGCTGTGCCACCCAGATGGCCCCAGTAGAACTAAAGAACTTGTTTCCTCAGCATCAGTGGGAGCCAGCTGATAGGGCTTCATGCTCAGCTTTCCTGGGGAAATACCTCCTTTTGAGGGTAGCTCCAAACAATGGATCAATGCATGGGGTACAAATGGCCACTCCCATGCCCCAACTTGGACGAGTTGGGGAGGTCACCTAACTTCTGAATTCTCCAGGAGTCAGCTGAGTCCCAGTTGTATTCCCAACCCAGTCTCTCCCTCTTCCCAGTTCTGTGCCCTGCCCTGCCTTCTGCCAGGGGTGAGTCTGACTCAGAGGCTACTCCTTGGGGCTTTTCCACTCATTCTCTTTTTACAAACTCTTTTCCACCAACCATGGTGCCTTGAGTTTCACCATTAAGAGTCATTTCTTTGATTCAAACAGACCCTTCATGGGGTCCCTATGAGGTTACACATGCATAGTGTAATGACAGAGGAAGGCAAACCACTCCATGAGGCTGTTCATATACATCTGGACATATCTGCAGACATATCCCTTACTTATGGGAGGGGGTGTTGTTCTATTGCTATCATTTCTGAGCCACTAGTAGATGGATTCACTACCAGTTAAAGCTTAGCGGAATCTTATAGCATCACAGACAATGATTTTCTTTTACAGTTGAGGTACTGAGGCTCCTAGAGGAAAAGGTCAGGGACAAGGCCAGGTTTAGAAGCAGGACTCCTCACTCCTAACTCTCCATCCTCTTTCTCATCTGCCCCAAAGCACCCAGGCTCCCACCCATCAATGCCTTTCCTTGTACAGTTCGAATAGCCTACATTTTCTTTTCTGCTTGCATTTTCTCTTTGTCATGCCACTGCCTAAGAACAGCGTCATCTAGTTTAATGCATATTCAGTAAGGAATGCCCATGCAATCTTTTTCTTGGTCCTGCAATCCCAGAAAGTTGTTGAGTTACATCAAAGAGAGGGAAGTCCACCTGGCTCAGTGGCCTGAGGTTCTCTCCCAGCAGGCTCTCTAGGGATGTGGGAAAGCAGTGTGCACACAGCTGGACCAGCCTGGCTTCAGTCAGTCCAGCCCTCCTTGAAACAACAAACAGGCAAAAAAAGACAGGACGTGAATGTCATGTCGCAGCAGGGTCCTGCTGTAGATCACCCAGACCTGGTGTGTCCCCACATGCATGCTCTACTCGGGCTGCACATTTATAGGCGGATGGGCAGCCTTGGCCCCTGGCCACATCTTGCTGATGCTGAGTGCCCTCGGAACACGCTTTCCTCCAGCTCTGACAGCAGCTTGTCTCCTCTGGATGCCCCCACCCTCTCCCCAAGTCCACGAGGAGACTTGGAGAGCACCCCCAGCTGTGATCTCCTCATTTTCAATTGCAGGATCCCTATCTAGGGCTCAGCATTGGGGGCACTTCTCCAAAGTCTTATGTGCTTACAAGTCTTTCTTACCCTCTTAATTTGCCTGGAGCCAGGCTTTCATCTCGACTTTTAGCCAAGAGGCACCTGCTGAAATATTCATCAGCAGAAATTGTGCCATGGGTGCTTTTCCCTATTTGTCCAGTTGTATGTCATTAGAACAAGGGGGAGGTGAGTGGAAATGGAGTTTGACACCAGAGAGTTGAGTTCACTCAGAGCTGTAGGTAAGAGGCCATTAACCCTTTTTAGCAAAGGAAGCTAAATTCTAAGAACAGACCTCTTCAGACAGTATCCACTCATCCATGGGTCAGTTCTTCCTGGCATCTGTTCATTCTTTCAATGCACTGAGCGTCTGCTGTTTGTGAATCCTAATGCTGGGCTCTGAGCATTCCTGCTCACCAAGCCTCACAACCGAATGCAGAAGAAAGACAAGGATCCAGATAACTGCAAGGTAGGACAAGTGTCACTGTGAAGTTAGGTACAAAGAAGCAGAGAGCATGGCTCAGATTTAGGGAAGAAAAAAGGTGAGCAACACAGACAGCTTCCTGGAAGCAAAGAGCCCTAGGCTGATTCGAGAAGGCTGACATGAGGTGTTTAGTTGGAGAGAAAGTAGCTGGCTGGGGGGAAGTTTAGGGGTGCCAAGAGTAGGAAATGAGCCTCCACGTAGAATCAACAGCAGAAGCAGAGGCAGAGATGCAAAGAGAAATGACACTAAATGCATGTGACTTTGAGCAGTCCTAGGGTGATTAAGGATAAAGTGTTATTAGGTGGTGAGAGATCTGGAAAGTGAAGTGACCAGGGTCAGGTCAGGGGCCAGGCCTACACGTTAAGGAGCTTTAACTCTGTCCTTTATTTCTTAATCGGGGGGGGGGGCAAGGGGTGGGGCGGGACAGAATGGATGTGTTGCAAACAGAGAGAGCTGATGGTTAGACTTATGCGTTGGAGATATTCAAGCTTCAGTGGGATCATAGGATGGCAACAGAAGATAAGTTGGGAGGCTGCTAAAACAGGCAGGAGATAATGTTATGAAGTATGGTACATGTAGCGGGGATGGACTGAGAGACAGCAGTTCAGTGACACAACTATTTCAATTCATTGCAACGGTCATTTACGGAGCACCTACTATTAGCAAGATATTACTCTAGGTAAGAGGAAGGAAAGCCAAATTAGCATCAGAGCTTATTTTCTTTCATGCAATTTAACTTCTAAAGTGGATTCAGTGATCTTACCTAACTTTGTAGAAGGATCAGATGCTTATCATTGGGCTCAAAAAAAAGCAATATTGATCATTCACCAAAGGCAAGAGGGTTGGGAAGCAGAGAATCAATCCTTTTAAGTTTCATGGAGTGGGACCCACGAAAGTGGATTCAGTCTGCACCCAACCCTCAAATGACACTTCTGGTTTGGCTTGGTCTGTAAAGAATTGCACACACTTTTCAAATCTCCACTGATGAAGGCATGACTGAATCAACTGGATCCCAGCAAGCCGTCAGCAGATCCATTGCAGAGGTGGTTGTCTTTTTTTGATATCCATGGCCCACTGAAGGACGCCAGCTACCATTCCAGGCAGCTTTTTAACAAGGCAAATCATCGGTTGCTAGCGGCTCCACAATGTTAGTATTTATAGAGAAGTAATGATTTTTTAAACATTTTATCTCTAAAGTGGAATGATATAGTGCCCGATTGCCAGTGTGCCCCATAGGCAGTCTCTGTTTTTGTGCTCGTGCCCACATAGATATAAAAGCACATCTGAATTTTACTTGGAGTTACATCACTGTGAATGTTCCTGGCTGGATGTGGAAGGATGGAAATATTGTACTGAGAAAAGCCGGCGTGGTAAACGAGAGTTTGGAAGTTACTTCTACAAAATGGAATCACGTGGATGTGGATGTATGTGTGTAAGCATGTGATCCCTGCATACACACAGTGATAACTGAGAAGGGAAGTAAGTCACTTTTGTTTTGAGGATGCTGTTATTAATTCACAGCATTCCCATCTCTATGACCCAGTTTCCTCATCTGTAAAACAAGGATGATTATATTTATGAATAAACCACCACAAGCTTTTTGAATGAAAGGGAATGCATGACTGGGAGAAAGCAATTTTATGACAAACCACACAAACTGTGCAATCAGTGGGCACCCAGGCAACTCTCTTTTTGGAGCCAGATGATTTCATCAGTAGCGAATGGATGGAAAATACTAAGACACTCAAGTCTACTGAAATGCACGTTGAAGCTGCCCTTTGTGTAAAGGATAGAGTTCAAGATACGTTGACATGGCTGGTTGCTTGTGGAATTCTTACCAGCCCCGATGCAACCAGTCATCTCAGGATGTAACATGGCTGGTTGAAAAATGGTTCCCGAGCTGTGTGAGTCATGTAAAGCCCTATGATTTCTGACCAGCTGCTCATGATTGGTGATGTCTACACTAGGTTGGTGACCTACCTACTACTCCCCCCACTCCAAGGTGGAGGCTACAGATTTTCTATAAAAAGATTTTATGATCTGGGGCCCAGAAATCTCTACAGTCTCTTGTCTGTATCTTCAGTATTCATCCCTTTTCCCCCCACCACTCTTGTTGCATTAGTTATCTGCTGCTGTGTAACAAAGTGTCACCAATTTAGTGGCTTAAAACAACACAAACCTATTATCCCACAGTTTCTGTGGGTGAGATATCTGGACACAGCTTAGCTGGGTCCTCTTCTCAGACACACAGCAGGTGGAGATCAACATGTCAACCAGTAGCAGAATCTTCAGTCTTATATAACGTAACCTAATCAAGGGAGTGACTGTCCTATCATAGTCATTGGTCATGACCACACTCAAAAGGAGGGAATGACAGGGTTTGCATCTTGGGCGCCACACTGGAATTCTTCCTGCCACACCTGTCTTTCCTGATGTCTCCTGTGTGCACATCAAGAGACAATTGTCCTCATCTTTCAGGTCAGGGATCTGAACCCATTTTAGAATAGAGATGATTTTAACCTGGGTTTAGAAGGATGAGTATGAGTACGAGTTGAAAAGGGAAAGAAGACCATCCTGAGCACAATAAGAGATAGGATATCACCCAGGTTCAACACTCATACCTCTTGCTGTTCTATTTTGGGGCCCATTTTTTCTGCTGAGGACATTTAAAGTGATGATGAGAGTCATTTTCCATATGTCATTCCTGTGAGAACTACTCTAAAACCTGAATCCTCCAATGTCAACAGAAAGAGACAATTAAGGGAAACAAATAAAATCACCTTCCTCCACTACGACACCATAAGAATAAACATGTATTGAGAGATGCACTTCCTGTGCTTTAATGTGTATGCATGTTACCGAATAGTCTTGAAAAAAAATGCAGATTCTTGAGAACTATCTCCGGAAATCCTGACTCAGCAGAAAACATGTGACGGCCAGGAATCTGAAGGCAATGTTTTGAAAAACATGATTTAGTGTCTTACCAAGTCCTTGCGCAGACACTTTCATTTTCCCCTTCAGGCATCTAATCAGTGCAACATGATGTCCATTTTACAGATGAGTCAACTGAGGCTTTGAAAGTCTTTTGCCCAAATCACTAAACAAATAAATATATGATAAGGGCTGGTGACAAAGTCACATGTTCTCTTTCAAAGCTCAAGATCTTTTTTTTTTTACCATCTTTTAAGGCATAATTTATAGATGTGGTATTGATTTGATCAACTTCCAACGGATGTCTGGGCTTCTTTTGTTGTCGTTTCTCCATCCCCTTAATACTTGTGCAAACTAGACCAAAAGGGCTGCCTTTGCTTCAGTGCCTAGAAGAAGCCTTGTGGAATTCTCGTTAGCACTTCCATAAAGTCATAAAACTGGGCAAACTACTCAGAGTTTAAATATGGAAGTCAAAACCCTAATCACAATTTAATATAACTAAATATGTACATACTTTATGGTCAATCATCCAGGCCATTTACAGGGTCCCTAGGCTTTGAAATTACTATATCTCAAATGGTTCCGTAGATGAGCCTGGCTTGACATGACATATATTGAAACAGACTGCGAAGCGATCACTTAGGGATGAAAACCTCGCTTCAGTCTTAGTGAACCAAGGCTAAGAGGCAAATTATTCAATTACAGTAAATTTACAGTAGCTTAATATTTGATAAAAGTGGTTCTTCCATCATCAGGGCATCTTATTGAAAACCCTTGAGCAGCAAACTAGTGCCGGAAACTCTTAAGATGTTTTAACCACTTATTAAGAAAATTCATCTAGCTTGATCTTTTATGAGCAGTCTGGTTTGAATACATATTTTAATTGTTAGGTACTTTGTGCATGCATCAGTGGCCTGGAAATTAACCTGCTAATTGTTCTACTGGAAGCAGGGGTGGGGGTGAGCAGGGCACGTGGTGATGCCCACTGAAGAAGAAACTGCCTGGGCTTGTAGAGGGTGTTGTGTCTTTCCTTGGGACTTGAGGATGAGTCCCCAAGTACCAGCCCTATTGAGATGTGAGCTGTGCTTAGCAAGGGAACAGAGTGCTTTATCAGAAGGGAAGGCGCACATCACATGACATGTTCAAGGAGAAGCCAGTTGTCTGCCTAAGGAAACTCAAAAGCTGGGCTTCTCAAATTTTAATGGAGATGAATCACCGAGGGATTTGGTTAAAATGCAGCTTCTAATTCAGCCCAGGGTTCTGCATTTTTAATAAGCTCCCAGGTCATGGATGTCCCTGCCGCTGGCCTGAGGACCACTCTGTGAGTCACAAGGAGATGGAGGACACACCTGGCCCCACTTTGATTATGCACAGTTAGAATGACAATGTCGCTGATGTGACACCAGGATTGCAGGATATCAGATCATAGTGGACACCACCTTCGTGGAGTTTGAACTTGAGTTTCATCAATTTCTAGATGGGTGGTTTGAGATAAACTGTTTAAACCATGTGAGAAAATTCCACGGCACTGGATTTGCAGTGAGACACAGAGGCTGGTCCTCCCTCTGATGGAGGGACACTTGAGAAAACTCAGCTTGCTCTCTGCTCCTCCAATGGGTGCATTAAATACCAATGTCTGCACTGCAGCTTGCCTTGGCGTCATCACCATGTAAATAAATATTCCCTCTGCCCCAACCTCTCCCTTGACAAGCAACTCCTGCTGCTGGTGTTAATTTTTCTAATTTCCAGAACCAGAGCACGATTTCTTAATCTGGGTTTAGTTAAACTTCCCCTACTGCTCAGGCACTGTCGTCAAATATAAAAGAGGCAGGAGAGAGGAGGTGGAAATGCTAATTAGGCCCTGTCACAATCCCTGCTACTGTGGTGAGAATTCACAGTATGCAAATCAGACTAAACCTACCCTAAACTTCACAGGGCTGCAAGGGCAGGGTGGGGGATTGGATTGACAATCCCAGGGTGAAAAGGTAAGGACTGATCACCAGCTCCCCTCCCTGGCCCCCCCGCTTTGTTTCATCAGCCATGCAGTATCTCTGAAGCACCCAAACTGAGAGACAGCCATGAGAAAAAGCAGAAGCAGATGAGGTGTGTATGGGTGGAGAGTATGTGTTTAAATAAAACACTTTCTGCTCCCCAATGTTGCAGCTGTATTCAGAGTAAAAGTGAGCTAAATGGCTTTAAACACACACACACACACACACACACAGACGCGCGCGCGCGCGCACACACACACGCAGCCACCATTCAGCTCAGTATAAATGTCACAGCGTCAAATACCAAATACAGAGAATTATTAACGTAAGTGGCCTCCTATAATAAAGCCCATTATTAATAGGCCTATTAGCTCAGCATTCATTCCAACTGACAGCGACTTCTTTCTGAGGCAGCTGTTTGCTCCCTTTTTATATCCCAGACCCTTCTGACATCTCAATGTATATGAAGAGGCAGAGAATGGGGTGGGGGGTGGCAGGGAGGCAGTGATGGAAGCAATGCAGATTATTTTAAAAAGGGAAGAGAGCCTGGGAGTTGCTATTTATAGGGCACACAGTGTAAAATAATGGCGGTCATTACTGACCATATATCACACACTAGCATGTCACATGCATTATTTTATCTAATTCACAGAAAATGCAGGACACCAAGTAAGTTTGACTTTCTGATAAGTAAACCTTTTTTTAGTGTAAGCATGTCCTGAACATTGCATGGAGCATATTTGTGTTAAAAACTATTTGTTGTTTATCTGAAATTAAAAAATTAACTGGTATTTCTGTGTCTTTATTTGATAAATGTAGCGCAAGTTCTATCATCATCCACGTTTTACTAGTGAGGGTACTGCAGCTTAAAGGGGTGAAGTCCAAGGTCAGACCCTAAAGTGGATTAGAATCTCTGATTTTGAACCCAGCTTATTCCAGCGCGCATTCTCTCACCACTATTCACAGGCTTTCTATCCACACGCCAATCATGACGCACACACTCACATTTTCACCCTCCCATTTGTTTCCCAGACTTGCCTGTAGCTGCTTTTATTGTCCCCATTTTGCAAATGAAATTAGAGCTCTGAGCAGTTAAGAGACAGCAGTTATTTCAGTCACTTGTCCAGATTTATTGAGCACGTACTCCACGTCAGATACACAACTGGACAGTGGGGATATAAAACTCAGATACGGGCTCTGTCTCTAAGCCCTATAAACATAGAAAATGGAATTAGTGAAATGCATAATGTGGCCAGTGCTGTCATTACTCCCCAAAACACAGAAATTGGTATGAAAAAGTTCTCATCTGGTGAAGACCTTTTAGGAGGCAGATATCATCACCTCATCATTAAATACAATCTTGAAGGAAATCCCAGATTGTCATATGAGAAAACAATGTCATATTTTCAGCTTAAAAAATACTGTAAAAGTCCTGGGAAGATGACTCATAAGTGAAAAATATGAGAAATTTAATAAATGGAAATTTACAGAGGTCGGTTTAATATCACACAGAAAATGACATGAAAAGGTGTTTGCCCCTTCATTTATCAATCTCAGCTCAAGGACAAATGATGGAGATTAAATTAGTTGACGTCTGTTTACTTGATATGTATTAAATGTCTAGTAGGTGCTAAGCACTGTAAAGGAAAAGCATATATCTGCTCTCAGGGGATTCCCAGCAGTTATATACCCTCACTGTCCCCATCTGTAAAATGGGAGTAGTAGGACTGTTATGAATAGAAAATGACTGAATAAACTTAAGCTCCTAAAATAGGGACTGGTACATACTAGATACTCACTAAATATTAATTCTCATTGTTTGTTGAGGGCTGAGAGAATTATATGGGGGGGGAATAATTACATGACAGTATGATAAGGGAACATTTAGGGCAGATATATGGGAATGTGAGATGGCTGAGGTCAGACCCCTAACAAGGCCCTAGAGACATAAAGAAGGGTTCACACTCAACAAGATGGGACTTTCCCCAAAAGGCAGAGGAAAAGGTATTTCAAGTATAGAAAGAGCTAAACTTTATTAAGGTAGGTACTATTGAGTTGTCGGAAAAGTCATGACACATTTTTGCAACGAGAAACAGAAAAAAATACGTCATGACCAATATTTCCATATACAGACGAAACAGGCTGCATATGGCAGATCTGAGATATGGACCAGAGAGTGTGGTCATGATTAGTCTCTCTTGACTAGAATGGCAAGTAGTCTTGTGCAGCTGGTGGCACAGGAGCATGGATGGGGATGGAAGTTGGATGACGGGAGAGGCCAGACCAGAAACAGCCTTAAAACTCATGTCGGCTGCTGACTTTGCCCTATGGGGTTGGAGGACCATTGAATGTCTTGATCAGAGAAGAGCTGTAAAAAGATGATTTTAGTAGAAATGACAAAAATGATTTGGTGGAAAAAAAGACCAAGACAGACAGAGACAGAGGGAATGAAGGTGTAATTTTCAACTTAAGTCTTCTTTATACAGTTTTGAACTCAAATGTTCTTGCTAAATATCTGTCAATTTTATTAAAGAATATCTATGAGCTTATGGTTCAAAGGGAGACAGGTTTCCAAACAATTTCTCTAATTTTTAAAAGTGGTTGAAGTTATGAAAACTATCTCTTTTTATTTAATTGCTGTGGTTCTGTACCTTCTACCACTAAATTAAATATGTAATAGCTTACTTTTTTTCACCAGTGAGATAATCTGTGGAGATGAAGAGTCCAAGAGTAATAAATTGAAAATCCCAGGCTCACTCATTCATTAACCATTGATTTAATAATTCATCCATTATACCAGCATCCCATTCATTGATCTTTCCATCTTTCAGTCTGTCTAATCACTCATTTTTCTGTCTATGCCTATTTCTGTCTATTCATTCACCCATATACCACCCACTCATCTCTCTATCCATTTAGCCTTCTATCCCCCCCTCATCCATCCATGTACCACTTCTCCATCCATCCTCCAACTGCTTCATCCCCTCCACTCAAACATTCTTTCCCCCACTCATCCATCCATCCATTCATCCATCCATCCATCCATTCATTTGATTTCATTTACTAAATGCTTACTGAACATCAGTCATACACAAGCACATTATTAGGACTGAGTAAGCCTAGCCCATTTCCCACAGGGATCCCGCAGTCACGAAAGGAAGCAAGCCATTAAGCAGTCAAGTTATAGTAGTATCTTAAGAGGATATTTCCTCTTAAGTTCAGAGATAGAACAAGGCAAGGATTTATCAATTCTGGGTTACAAAGACACTCTTAGCCTTCTTTCAGGGGTGACTTTTTTGCCTGACCAGTTTTAGAACTATATCAGCAAATAAAAAATGGCTGAGAGTATGTTTGTTTACTTGACATCCATCCCAACTTTCCAAATTCCAGGTGTTTGTAGAGGAAAAATGCCTTTATGTAACAAAAATGCTACATAGAGCTCTCAATACAGCAGATTCTGATGAAAAATAGTCATTTCACCGAACTCTTCTTGATCTACCATTTTAAAAGAATGACTTGTTGCCTTTAGGGCTCTACTTTCCACTGCTCTGCCTAGACATCAATGATGTGCTGAAGAAACTGTTGGCTTGAGACTTTTCTTCAGACTTGGAGGAGAATAAGCTTAGGAAAGAGAGCTGGACAGCTGGGCTCTTTCTAACTGATGCTGCCATGGATAACTTATTGTCTGGGTCTGTGCATTCTAATCAGATGTAATGGGCCACTTCATTGAGCTTGTTGAAAAATGCATGCTATGACTGTGAACTTGAAACTTGGGGCTGGAGCCAAAACATCTAGAAATAATTGCAGTTGAGAATAAGAAATATCATCAAGTATATAAAATTAACCTTATTTTTTTTTATTTTTTAATTTTTTTTATTCAGCTACTTTTCATGGGTTGAATGAGTTCGCACTCCTAGGCAAATAACAGAACCCAGGTACTTTGGCTATTGGAAGCAACAGATGCTTCAGTCTTTGGGCCCGTCAAATGCTTTAAAAAGACATGGTGGGGCGGCCGGTTAGCTCAGTTGGTTAGAGCGCAGTGCTCATAACAAGGTGAGCAAGATGCACTTGCTCTTGAATGTGGATGCTTAGAATTTATTCGGGAGCCTGCAGGATTCAAGGGCTGCCCCTCAAACCCTCATGTGGGAATATGCAGAACACTTCAAATCAATTATGGAAATGAAGACAGAGAGTAAAAGAAGGAGAGGATAAGAAAGGAGCAGGAAGTGAAACCATAGAACCTTCTCACACCTTCCTTAAGTGGCTCTTTCTTTCTGCCATGATACCCAAACTATTGCCAGGCTACACTGCTACCACTGTACACTGTCCCATGCCACCCACTGCCATCCATCTACTTCACCATTAGCTTCCTGAGGATAATGATAGTATTTTAACTATATTTGAAATCCCCTAATAGCACCTGGCAAGGAGTAGGCAGTCCATGAATGTTGTTGTGTGAATGGGAAATGAATGAGAAGGTTCTAAGTGACTGATGATGTTACAAAGATCGGCATTATATAAACAGCAAAGAAGAGCAAAACGAAGGTGAGTCTATATACATCAGTAAACTTGAAGAGTTATGATAAATGGAATCACTGAAGAAAAATACATATATATACACACACACACAGTAGTAATACTTTGGTTTGCGAGCATAATTCATTCCAGAAACAAACTATTCATATTGCAAGACATCACTCGTTTACCACATTAAAATGTATTAGAGGGGACTTCCAGTAAAATGGCGAAATAGACAGATGCTGTGCTAACTACCTCCCAGGATTACACCAAAATTACAAACAAATTATACAGCATTCAACCCTGGAGGTCCCCGGAACACTAGATGAACAGAACCACTAAAGGAAGAACTTAAAGAGGAGGCCACGGCGGGTCTGGTAGGAGGGGCGGAGACGAGAGGGGGCGGAGACAAGAGGGGGCGGAGATGAGAGGGGGCGGAGACGAGAGGGGGTGGAGACGAGAGAGGCCGAGCCCCGTGAGGGAAGCCCCAGCCATGGGAAGCTTCTCCGGTTGGGGGAGAGACCCTCCGGCCGCACCCCAAGCTCACCAGCCCAGAGCTCCTTTGCCGGGAAGAGGAGTTCTAAGATAGCCGGCAGTAAATTAGTGAGGACTCTCTCTGCTCAGCTCGGTGAGGCTGAGAGCGGCTGGAGAATCAGTGGGGCCGGCGCCCGGGCTTGCTCGGCGGTGAGCACTTACCTGGTTCCTGGTGGACGGAGTGGCTGTGTGAGCCGGGAGCCTGCGGGGACGGACTGAGCTGAGCACCTTTGGTGCAAAGGCTGGAGGTTTTTGGACTGTGGTTCCCGTGGTGCGGAGCCTCGCGCGAGTGGTGTAGGG
Source organism: Aselliscus stoliczkanus (assembly GCA_033961575.1). Taxonomy (NCBI): domain Eukaryota; kingdom Metazoa; phylum Chordata; class Mammalia; order Chiroptera; family Hipposideridae; genus Aselliscus; species Aselliscus stoliczkanus. The sequence continues at coordinate 155,859,697 of CM066732.1, forward strand.
AGGACGCCATTTTGTCAGGCTTGGGCCCGCCCACGGAGCATCAGGTCCGTGACCTCATTGGTCTGGTGGAATTGGCGCAGGAGTGCGTGTGTGCGTGCTCCTGGGGCCTTGGATTCCCCACCCTCCACCCAGCTTATACTGCGTTGCCAGGGAAACGCAGGGCGGGTGCCCTCCGGCTCCAACAGGCTGCTCACTGAGACCCGGGAGTGGGCGAGCCGCCTCGGATCCCCACCCTCCACCCTGCTTGTGCTGCGTTGCCAGGGAAATGCCTGGTGGGCGTGCTCTGGCTCCAACAGGCTGCTCACCTAGACACGGGAGTGAGCAAGCCACCTCGTGTCCCACTCTCTGCACTGCGCTTGCAGAGTTGCCAGGCTGGTGATTGGTTGTCGGGCTGCTCGGCCTGCTCTGCGAGCGGCTGATTGGGACAGGCTGAGACTGGGACTTTCCCTGGGAGTGTTGGGCCGTGAGCTGTGTGCCTGTGTGATCCAGCCAGGGCTCTCCTGGTGATCTATCTAATACATCAAAGCAATCCCAGAGCAACAGCCAGAATGGGGAAACAAAGAAACATGTCACAAGGAAAAGATCAGAAGAAACCTCTAGAAATGGAACTAAATGAAACAGAGGGATCCAACCTTTCAGAGACAGAGTTTAGAACACTGATGATAAGAATGTTTAAGGAATTTAGCAAGGACATAAAGAAGGATAGGGAAACCATAAAAAATAACCTGTTTGAACTAAAGAATACAATAACTGAAATGAAGAACACACTCAAAGGAATCACCAGTAGAGTAGATGAAGCAGAGGAGTGGATCAGCGATTTGGAAGACAAAATAGCAGAACTCACCCAGTTGGCACAGCAAAAATACCAAAGAATAAAAAACAATGAAAATAGTTTAAGAGCCCTATGGGACAAGGTGAAGCACAACCACCTTCGAATCATAGGGATACCAGAAGGAGAAGAGAAGAAGCAAGGGGTCGAAAAGGTATTTGAAAAAATAATGACTGAAAACTTCCCTACCCTGGTGAAGGAAATCAACATACATGCCCAGGAAGTGCAGAGGGTTCCAAACAAGCTGAACCCAAACAGGTTCACACCAAGACACATCATAGTTAACATGGCAAAGATTAAAGGCAGAGACAGAATCCTAAAAGCAGCAAGAGAAAGACAGCAGGTTACATACAAAGGAACTCCTGTTAGACTAACAGCTGACTTGTCTACAGAAACTCTGCAGGCCAGAAGGGAGTGGCAGGAGATATTCAAAGTGACACAAAATAAAGGCCTACAACCAAGATTGCTCACCCATCATGGCTATCACTTAAAGGAGAAATAAAGAGCTTCTCAGAAAAGAATAAGCTTAAGGAATTCATTACCACCAAGCCAGCATTGCAAGAAATGTTAAAAGGACTTTTTTAAACAAAAGAAAGGGGTAAACAAGCTAACCCAGGAAGACCAGGAATACAAATAACAAAATGGCAATACATATGCACCTACCAATAATCATTTTAAATGTGAATGGGATAAATGCTCCAATCCAAAGACAGAGAGTGGCTGAATGGATAAGAAAATAGGACCCATGTATATGCTGTTTACAGATGGAATAAGATATTTCATGCAAATGGAAATGAAAAAAAAAGCTGGAGTAGCAGTACTTATTTTGTTGTTTTGTTTTGTTTTGTTTTGTTTTTATTTATTTATTTTTTTTAGTAGTACTTATTTTGGACAAAATAGACTTTAAAATGACTACAATAAAAGACAAAGAAGGGCACTATAACCCTAATAAACATCTATGCACCCAACATAAGAACTCCTAATTATATAAAACAGAATTTGACAGACATAAAGACACAGATCAACAGTAACACTCACATAGTAGGGGACTTCAACACCCCATTGTCACCAATGGACAGATCCTCTAGACAGAAAATCAACATGGAAAGAGTGGCCTTAAATGACACTTTAGACCAGCTGGACTTCGTTGATATTTTTGGAGCATTTCACCCTGAAACAACAGAATATACATTCTTCTCAAGTGCACATGGGACATTTTCCAAGATAGACTACGTTAGGCCACAAAACACGTCTCAGTAAATTTAAGAAGATTGAAATCATATCAAGCAGATATAAAGGAAAAACTGATGGTTGCTGGCTGGGAGGGAGTGGGGATGAGGGAGAGGGGGAAGGTTTTGGACAGCGTAAGTGTTTGACTACAATGTTGCCACAGGGATATGGGGAGCAGTTCTGGGAATGTAATTGATAATGTTGTGAAGAGACTATTATGTTAAGTGAAATAAGTCAGTTGGAGAAAGACAAATACCATATGATCTCACTTATATGTGGAATCTGAAAAACTGAATAAAGGAGCAAAGTAAACAGACTCATAGAGATAGAGGAAAAACTGAGGGTTGCTAGTTGTGAGGGAGGTGAGGATAAGGGAGAAGGGGAAGGGATTAGACAGCATAAATAGACAACTACAATATTGCCACAGGGATATGACACACAGTTCGGGGAATATAATAATGTTGTAAAAATTTTGTGGCATGTCAGATGGTCATATGTCTTGTTAGGGAGACCACTTCATGGATGGAGTAGAGGCTTGATCACTGCATTGTACACCTAAAACTGATGTTGTATAATATTGTATACCAACTGTAATTGATTATATAGATAGTCATGGGATGTGTAGTATACTGAAGAAGGGAGTCAAAGGAATTGTAATAGATATGTATGATATGGGGGGGAGGAGTGGGGTGGTGAACTGGGGGAAGGGGGTTCTCACTTTGAGGGGTAAAAAGTATAGCTATTGCATTGTGTTGTACACCTGAAACTAATTTTAAAAAAATCCTATGTTGAGATGAAAAAAAAATGTATTAGAATTGTTTGCTAGTCTTGCAGAACACTCGCAAACTATGTTACTCACAATCCAAGGTTTTACTGTATATATATCTCACCTACTCAAATACTCAAAGTAGGTCGCTGGGCCAGCAAGTTCAGCCTCTTGATCCTGGGAGTTTGTTGAAAATGGAAACTTTCAATGCCCATCATCAGAGGTCTTCAGAGGTCTACTAAGTCAGAATCTGTGAAGGTGGGACTCAGATATCTTTGTTCTAACAATCTCTCTGAGGGGTGCTGATGTACCTCTACATTTGAGAAGCACTGGAATAAGATAACATACATTGTCTTAAACAGTGAAGTATTGAGTTAAATGATTTAACCTAATATGTACACAACAAAACATGTAGAAAATGCCTTTTCTACGAGTCTTCAAGAATTGGTGTTGTCCACAGTTTTCCTGATAAACATTTGGCAGATTTCAAAATGGAAAGAAGAAAGGGGAGGAAGAGGAAGACTAGAAAGAGAAGTCTTATTATGTGCATAATCTATATGTTATTTGTTGTGATGGTCGGTTCTCAGATGTTTGAGTTGAAATTCGCAGGGAAGCGTCTCCAGCACCGGATACTACAGAGGATCCTTCTCTGAACCAGAGGAGCCTGGAGGCCTTTCCTTCAATCATGGAGATGCTTGTGTTCAAGGCCGGGCTTGCTTTAATGGCCCAGGTGACGCACAGAATAGATTAAATTGGCCTCCAATAGTGGTCCAGTCTGATTACCTTAATGATTGTATATATAGTGCCTGAGCTTTCCACATCCTAGCTGTGCAACATAGGTAACTTAATTAATATTTCTGAGGCTCTGTTTCCTCATCTTTAGAAATGGGTCAATACCCACTTGAACAAGTCACTGTAAGGATTAAATGAGTCAACATATTGGATTATGTTGCCCAACATTTAGTAGAAACTTAATGATAGCTGAATATGGCTGAATTGGAGAACGAATCTACAATGTGTAGGATATTCACCAGGGCAATGAATGCTAGTTGCCATAACAGAACGACCCTGAAATCTCAGTAACTTAACACAGCAAAGGTTTTTATGCTCACTCATTACAAGTTCAACAAAAATGGCTGGAGATAAGGGATGGAGGGTATTGTTCCATATGGTCACTCAGGTATCCAGGCTGGTAAATTCATCATCACACAACTGGTCCATATGAAACATGTGGCTGGGTTGTCACCATGGTGATGGGAGAGAAGAGGTGGTGAAAGCAGGCCTTAAGCTGACAGTGTCCTGTCACTTTCTGTTATGGTCAGTTGGACAGAACTTACATGGTTCCCCATATTGGTGCTCTGTTCATATCTCCTTGGCATTCATCTCTACACTCTCAACAGGTTTCAACCTCTGCTCTGCCACAAGAGCACACCTCTGAGAACAGCATTCAGCCAATGATTGAAGGAGAAATAATGGATAAATAGCCCAGCTTTCTCTCACTGCTCCATCAGGATAATTCTGAGGTTCCTCCTACAATGATTTCCAAGGTTCTTCAGTAGGGTTAAGCTCCAGTTGACCACAGTGAAAGCTGGCTCAATACCACACTTGATTGCTTTTCTTTCCTTCCTCTTATCTCCATTGACCCTTGTCTTGGTGTCTGCTTCTGTGGAGCCCACACCACCCAGTGATCCAACCACGAGGTGGGAAATATAGAGGAGCACATGGGATATTTGGGATCCTCTGTCTCTGCCACAACCAGTCTCTCCAACAAAGTGCTCCTACTCAAAACCCTATGCACAGGGAGAGATGCTGGACTATTTGCACTTTATTTCTAAGTGTACAGAGTGGAAAACCCTGTGGTTTCAATGAATTGGCTCCTAGCATTGCATATCGGGATTGGCCACACAATGAAGCTTTGTGATCACGCCTGCCCTCTTTAACTAGTGCTAAGCTTTGATTAATGAAGCGATACCCATTGTATGGATAGGAAAAATGATTCAGGGCTAGTCACTTCCACTCAATTGAACATAGTTAGTGTGATACCTGATACAACATGCCAACAATTTCCTATTCAGAGTCCAGTCCTTTTTTCTTGTCTCATCATATTACCACTAAGTCCAAAGTTATTCATCCTGGTATTAGGCTCTTAATTCCTGCCTATGCATAAAAGAGCAGGAAGGGCTACAGTGCTCAAGGATTTAAGCCGTTACTTAACCTTGAATCTTCTTGGCTCTTGATTTAAAGCCTCACAAGCCTTGTTTCAGAGAGAAAGACATTTCTCATTCTCAGATTAATATCCTCACTCTTCATTCCCACCTGAAGGAAGCAATATGAGGCTTAGAGCATGTGCGGGGGTCAGAATCTCCAAGAAAGAACTCAGCATCACTCACCCATCCCTTTACTGATTTATCTTACACTAATTGGGCACCTACCCTGGGCCAGATACTGTGATGGTTCCATTATCCGTGAGACTTGTGCCGTCTAATAAGGGCAATATCAAATGTGCACATATAGCAAATGCTGAATAAAGAGTGACAGGTTACCCAGAAAGAGTGCAGGTTTGAGTGATCCCAGGTACACAAGTATGTATAGAATCCATTAGGGATTTATTTATTTATTCATTCATTTAAAACAATGTTGGTAATTTACCATGTGCTGGGAAATGTGTTAGGTCCAGGGATAGGATGGATTGATACAAAGCACCCAGCTCAGGATCCTCTGTGATGTCAATATTTTAGGGGGATGGAAGCATGGGTAATATTTGGATATGCTTAAATGGATCAGATGGTTGAGGTTTGGGGAGATGAGTGCTTTTCAGGCAGAGGGAACAATATGCACACAAGCCACAAAGTGGATATGGGCAGAATGGTGAAAAGAAGATAGTCCATTTAGTGGGAGAGAAAGTTCTGAGGCCATGCATGAAAAAATAGGAGATTGAATCTGGTTTGTCGGTCATACCTTGGAGGAATGTGACAGCCAGTCCCAAAGTCCTAGGTACTGAGTGATAGACAAATAGGGGCCTCTGAACTTGTTTGGGGGAAAAGGAGTGAGATTAGAGGACTGACCTGGCAGGAAAACGAAAGATGGAGAATGGAGCATGAGTGCAGAGAGAATGCAGCCCCAACAATAGAAGCAAAAAACACCCAGGCCGGAACTACGGCAGTGGCAAAATGGTGAGTGCTATGGGAATGGTGTGGGATGTATGACAGAAATGGAAACCATGGCAACATGGCCGCCTGGATATAGCTGTTGAAGTCAAAAGGGGTAGATGGGACATGAGCTGTGTTGGTCCTCCTTCCTGGGCACAAAGATGAACATCAGCTTCTAACACCCCTGAGAGATCAGTGTGGTTGCATGACAGAGTTCTGGCCAACAGAATATGAGTGGAACGCATGTACATCACTTCCATGCCTAACATAAAAACCCCTTCCACACGCGAGCTATGCTCTCTCTCACCACCTGCCATTAGAATAGCTAGGCTTCAGGAATGACGAGGAGAGGGAGACCGAAGGAGACGATGAGGGAACGAGGACGGAAGGAAGTGGAGTCCCTGAGTGCCTGTGGAGTGGGGGGTCAGCAGGCATGTTAGACACCATGGCAATGAATGGTCATAGCGGTGTTCCAATAAAACTTTATTTATGAAAATAGGTGACAGGCTGGCTGGAGTACCTGGGTTGTGGTTTGCCAACGCCCAGCCCAGAGCAAAATGCCCCCTCCCTGTGACCTCACTGGACAATGATAGACAAGATGTTAATCTGTATTTGGTAAACGTGTCAGACCTGAGGATTGTTGGTTATAGTAGTTAGCTTGGCTTATGCAATAGAAGAGAAAAGAGGCCATGAAATCTCCCCGTTATTCTGAAAATGAGAAAACCTATGGGACACACAGCGTGAAATACCTCCACAGGTTTTAAAGAATTCCTGAAAAATGAGTGACTGGGGATTTATAGGGGGAAAGCCCCCAAATTCCTAGAAAATTCTGGGGAGACGCAGCATCGGTATGCCACCAGGATCCAGCATTTCCTTGCACAGAAGTGGAGTGAATTGGCTGCTAAAGTGAACTGGCCCCCCCCGGCCTGGCTCAATAGTTGGGGTTCAGACACACTTGTTTCCTGATGGCAGATTCTGCTGTCTGCATTCCAGAATTCAAAAGAAAGAGGGGAAAAAGGAGGCTTGGATGTGTGCCAGGTGGAGGAGAACTGAAGGAGTCTGTCAGGAAGCCCTCAGGTAACAATCTCATAATTTAATTTTTTCTATCAATGAGGTAGTAATTAATGATACAGCTTTCCCTTTTCCTGTTTCCATTTCAGGCTAGCAAATTTCAGAGGATGCGTGGTGTTTTTTTTTTTTTTTTTAATGTGTGTGTGTTTGGTGCATGCCTGTGTGGTGTATGTGGGGTGGGAGTGTGGTTGTGGGGTGGGGGCGTTGGGGGTGTGTATGTGGGGTGTAGTTATGTGGGGTATGCATATGGGAGTGTTTTTACTGTATGTGTGTGACTGCATGTGTGTGTGTGTATGTGTGTGCATGCATTGTGTGTGTATGTGTATTGTGTGTGTGCACATCGTAGTGTGTGTGTTATGCATTGTGGTGTGTGCGTTTATTGTGGTGTGTGTGTGATTGTGGTGTGTGTGTATTGTGAGGTGTGTGTGTGTTTTGTGGTGTGTGTGTATGTGTGTGTGCATTGTGTGGTGTGTGACTGCATATGTGTCTGTGTGCGTGCACGCACGTGCATTGTGGTGTGTGTGATTGTGGTGCGTGTGTACATGCCTGCGTGTGTGTGTATGTGTGTGCATGCATTGTGTGTGTATGTGTATTGTGTGTGTGTGTGCACATTGTGGTGTGTGTTATGCATTGTGGTGTGTGTGTGTGATTGTGGTGTGTGTGCATTGTGAGATGTGTGTGTTGTGGTGTGTGTATGTATGTGTGTGTGTGCATTGAGGGGTGTGTGACTGCATATGTGTGTGTGTACGCACGCATGCATTGTGGTGTGTGTGCACATTGTGGTGTGTGTGTGTGTGACTGCGTGTGTGTTGTGTGTATGTGTGTGCATGTATTGTGGTTTGTGTGTGCATTGTGGTGTGTGTGTGCACCTGTGTATGTGTGCACGCACTCACTCAGAGTCATCAGAGACAAAACAAGAGGCACTTGTCTCCATAGCTTTGACAAAGTGGATTTATTTACCTGAAAGCCCATCAAACAGGGTCCGCATTTTTGCCTCTGTAGCAACTTGCAGGCTCCTCAGGTGTTTGAATCGGCTTGTTCGCTGTGAGACAAGTTGATAGCGCTCCTAGCCCATCCACGGAAGCATTCTTGCAGGGCGGATTTGAAGGCTTCCCTGATTTATTTAGATTTAAAGGGCGAGAAGACAAAAGTATCATTCTCGCTGGCTGCCCCACTGCCTCCTCTTACAGAGTCTTCTCCTCCTGCCTGGTGCCAGGGGGACCTCGAGTCTTCTGGAAAGCCCAGCGACTAACATTCCAGGACAAAGTCATCTGAATGGCTGACTTTCTCTCTAAGGTTTCCTCAGTTTCTCTCCAAGGCACTCAAAGATCTGTAATTTGTGCACTGGGTCATTTGTTCTGTGCATGTAAAAAATGATTTTAGAATTGGTCTGGAAAATATGCACAAGAGAGTTAAGAGCCAGGGCCCATTTCCAGGATTTTTGGGCTAAAGTCCAAATCTACAGCCAAATAGCTGTGTGACCACTGACAAATCACCTCCCTTCTCTGGGCTTTGGTTTCCTCCTGCAGATGTAGATACTGAGGGTTGAGTCAGGTCTATGTTTTCCAAAATTGCGTTCTAAAGGCTGTTAATAGTGAGTTATGTGGACAAGGGTTTCAATGGTTATTTTAATCAGGAACTGTGTTTCAGTGCTAGTAAAAGGGACCAGAAATAACAACCTTAAACAAGATGGGCATTCACTTTCTTTTCAAGAGAAGGAAGGCCAGAGGTAAGTAGTCCTGGGCTGATAGGATAAGGAGCCCAGATTCTTCCTTTCTTCTCCACCATCCTTGACAATCACTTCCTTCTTTAAAGTAATTTTCTTGTTTGAGATGGTTGCTAGAGCACCAGCCATTGCATCTGAATTCCAGGTAACAGGGATGAGGAAGCATGAATCCTGGTGGACAGAATGGTACTTCTCCTACATAAATCAACTTATTTTAAATTGCCTTTCCTGGGTCCCTCATGACACATCTGTTTTTATCTTATGGGTTAGAATGTAGTCACATAACCATATCTATTGATAGTTGCAAGACATACTGGGAAATGTAGTATTTTAGTCTTCATTATTGTCAATGTGAATAAAATCTGCGTTCTATTACCATGGAAGTTGAAGAGCATCTATGTTCAATGGCAACTCACCATCTGTGCCGTAACAGCCGAAGGAACTTGCAACGTACTGGATTTCAATTGAGTAGAGATTTCTTTTCTGTACATTTCAGAGATTTTTATATGCAAATGTACATTGTGATACTTCCTGTAGGAAATGTGTCCCACAATTATTTGATTATAGGCTCCTTTTATTTCAGCACACCACATGCAATGACTAGTCTAAGAAATAACTTTGAGGAAAAATATATGCGATGATCTCAGATGGCCTTGGTTATTGACAAGGTGTTACATGATCTAAATTAGGAGTCCCCCTCTTACCCACCAGGTGCCTGAAGGGCAACCCCGATTCCCATTAACCTTTCCTTCCTGCCGGCCTCCTGATAATCTCAGGCTTGATTCTGGAGCCCCCTGTGGGGGTGCTGGCCTCCCTGCACTGAAGGGGACACGTGAGGGTCTGTTTTTTACTGTCATATTTAGTCATGCATTGGTGGGATTTTATTGAGATGAGATCATGGGGGTATTAGGCAGCGAAGTCTTGATTTGATTCACATCAAGTGAGGATGTAATTGGAAGCAATCAGAATGAAGTGTCCCATTTTAGGAAAAGCCCTTTATGCAGCAAAACTCAGGGACAGTGCAGTCGTGATTTAAAGGGCCAGTTGTTAATAAAAAAAAAAAAAAAACTTAAGAAAATGTGTGCTTTCCTTCCACGTGTGTTTCCTTCATGTACATCGTGCCATTAACAACATGATGATACATGATGATGTCAACATACAATTTTAAGTTTCAAAACTTTCAAGGGCATCACTGACCCATTCATAAAAATTTTTTGAGTCCCTAATATTTAAAGCCCTTTGTCTTTGTCCTTCAGAAACACAGTCTAGCAGAGGAGAAGAACATTAGACAAAAGTTAGAAAAGGGTTCCGGAGGTGTTCAGAGTGTCAGGTGGCTGAGAGAGAGATGCCAGGTGGTGAAGCAGCGAGCTCTTCCATCAGGCGGAATGGAGCCGTGGCTATTCTGGCTTTTAGACTTTGGGAAACTGATTTAACTTCTCTGTGCCTCCATTTCCTAATCTGCACAATGGAATAGAGAAGGGTTTCCATCTTACAGGATAGTTTTCACAATTAAACGAAATAGCGCAGCTGGCATTTTAGCTGCCAGGCGAGCATTCAGCAAAGGCTCTTGTTACGGCTGCTCTTATTACTTGTCTTATGTCCATGGAAATACAGCACTGGGGACGCAGGCAGGAGAAAAGGACACTTCTGTCTTGGCGAGAGGGGTTGGGTGAAGGATAGCTTTTTACAATAGCAGCTTTGGACTGAGGTGCAGAAGAAAGAGTGTTCTAGGAGAGGACGATGTCTCAGTGGTCACTGGGACCAGCTTGTCCAGGGGTGTGGCCCATGGCAGTTTCCAAATTGGCCCCATGCAGTCAGTTTCAGTCAGCTCCAACCAGCAGACATATATCTTTGGCCAGCACTGTCTACAAATTTGAATTTGACTGATTCTGTCCCACTCCATGACTGTCCTCCCCAGCCCCTATAGGGTTTTTACCTGGCGTATATATGTGTTCACATGCCTGATTCTCTTCTAAGGAAACACGTGAAAAGGAGAGACAGTGGCCAAACCCTACGGATGGCGTGAGGCCTGGCCCTTAAGACTCACAGTGGGATCAGATGCCGGAAGGTGGCAAACGAGATGGACCACAGCACGGTGAGCGGGCCAGGGTGCGATGTGTACACAGAAGGTGTGCTTGTTCTCGGAACCATCACAGTCGATCACAAGTGTTCTTAACCATGAGATGACCTTGGGCAAGTGACCCCCACCTCTTGCAGCCTCCAATTTCCTCATTTCAAAAGGAAGGTGTGGGTTAATGGCGTCAAGATGATCCCGTCCGGAGTCCTGATTCCAATTACACTGAGGATCTCTAGAGACATCATCGAAGGACTTAGTCATGGCAGAAAGAATTTCTTCATCCATAGATCCACATATGCTCTCCAGAAGCTTCTGGGGTTCTTGGAATTTCTTGTAAGAAGTCCCACTATCTAAAGAATAAATCCCAACACCGCAGTTTCTTTTAATAAGCAGTTACATCATCTTTCTAGACACTGCCACCCAGAGCCTCAGCACAGATGGGTTGTTTGTAGAAGTGCAGTCACTGGGAGTCAAGGTCGCCCAGAGTCATCGGGCACATCCACGGGAGGCCGGGGCTCCTGGCTCTCGACCCCTTTTTCCTGCTCGTGGGGCAGAATCGCAGGGCAAGGTGTGCTGCCAGTGTTTTGTTTTGTTTTTGTACTGTTTTTTGTTTCTTTACAGTTGACATTTATTATATTAGCTTCAACTGTCCAGCATCGTGGTCAGGCATTTATCTAACGTATGAAGTGATCACACCGATAAATCGAGTATCTCATCTGACAGCCTACATCGTTATTACAATATTATTGACTATATTCCTTATTCTGTACTTTACATCCCCGTGACTGTTTTGTAGCAACCAATTGTACTTCTTCATCCCTCCACCTTTCTCACCCAACCCTCAACGCCCCTCCCATCTGGCAACCAACAGTTTATTCCCTGATCTATGTGTTTGTTTCTGTTTTATTTGTTTGTTTGTTTTATTTTTTGGATTCCACATGTAAGTGAGATCATAGGGTATTTGTCTTCTTCTGTCTGACTTATTTCACTCAGCATAATGCCCTCTGGTTCTATCCGTGCTGTCACAAATGGCAAGATTTCATTATTTTTTATGGCTAATACTCCATTGTGTATGTATCTTACTTGTCAGAATGGCTGTCAGCAATAAAACAACCAACAAGTGTTGGTGAGGATGGGGGGAAAAGGGAACCGTCATGCACTGCTGGTGGGATTGCAAATTGATGCAGCCACGATGAAAACTCATACAGAGGTTCCTCAAAATATTAAAAAGAGAACTAGCATATGATCCAGCAATTCCACTTCTGGGTATTTACCCAAAGAAATCCAAAGTACTAATTTGAAAAGATGGGTTCACCCCCAAGTTCCCTGAGGCATAATTTACAACAGCTGAGACATGGAAACAACCCAAGTGCCCATCCACACACAAACGGATTAAGAAGAGGCCTCCAGTTTTGGAATAGAGATGGCTCCACAGTCCTCAGGGTCATTCCTGTGGTCACTGAAACAGGTTTAGCAATGTTTCACAACACTCCTGTTCACAAACGTGTGCAAGCAAACATTAAAGTAGGGCTTTTGTGAGGAATGTTATTATTCATTTTTAATTTTAAGGCTTCTTGAGGATATTAAATGAATTTGTCCTAAGCCTTGTTTTTCCCCATTTATACAATGGGAGTATTAATCAGTTACATTTTTCTATGGCTGGAAAAAGAGGCAACCAGAATGAATATATAGAGGCCATAATGTCCCCATTTCACAGAGGCACAAAAGGTACAATGTTGCACATTGAAAGGCATCCTTTTCAAGGCAGCCTAGTCAAAGGTCTTGCAAGCAAACATCATCGGTGTTGTGTCTTCAAGCGGGAAGCCACCATGGTGGCTGGGAAGGGTTTCCTGGTGTTGGCTAGACTACCAGCTCCACACTGAGTAGCTGTACAATTTAGAGAGCCTGGATTAAAGTCTAAACATGTAATTTGAGCATTATCATATATTTCATGGGATTTCTATGTGGATTAAATGAAACAGCAATTGCCTGTCATATAGCAAAGACCAAACAACCATTGATGTCTTTCTTGCTTCTCTCCTATTCTCAGGATGGTTTCATTCATTCAAATCTTTTTCCAAAATGTAGTGAGTTTATTTGCTTGGGGCCTGGAAAACCTAATACCACTAGATGAACTGATTTTTTTTTTAATTAACAAATCTATATTGAACATCTATTAAGTTTATAAAACTGTGCTATGTACCATGGGAAATATAGAGCTGGTCCCTTATTCTAAAGGAGCTTAGTTGGAATGGCAAAGCAGAAACACGTGCATAATTGATTGACTGTAAAAAACCTGACATGGGATATTAGGAAGGGTGCTTTAATGTCACCTGGGATTCACAGATCAATGGTAGAATGATTGGCATGTCCCTGAGCTCCTTTAAGCAGGGGACTTCACCTTTCTCTGGGTCGTCCATGCCCATCATCTATAACACACAGTGGGAGATCAGTGACTGTCTCTTAGGTGGATGGATGAATAAGTGAATGAATAGTGTTCTATTGCTTTTTGTTACCCTGGCTATCGTTAGGCTCACAGAGTCTGTATTCAGCCATAGAAACAAGGCAAAATGGGGATAGTTTCTCTGTTCCAAGAAGCCAGGCATCAGGCGGAGTCCTCGAGTGAGGGGTGTCTCAATAGATCGCACCATCTGAGGCTCATTCATACACATGGCTGGTGTTTCTTGTTGACTGTAGGCTGTCAGCGATGGGGGCACCTACATGTGGCCTCTTTGCGTGGCCTGAGCTTCCTCACAGCATGTAGGTTCTCAGAGTGACATCTTAAGAAACGGAGACAGACCAGGACTGTATTCCATTCATCTACATCGTGTCAGAGGTCATGTAATATCACTTCCACTCTCTAATAGTCATGGCAGCAGTCCCAAAGGCCACCCAGATTCAGGGGAGGGGATCAAGACTTAACTTCTTGATGGGAAGTGGTAAGGTTTTGGAAGGGCACATAGATCTAGACATATGGTGTCCATTTTTGGAAAAATATAATAAATACGAATGGATAAATGAATGAATGCATTGATTTTTCTGAGTTCAGGCTCACTCAAGTTGTGCAGAGTTGCACTGGTTGGAACAGGTTTATTTCAGGAGAGTTGGGGCAGGGAGCCCTGGAGAATCGAATTTGATCATGATGTTGAGACAGTAGAATTTTGAAAGTTGGGGATGAAGGACCCCTTGGGGACTTATGATCTAAAGGAACAATTCAGGGGAGTATAAGGCCAAATAAGTTAAATAGGTTGACTGGAAAATTGGAAAGGTGAGAAAAATATGGAGGGAGATAAGGCAGGGGAACCCTCACAGCTGGTGGCCCTGGCCATGGAAACCCAACGCAAAGCTAACCTTGCCACTCTGCATCTACCTGCTGTGGAGACGGTGGAGGGACACATGGGCCACATTTCCAGTGACCGTGTAATGAATCAGCAAAATGCACTAGAGAGAGGATGGGAGAAAAGGAACAAGCACAGAGGGTTGATTCTTATGACTCTTTAGGATGAGGGAGAACGGACAAAAAAAAGACAATTACTTAACTGCCTTCATTTAAAATGACACTTAAACCTTTTCTCTCCTAGAAGAAACAGACAAGGCAAAGAATGAATATATCCATTCTCTTTAACATTGGAAAACAACACACAGCTGGAAAGTGCTCTCTGCGGAGAGCAAGGTAAGGTCAGTGCATTTACCCAGCTCTGTCCCCCGAGCTTGGAAAGGAGGCTTACATGAGAGGAACTTTTAGTGTTCCCTCCGATGCTAATTGAATGTGCAGATAGAGGTACCAGAGTGACTACATTAAAATGAAATACATCCCCCGAGTACCTGCTTCCATCCATACGCTCACCCACTGCCCTCCACCCCTGCAGGATGATAACTTTTTTCCTGGCCAACAAAGCCCATCTTCAGTTATTATTTCTCTTTGTCTCTTTTCATATCTTCTAATGGAAACATTCCAGTAGCTGCTGGCTAGAAAATTAGCCATCTGAACTCTGGTTCTTCCTCTCTTGCGTTTTCTTTCTTTCCATGTCTCTCTCTTCTCATCAGATTAGTGAGAAAATTCAGCATTGAATATCTTTCAGGCTCTTGGCTCTGCACAGCCTGGTTAACACATGGAAGGGGCTAAGATTAAACCTTAATTTAACTCTGTCTCTCACCCAAACGTCACCAGACTCCGGGCCCCTTTTAACTTCTCATCATTTTCTAAAAAGCCTGGAGGAGTGCAGCTCCACACTGCCCATGCCTCCAGGCTGACCTCCTGTGCCTGGTCCAGCACCTTGTGATGAAATCCAAGATGGCATTCAGAGAGAGAAGGAGAGTGAGAAGACATGAATATGTATTGAGTTCCTGGCACATACCAGGCACTTTAAATGCATTATCTCTTTTGATAGAACAGCCCTAAGAATAAATAGATGTTTCTCTAGTTTTTTCAGGGAGAGAAACTGAGCTTTATGGATGGGGGTGTATAGCCCTCTTATGTAAGTCCTTGCCAATGGTAAATCATAATGTCATGATTTTCCTGCACTGATTGCCAACATATGTACCAATTGTCCCTGAGGCTGGAGTAGCCACTAGCGTGTCCAGTGCCTAGCCCAAACCAGAAGTCCTCCAAACCAGTGACTCCTCCAGTGACAGTTGCCATCCCCCCATTTTCAGGCAGGCAACTGAAGCCCAGAGAGGTTTAGCAACTTTATCATCCTTCACACATTTAGTAAGTGGACAAGTTGAGACTGGAGCTTGACTCTGTTCAAACTAGAATTATAATTGTGTATATCTGAACCATGCCCAACCCACCTACAACCAAATCAGTCTCTCCATTTCACTTTGAGCCTCTTGGAATAGTTGATGTTTTTCATTCAAAATCAAGAAAATAGGAGGGCCAAAATGTCTTCAAAAGGCATCCTGATAGAATGGAAAGAGTCAATTCTGGGGTGTATGTGTATTTACGCTTTTGAAAACTTGAGAAGATTCACTCTAATAGCATCTAGCAGTTAGAAATGGGGCAGAAGCCCAGACCCGACCTACCTCTGGGGTGAGAGGTCCAGTCCTGGGGAGGATGACCACAGGGCCCAAAGAGGTGAGGTGCCGGGTTGTAGATCAAACAAGAGGCTGCTATCCAGCATTGATGAATGCCAGAGAATCAGAGGAATGAAATCCAGGGTAAAAACAAGAATTCAACACTAGGCAAGTCCACCAGCACACTCAAGTTATATGCATGGTGATCTGTTCATCACAATTAACTTATTCAGATTAGCCAAATTTATAAATATCTGTCTCTCACACACACATATATATATATATATATATATATATATATATATATATATACAATCTTCCATATAAGAATCATATTGAATACATATGTGTACAATCACACAAAATACATATGTGTACAACTCACACTTTTATGCAGTCATCATAAATCATGAGACAGAATTTATGACTAAGGAAAAAGCTTTTTAGCCTAGTTACTCTCCTCCCCAAGAAATGAGAGGATACAAAGTGTTGTCTCTCTGAAAACATTCACCCGAGTAAAATATGTAGAATGAAGTAGGAGGGAATTGTTCCAAAATATTCATAGCACATGATCCTAGACATTAAATTGGAGGGATTTTTTTTTTTAATTCCATGAAATACCTATTTTTTTTAAAAAAATTGTAACATATCCCGAGATGAGAGACGTAGGCCAGGGGCCTGGAGCAGGGTGAGGTATCAGTGGGGTCAGGGGTCCCAGCCATGAGAGACTGGCCAGGCCTGGAAGGCAGTCTAGAACAAGAAGGGGAGAAGCTAGCATGTATTGGGGCCCATTCTGCTCTAGACCTAAGACACATGCTATCTCACCATTATATAGATGTGAACTTGAAAGTTAATAAGCTAACTTTCAAGTTATTAATAAGTTAAATAGCATCTCCAGACTCAGACAGCACAATTGCAATAAGTGATATTTACCAAACAAGCATGATCCACAATGACTGCTGAGAGCTTTGTGCACATGCGCCAGTCTAGTCCTTGCTCTACACCGATGTTGTAGGTTGTTGCATCACCTCCTCAACGCCACTCAAGGACAACATGGAGCACACCTGACTCCCAGTCCACAGGTGAGAAAGTGGAGTTGGTGCTGGGCGGTTGACACCTGAAACTACTTGAGGACACAACCAGCAAGGTCTACACCGGGCAAGATCCGGGTTAAATAAGGTAGTGTTCTTGCCAATAGAGTTTAGCGCCTCCAACTAAACACAATAATAAGAAGAAAAAATAAAAAATAAAGAGCTAGAGAACCAATGAACAAGGCTGATTTCCATTTCAGCTCCATCCCGAATGTATTGTGCAGCACCAGTTAGTTTTGTTTGGGATTCTGTCATCTCCTGTACAGTGGGGAAGGGAAAGGTTTTCAATGTGATTTGAAAACCTTGGAAGTCCCTTCCAAGTTTATCCACAGGAAACCCACCTCTATATCTGCACTGGTTCCCCGTCACCTTCGTGTCTTAACATCAATCTATATTTATATCCGTATCTCTATCTATCTATCTATCTATCTATCTATCTATCTATCTATGGATATATAGATATATGGATATATGGATATATATGGATAAATAAATATATATATTTTAAACATTTTTACTTTGAAATGGTTTTAAAATCACAAGAAGTGCACAAGTAGTATAGAGAGTTCCTGTTTACCTGTCACACAGGTCCCCCAGTGAATTCTCGGAACTTGGCCTAGGCACTATGAACTAAATCACTGAACTTATTCAGATTTCACCACTTTACATGCACTCACCTGGTTAGCATATTGTAAAGGCATGTGATGCCCATCACAACGTGGAGCCCACCAAGCTGCCCACCCTCCTCTCCCATCAGCAACGTCCCCCTCGCATTTGGCCTCCTGGCAACCTGGGCCTCCATCTGGGTCCCCAGCATACCATGTTGCCTGCGTACCTGGACCCTGGATCCCAGCCCCCCTTCTCACCTTGATTGCCCACCAGTATCCTGGACCCAAAGCTGTCTCCATGGCTCATGCAGCCCTCCGACATCACCGCTGCCATTTCTCATCACCTCCCTGCAATTGCTTGTCCCAAGGCCAGCCCCCGTTGGGAATCTGTCCATCTTGGGGTCAGGGGGTTCTTCTTTCCCTCCCAGTAATTTCTGTGCCTAACTCTGAGCCTGAACCCTACAAGAGTCATAAATATGCTTGCGGGAGAAATGAACAAAGGCAACCTCAGATCTTAAGAGTTATTGTCTCCATATCTTATAGTGTCTTTTCAAAAGAGAACCTCCTTCACCCTGAAAAGCTTTCCACTGAAGGATAATTCATTGGGAAATTAAAGTATATATAGGAAGCGGTGCAAAAAAAAAAAAAAAGGAGGAAGGATACATATATTCAAATTATCACCATGCTTAAGGCTCTATAGGACCATTTTACCATTTAAGAGAAAGGCAAAACCACTGTGCATATAATTGAATTTAAATGGTGAAAATAATATTCATTCTCACTGTGCATTAGAGATAGTTTTAAATTATTTCTAATATAAACACATTCTCTGCAGCCCTCATTTTTCCCCTTTTGCTCCTGCTCTCAGGCACAAATTACTGTTAAGTTGGGCTGAATAATGAATGAAAACAGTCAATGTCATTAATGACAAAAGTGTAATATTGAGCTGATGAGACCTCTTGTTTGCAATGCATTTTTTTTTCTCTCTTTTTTAAACATTCCTCCACAAAGGATCACTGGAAAAATGATTTATATTCAACTGCCTATCTAATTGAAAGATTCTAAACCAGTGGAAATGTGGACTAGCAGGTCTGATACCCTAAGGAAAAAAATATATAAATAAAAGGACCTTCTCTTTGGATAATTGCTGGCTGGTGTACTGCAGTCTCTGATCCAAAAGAAGAGCCTCCCTTATAGAGTTCAGGTGAGTCTCACACAAATAAGCTCCCAGCTTATTCGTGTCCATCACTGCTTTGGGGAAGGGCTTCCACGAGCTGAAGTTAATTTTTTCCCTGTGACAGCTGCTGAAGTATAGAGTCCCTGACATCAATTTCCTGTTCCTTGAGATGTGGGGTTCATATCTATGAATTTTGTCTTCGAGAGGACCATCCATTTTCCCAGTTGGACATGACCTTGAGGTCGTACGTGGGGTAGGACAGGTCCAGGGGCTGAAGAATAAGGTTTAGGTGAGGGCCGGGAAGTTCCAGAAGCCCCAGGCTTGATTCCCACCTGTAGTACTTTCTAGGTGTTTTGGGGTTTTTTTGTGTTTTTTTTTTCACTTCCTAGCAAGGTAAGTGCCATTACCTCCCACAATCTTGGACTTTTATAGATAATAAAATTAAGATTCTTAATGGTTATTTAAACCTTTAATGTAGCTCATAGAACAATGTGCTCAGAAGATATATTTTAAGGCAATGAATGCTAGAGGTGGGAAGGACATGGGTTTGTCAGACCAAAGACCATAAGGACTTTTAAGTATCTGCCATAACAATGATAATCAAAATTCAAAGTAACTAGGTAATGTATATTGAACTTTTTCTATATCATGCTAAACACTGTAGGTGCACCAACTCTATTAAAATCTTCACAACCACCCAATAAAGAAGATACTATGCATCTTCCTATTTTTGAAGGTGAGAAAATAGAGGCTCAGAGATATTCAGTATCTTGTCCTAGATCAGAATGATATCTAGAAATGAACAGACCTGAGAGTTGAACTCAGGCCAGTCTGACTCACGAACATTATACTGAGCACACCCATCACTTGTCAATTTTACGAGTCGCTATACAATCAAATCTTTCCAAGAAATATTTCTCTGACCTAATAAATGTGCATGTCCTCCCACGTTGTGGTTGTTGTTGAAATAATGAATAAATGCTTCTCAGCATCTTTCTGTGTTGGCCTTTGCTGTTTCAGAGCTCTAGGCTAAATCATTGCTCAATCACAATAATTTTATCAGCCCTCAAAATAAATGTGTTCTTCTATCCTTCTAAATGGATTTTAAATTTCTGGTTCTATTTCACTGTCTTAAAGTATATTTTATTGAAAGCCCTGCCAGATCATTTGCTTAGGAGATTTGTACAATTAGAAATAACTTTCAAATCAATTAACTTTACCTTGTTGTAAAGTAAAATCACTTTATAGATCAAGAAACAAAGGAAGTTAAGAGACTTGACCCAGATAAGTGAACTGGCAAATTCTGGAACCAAGATACTTTCTAACTATCCCTCATCTATGTCCAGTGATTATTCCATGTTATCGTGTTGCCTTTTGCATGTGGGGAATGTATATTATTTTTTTAAATTAAATTTTCAGAAAGATGGTCACAGTAAAAAGCAGACAGGTCCCTGAGTGACCACAACGAATGAAGGTGATACCCATGCTGCATGAGAAACAAAGTTTTGCTGCGACTGGCCATTGGGATTTGGGGCTTGTTTCCTACTCCAGAGTCATCTAGCCTCTTCTGATGGATATAGCCTCCCACCATGTACTATTTCTCTGACCATGGTATAGACAGTCCTTCAAAACAGCCTTCATCCTTTTGCCCATTCTGTACTCATCAGACTCTGTGAGCACCCTCCCCTGCCCCCTCACCCCTGCAGCCTCGTGTGTTAGTCAGGGTTCATGAGAGACACAGAACCCATAGGATGTGTATATAAAGAGAAAGAATGATTTTAAAGAAATGACTCAGGTGATTTTGGAAGTTGTCGAGTTCAAAATCTTTAGGGTAGACCAGAAGGCTGGGGAACCAGGGAAGAGCTGCTTTTCAAGTTCACAAAACATCTGTTTGGTAGAACTCCGTCTTCTAGGGAGGTAGGTCCTTTTTCCTCTTAAAGCCTTCAACTGATTGCATGAGGCTCACCTACATTGTGGACCACAATCTGCTTGACTCAATATCTACTTATTTAAACACTAATCCTATCTAAAAACCACTTCCACAGAAATATCTAGATTAATGTTTGAGCAAATATCTGCATGCTGTGGCCCAGCCAAGTTGACACATTCAATTAAGCATCGGACCTGGTTATGCCTCTCCACTCTCTCTGCATCTGCTCTCAAGGAGCCAATCGTGGCTGGAGGATGTTATAAAATAGGACTGAATGGATGGATTTCAATAAGTGATCACACATCTGAAACAGGCATTTAATCCAACTGGACAATCCTACGTTTTCCAAGTAAATTTCCTTTTCCAGCTCTAGAAATGGTGGCATTATGACATCTTTTCTCAAATACCCACCCGCACCCCTACCACACTCTCTACCAGTGGTCTCTCCCGACACTGGAAAGGTTCATGCAATCAGGCATAAGCTCTCCACTGATTTCTTCAGTGACGCTAGCCTGCCTGTGTCAGTACCCACAATGTCTGGCGTCCTCCCGTTTGATGGGAGGAGCCCCCGTCTCATCCCCAGGCAAAGTCCTCTTCCTGTGCTCCTTGTCTCATGCCTTCCTGCTTCCTCAAGGACTAAGGTCCTCATTCTATTCAGCACCATCAATTTCTTCCACTCTGCGAAATCCTTCTCATCAGCCTACACATGTGCCCTATGATAATCACCTAAAATAAAATCCCCCAGGCCCCCAGGCCCCTCCAACGACCATGCCTCTTTTCTGTAGGTGTTCACAGCATCCCTCACCCCACCCCCCAGGGGGTTGCTTAAATGTGTCTGCATTTGTCCCTCCTCTCTCATTCACCTGTCACCTCCTCAGCAGTGCCCTCAGAGATCGTCCTAGTGAAATACCTCCTTCCCCATACTGTACTGTTTACTGGATGGTTCCTCTTCATGGAAATTATGATTATGCATTTTTGTATCTATTTATTTACTCACTCATGCACATGCTATTATCTATCTCAGCCACTAGAATATACGCAAACTGAGGACAGGTCCTCAGGCGCTATCCACAGCTGTCAGCTGCCTGCCAGCATCTGGATATTACATGGGTGAATGGCCACTGTTTCCAGGCAAATTGCACCCAGCTTGAATCCCCACCTAGAAGGGAAATGGGGCTGTACATAACGGAACGGGGGAGTCTGCAGAAAGCAGTTCTGGTTAAAAACAACACTTAATTTACATAACAAAGCAGGGCACCCAGCTCCTGAGTCTAACTCACCTGTATCCTCAGATTCTCTGGAACCCTGGGAAGGGTATTGGGTGTTGGTTTAATATTCTCCCCCTGGTGTTTGGGTATGTGTGTGTGTTGGGGGGGGGGTTGCTTCCAAGCACCAGAGCGACCCTACCAAAGGCCAATTCCCATCTCCAGCTCTCAGGGAGAAGCGTTACCTGTAGCTTTGAAAAACAGGTAACATTTTTGCTCTCTCCCTGTGTTGTTATTGCTGCTGGTTTGGTTTATGATTTTAGTTACTCCTCCTTCTCAGGTATCAAAAGAAAAAAAAAGGAAAAATTTGTATCCTGGTTCCATGCATGGCACCCTCCAGCTAAATATTCCACACGTTTATGCTGTTTCTTTGGGATAATTTTCCAGATGCATGTCTGCGGGGTCCGTGGGTGCACACATTTTTAAAGGTTTTCGAACGCAAAGCCAAATTGCCCTCCAGAAAAGAAAACACTTTCTCCTCCCCCAAGCCGGGGCTGAGAGGCCAGCACCCCCATGGCCTTGCCTGCACTAGACATTCTTCTTCTGGGACTTTGCAGTCTGAACACCCTGGGGTGCCCGTTGCTGCAGGGGAGGGGCAGAGCGGGCTGGTGCCCGGCCCGCCTCTCGGGGTGCACTAGGTTGGGAGGCACACTGCGTGCCCCGGGGCCCCTGACCCACCACCCTCTCTGCTCCTAATACCCTGTCTTCCACGCAGCCCCCACAATAACGGACACATTTTCAGCTTTCTCAGGTCAGGCAACTTATCAAAGCGCTCTGAGGGGCTCACGCAGAGCTGCAAGTGGATGTTAGCAGCTTACTGCACGGAGCGTCGTGCAGGGACTTGTGTTCCATTTTCATGGGCCGCGGCCGCCGCCAGGCCCTGGGAAATGAAGCCGCTCTCCAGGGCACGCAGGGCTCTGCGGAGCTGCGGACACTGTGCAGCGGGCAGCTTTTCTCCTCTTATTGGCCGCCCCGTTTTATGATGGTTTTGAGGAGGGTGAAAGAGTAGTACCCAGGGCATCGCAGCCAGAATGCACAAGGCTAAGGAAGCCTGCCACGTTGCCACTGGCTGGAGAATAAACTGGTGATGGAGGCACAGGCTTCTAATTGATGGTACCTTGTCCCCATCAGGTGGCTAATCTCCCCACTGGTCCTGTGAGCACGGTATTCCTAATACTGGCAACAGTAGCCATGGATGGAGCACAGGGAATGCCAGACGCTGGTGTGGGGCTTCTGTAAACGCTGCCCAGTGTAATCCTCACGGCGTTATTAACCCTCAGCATCTGTGCGGATGAACTCACAGAGGCGCAGACACGGGGCTCACCGGACGCATGCCCTCGCTGCTCCAGGCAGAGCTCAAGGATCACCAGTCTGAGCTCATCACAAGGGCGTTGGTGACAAATGCAGAGTCCCGGGCTCCAC
The DNA here is from genome assembly GCA_033961575.1 of Aselliscus stoliczkanus. Lineage (NCBI taxonomy): Eukaryota > Metazoa > Chordata > Mammalia > Chiroptera > Hipposideridae > Aselliscus > Aselliscus stoliczkanus. The sequence goes on from CM066732.1 coordinate 155,883,054, forward strand.
TAGACCCAGAATCAGCATCTGCATTTTAACAGGCTCTCTGTTTGCATATTACAGCTTGCAAATCAATACTCTAGGGCACACAGCTCGTCAGGGGAGCACCTGTGTGAAGGAAGTGCCCCAATCCTGGCTTTCTTTCGGCTTTGTAGAGCTGTTTCCAATATAGTAGCAAAATAGAAAGATTATCTTCTAGAAGGGAGCTATTATTGTATAACTGTACAACCATTATCTTGCCTGTGTGTGTGTGTGTGTTGTTTATTTTCTGTCAGTGGAGGTATATAGCTACCGGTGTAGCAATATCTCTGCTGTAATGAGGTACAAAAATAAAGGTGTTTTCATGAATAGAGAATGGCTGCCTGTCGCGTGTTCATCTGTGACACTAAAGGATTATTTACCTATCATTAAGATATGAATGCTTTATCTGGTACTATTTTGCCTGTAGCAGCGATCACATTAAGCTCCCAGACGATTACGCCTTCCATCCATTGCGTTGTGTTCCAATCCTATGTGACATCATATAAATGATGACAAATAAATCCAAGGCAGTTCGTCAGGCAACCTCCCCATCCTCACTCCCCTGGCCTTGCGTGATTTTGATGGAAGGAACTAAAATCCAGAAAGCTCTGGACCACTCGGATCTTCTTCAGTGTCTCTGCTGGGCTCCGCGGGGGTTTTATAGCACAAAGTTAGAGGAAGGATTTGGAAAATCTTTATTGTTTATAAGAAATAATTTTCTCCGTAATGGCGCACTCGTGCAGATGCCCTGCGAGGCGTGCTGGCCACGAAGATGTTTTGCATCTTCCCGTGTAATCCCTCCCCCACCTTCCAAACAGCTCCCCACGCCCCCCTTGCTTCTGCATGGCCACACTCCAGTGTGGCCGGGTTTAACAGCGATAGTTCCACCATGAATTCCGCCTCATCTTTTGTCTGCCTGTTTTATTTATTTTCGACTTTTAATGCATTAGCCTTCACTTACAGAAACACCAGAAAGCAATTTCTCTTCTTTAATAATGAATATACTCAGCGAGGAAAAACGGGTGCCTGATTCTCCATACACGCTAACAACCAAAAAAAGGAAGCGGGAAATAAATTCTCTTTTATTGAACACTTATTAACTGCACATACAGATACACATCACGCACACACATGCACACAGAGACACACACACACTGCAGTCACAACCTCTTACACACATATCATGTGACTGATCCCACAAATGACACTCTGATACTGCTATTATGAAATTCACTTTGCTGTTAAGAAAACGGATGCATACATTTACTAATAAAACACAAGTTTAAATTTTCTAATATGATTTTTGTGTATTAATGTCAACAGCCCTGAGGATATTTTTACTCTTCTTTCTGTGTTGAGAAGAATCTTCCTTATTGAAGTCAAATCATGTGTTCATTCATTCATTCATTCATTCATTCATTCATTTTGTCCTGCCTCACTTCTTTAGCTGCTGGTTCTTTTCACCGCGCACTAAGAAGTAACTAAATCATGGATTGCTGAGCATTTCTACCCATTATGAATACAAACGGTCGCTTCAAGCTTTTTGAGATGTTCAAATTGAAAAAAAAATAAAATAAAAGGGAGGGGATTCTATCTGGAGCGTATCATTTTGAATTTGACTTATTGTAATTGTCTTCTTGCTGGTACAATTTCTTATTGATTACAAAATTACAGAGTGTTGTCGGCTTGTGGAGAATTTTGAGCACGCAGGGATGACAAGAAGCACTCGAATAGGCAAACGCCACTGCCGAGCAGGTGGAGACAAGTGTTTACATGATGAACCCTTGGGATGTAAAACAACAGGGGTTTTATCCTACATCAGGAGAAAAATCAATGGCGGATGAATAACAAGAAGGTGGGTGCAGCAGAGATGCATTGCCACCACCTCAGAGAAGGGAAAAAGCATTTGTGGACTAAAATGGATAAGATTCCTACTGCTATGGCATTGCAGGTGGGGGTGTTCTGGAAAACGCCTGGCACCTGGGGCCCCAGGGGACGTGCTCCTGACCTGGAGCGTTTGCTGACTTCTGCAGTGCAAACCCTTCCACTGGAGCTGATTTCAAGCCACCAAAGGGACGTTACTGAACACAGGCTTGGTGAGCGAGACGCCCGAGGGGCTCCGGGAGCCAGTGTGCAATATGCCGGGGCTCCAGCACCACTGGTTTGGGGGGTCTTTGTAGCACTTCACTGGGTAGCTCCTTGGTTTAGTCTGAGAGTCCACCAGGAAGCAGACACCAAAACTAGCTCTGAACCATAGGAGGCTGGTCGGGGGCATAGCCGAGAATGATAAAGGGGAGAAGGGGCAGAAACAAGAGGAGTCTTCACACTGAGATGGAGGTTGGGCACCTGTGAGAGAAGAGAGGGAAGGAGGGAAGGTGGGCTGGGAAAAGCCACAGAACACATGCAGCACGACTCTGGGAAAGCCCTGTCCAGCCTGATGGGGTGTGTGTGGGGGCAGGGCAGAGTGAGGTTCCCCTTCAGTGCAGCTCATTAGAGGCAGAAACGGCCTGGCTCTCCTGTCCCCAATAGAACCTCTGGTCACTGGCTGGGAGCAGCCAGGAGGGTGATGGCTTTGGTGTGAGCACCACTCAGAATCCTGGGCCCCGAGATGCAGGGACTGGGGTGTGCCCGCTAATCCCACCCCTTGCAGAAGGCCCCACTTCAGAAGGAGATCTGAGCGGCCCTTCCTGGGCGGTGACCGCACACCTGAAGCCAGCAGGATGGGAGGTCGGGGAGGCAGCTTGGAGGGTCAGGTCCACACAGCTGCGGTGTCAGCATCCCCGGCGTGTGTAGGAAAAACACAATTTCTTGGGACTTTTTGACATGTGGAATCAGACCCTTTGGGGAAATCTACCTTTTTAACAAATTTCTCAGGTAATTTTTTTTTCTTTTCTTTCTTTCTTTCTTTTTTTCTTTCTTTCTTTCTTTCTTTCTTTCTTTCTTTCTTTCTTTCTTTCTTTCTTTCTTTCTTTCTTTCTTTCTTTCTTTCTTTCTTTCTTTCTTTTTTTATCAAGGCAATAAAGGACAACTCCAATTTTGGGTGTTAGACCTTGCTATATAAGCTTGGAAGAAAAAGTTACTTTAGTTCCCTAAGTGCAATGTCTTCATCTACAAAGTGGATGTAATAATAAAGTAATGATTTCGATTTTAGTTTTTATTCTAATCTCTTTCTTTCTGATATTGGGAGAAGGCAGAATGCTGGCATGCTTTACACCAAGACATTCATTTTATTACTGGATTATTTATGATTGAAAAAAAAAAAAGAAAAACTTGGGAACAATTCAATTGCTAATAATAAAAGAAAAATTACGAATGTGTTCATGGCTCCTCAGTACTGGTTGCACATCAGCGTCACACAGGCACTTAGACAATACTGAGGGCTGTACTCCTTCCCCAGACTCTGAATGTATGGTTCTGGGGCGGGGGGACCCAGGCATCGGAGTTTTGCAACCCCCACGCCCCATTCCAATGTGCAATATCCCAAACATGATAGAATGCTTTAAAGTCATAACACTGATGTTAATGAACATTTAAAATCACATGCAAAAGAACGCTTATATTAAGCCTAAAGAGCAAGAAACACCAACACTGTCAAATATATATGCCTAGGTAAAAGATGGGCACGAAATATAATACAAAGTGATCTGCTGTTTCTGAGCAGAAAGTTTATTGATTTTTTTCTTATTTTCCAAACTTTGAAAACTTTCATCCATGAGTACATATCATCCTATTAATGATTACAAAGAAGTGGGCATTGAGTCTACGATTATCCGTAATCATTTTTAATCCACATTTTTAATCCACATTAAAAATTCCAAATTAGGGAGCCCTGCTCTGTGTTCATCTGCCAGTCTGGTTACTTGTTCCTTCTCCCACATTTGACATCTCGTCCAGAATGGGGGCCATGCCTTTGGCATCATTGTATCTCCAGCCCCTAGGACAGAGCTTGGCATATAGGTGGCACTTATCATTTGTTAAATGAATAAAGGAATGCTTACCTGGCACAGAAATGATATCTAAATTGACCTGCCATCATCCCATAATGGAGAAATGGCAAACACTCCAGGTCTTACTTTTCAGGGTGAGTGTTCATAGCGTTGGGACACAGCGCAGTTGCACATTCATTCTATTGGTTTCAGCACGACTTTTAATGTGTCTATAAAGAGAGGTTTTCCAGTTTAATTGCAGCATCATCCCCTTCACGTTCACCCTTGCCTCTGACCGCACGTTCCTCCGGGTGGCTCAGCCTGGTTTTTATGACCTTTCCACACATAATAAAGCATCTAAACAACTTTTTCACGTCATCTTCAATGAATTCAGAGAGTGCAACAGTTTGAGCCCTCCTCTGTGTGTAGTTTATGGTCTTCTGCTTTCACTGTACGAGGCTGGAGTGAATCAGGCGATAAATATGTGTCCTGAAATACTGAGTGTGATAAACTGTTTCTTTCCAAGATCCACTCACCCCTCGTAACTTACAAAGCCAGAGAAATAGCATTCCAAGATGTCTTGTTATTTTCTCCCTGTTAATTCTAAGGAATTTCCCAACATGGAGATTTGCACCCATCACTCTGCCTCAATACCCAAGCAATTAAACTTCCAATAAGAATACAGAATCGTTGTAGAGTGATTGTCTAATACAGGCATTTACCGTGATTAGTATTTGCTTGAAGGAAGGCTATTGAATTAAAACAGGTGGACCTGAATATAGAATGCATGCAGGCAGAGAAGTCACCCTTAAACAGGACACAGGGTCTGGTTTCTGACGCTACCAGTGGCACTTCAAATGTCCGGTGGTTGTTAGCACATTTCACAGCATCCCCAAGCTCAGATTGCTCCTCTCCAGAATACACACAGATAAGATTATAGAAGTTTGTACCTTTAGTTTTTAAGCCATTGTTAGAACCATGACAGTCACATAGTGACCCATCGGTTCCTTTATTTAGCCAAGGCTTATTGGGTACATCTCAGGCAAGGACCATAGCAGACAGCAGGATAATGTCACCTCCAAACCGAAGCACCTGGGATTGCACATTGGGCCCTGTGTTTTCGAGGGTCTTCCTGGACCCCTCTCCAGCTCAACCCTCCCCTCGAAGCGAGGACTTCCTGGGGCCAAAGGCCCCAGCCCACCTAGAGCCCACTTCCCTACCAAGTCCCCAGAATTCTTTGCCTAAAAGCCTACTCCTTGGCTATGCAGAGCTCTCCCATGGCTGCATCTCCGGGGAGCGTGGGTCCACCAGTCAGCTGTCTCCTTGGGCTGTGTGGTCTACAGACATGCTGGCTAGTGATCAATGTAAAAGACTCGATTTGGATAAAATAAAGCTTTTGGAATGACTGTGCCATCACTAAACCTCCCTTTACATACATACATATGTGCAAACATATAAATAGATACAGATATGCAAACACACACACATATACATACGCATATAAATGTACACATGTATACATGCACACAGGACACGGACATGCAGATATAATACACACATATACATATATACACACATGTGTGTGCATACACATGCACATGCACACACATGCACACTTCTCTTAGTAACACATTTGCTCCTGAGTAAAAGAAAAAAAGCCTACCTACTGGGGCAAACACCAAAGACCTGAAAAGAATAAAATTAATAAAAGGCTCAACCCATCACTGAGCTACACCCGCTGTTGGTATATAATGTGGATTATACTGCTTTCTAAATAGACAAAGTATTTTTTTTTTTTGAGGGCAGTGTCACTGGCCCTCACATGTGGGACTGAACCAGGGCTGCTGGCCTCCCAAGCCAGCTCTTAACCACCACGCCACTCAGCTGGCCCGACAAAGTCTTTTAATGCATGTGTCTGTTAGGTAGGATTGATAGACCCATTTTGCAGATGAATTGACTGAGGCTCAGGGAAGGTACCTCTGTGGTCTGAGGTCACTGGGCTGGTCAGGAGCAGACCTGGGGCTTAAACTCTTATTTTCTGAATCCAGACCATACAGCTCAGGGCTTTATCTGCCAGACTGATTTTCAGGATTTACCTACCTACATTAAATAGATAAATATTGGTATACATATAGGTATAGGTATGAATATGGATCTAGATAAAACTAGCTTTTCAAGATACCATGTAATTGGAAGCAAATACTATAAACTGCATTATGTGATGTTTTGCTCCAAATCCCAATATAGCTAGAACACGCTGTGATGCAGCTGTACCAGGTAGCTGTAAGTCTTAGAGAACCTGTAACAGTGGTACAGGCAGGACGGACAGCTCCCTGCTCAGGTCCTTCCTCCGGGGGGTGGGCTCCCTGCAGTCAGGGAGGGGCTGTAACTCGCCGTCTAGAATCTCGGTCAGCAGCGGTGGAGAAAGGTTATTTAGGCAGTGACCTCCCAAGCTCGTGAGCTGCATGGGCCCCTCGGCCCCTCTGTGGGCTGCCTCCTGGGGCAGCTTCCACTCCAGGCATCTCCTATGGGTGACTTCCTTGTCACCCTTTGCTGACCTTTGTATTTTATTTATTTATTTATTTATTTATTTATTTATTTATTTATTTATTTTTGATAATTTTATTGGGGAACAGTGTGTTTTTCCAGGACCCATCAGCTCCAAGTCAAGTAGCTGTCTCAATCTAGTTGTGGAGGGCGCAACTCAGTGGCCCATGCGGGCATTGAACTTTCAACCTTGGTGTTATGAGCACTGCGCTCGAACCAACTGTGTTAACCGGCTGCCTTGACGTTCGTATTTTAGAATTCTCACACTTCTCAGCTTCTCTCACTTTTCTAGAGGGGCTTCATTCAAAGTCTTTAGAAGCTCTCCATTAGCAGCCTCACTCAAATGTCTTACCCTTTGCATCAAAAGGAGAGAGTTTAATAAAACTTGCAAATGAGAATGTACAGTGTAAAACCGATGGCCCCACGAAGCCAGAAGAGGCGGTTGTGTGTTGTGAGCTGTGTTGTGATTGCAATGGATGCAGAGCAGAGCGTCTCGGTTGTGTCAGGGAAGTGAGGACGCAGTTTCTAAGTGTGAGCATGATAGAGATCGTTGTTCCCAAGGCCTTGGCTTCCAGTGCTGACAGCCTCATGGCAAGTAACCGGCAGTGTTAACCTGCTGTTTTATTAAGGTTACATTAGCCCTCATACACAGTGTAGCATTCACCTCACAGATTACTTCCCCGAAAGGGAATAGCACCTTTCCACTTGCCTCCAATATTTCACAGAGTGAAATTAAGTCACTAAGTACTAGCTGCAAACCAGCATTTATAATTCTGAACACTCTCAATAGCCACCCACCTGGCAGGTGGCTCAAAGGAAAAAAGACCATTCAATAAAATATTGATCGATGTGTATTTATATCTCTACTTATGTAACTCTTTAATAGACCAGAAATCAACTGGAGTGTTCCCAAAAGCACTCAAATTAAGGTCTTATTTTGCATATGCTGTCATAAACAGGGAAAGCCAGGCCTCTATAACCCTCCTTTCCTTTGGGGATGAGCTCCTTGTGGGAAAAGACGGGTCTGTAATCCACACTCTAGAGTTCAAGAACAAATCAGGCACCCCTTTTAAACGTATGTACATATATACCCCTATACCCTATGGAGGAAGGAAACACTATCTTATTTCTAGAAGCTCTGTTTCTCCACTGTCCAGTGGGTCTTGATTACTGAAAGCATCTATCAGCATGCACAGAGCTGGGTTGACCACTGAGGTCTGAAGCTTTCTCCCCTAATCCAACTCACAGTGACATTAGCATGATTTTACTCTTTCATTGCCTCAGTTAGCATGCCTTTACTATGTCAGAATAGTTGCCTCCAGACAAGTGGCATGGTTCTTTCTTCATGGCAGGGGCTTCTTGAAAGAATCATCAACTCCCCTTCAATGTAAAACAACAACAGTCTACACCCTAACATCCCTTCTCTCTCTTGCTACCAAAATTCCCCCTTGCTTTTGGCATCCATTCTGGACTGTTGTAACATGATCCTTACCCAACCCCAATCAAACCTCCACATTGGAAGACCTGCTAAACCCAAATTTCCAATCTTGCATAAACTGCAACCTTGCCTCCCCACCTTGGAGACGCTGCCTAACCCTTTCCAGGCTTTCCATTCCTTGGTAAGCAATAAACAGCATTTTCTTATAACAGGTTGTGTTGGTGATATTTAGGGAGCCAGCATTTAACAGGATAAAGATCCCAAATTGTAGGGTTGGTGTGAGGATGGAATGTGACAATGGATGTGCAAAGACCTTTCAAGTCTTAAGCATAGAGAAGTTTTGTCATTGCTCTCCAGATATAGTGTAAAAGGGGGTTAGGGTGGAGGGATGGTCCTCTCTTTGTGGATTCTTTATTTAAATATTGATCTAAAAATATATACATTTTAAGTCTAAAATTAGCATGACTCTAAAGTACAAGTAAGTTACACTAATGGTTCACATTTGTTGTATCTTAGTTTACTTGCTTGCAAAATCGAAAATAATGTGCCTCCATTCCCAAGAGACATTTCCATTTAGCAAATGGCTCCCTTCAGCCCTAGGTCCTGGAACTATTGTCTGTAATAATCTTTCTTAATTTTAAAATTTTGTTTTACAAATTATACAAGCTACAAAGCTTTATGCTTTATAGTTTACCATAAATTTCTGACAAATAAAAAAGTCATGAAGTACACCATAGGACAATTAAGCTCCTTAGGGGCAATGATCATTTATAAATAGTAAAAAGAAATCATAGACTCATCGCTTTAAAAGGGATCATTTATTTACTTGTGTTGATTCAAATAATGTTTTTAAGCATCTACTGTATGTCAAGTACTTTTCTCAGAGCTGGGAACATGGCTTTAAACTAAACATATATTCTGCTCTTAAAAAGTGGATGAGAAACGTGAATGAAAGTGCACCAAAGCAATCAGGGACAAGGTGACCGATGAGAAATTTCCTGAGTTGAAGAGTTTAAAAGTTAAGGACATTGAATGCTGAAAGAGGGCATTCCTAATTCCTTTTGCGAGGAAAAGGTGAGAAGACAAAAGAGAAACATTAGATTCAGGAAACCTTCCTGGAGAAGGTGGCATTTCACTTGGTCCTTGATGTCTGGATCAGGTTCAGTCATGCAGAGGGGGACCTAGGGAGACGTTCCAGCGACCTGAAACCCTAAATGAGCAAAAGCAAGGAGGAGGAAAGTAAACCCTGGCTAGGTCTGTGTGTCCAGAGCAGGGCGTATTGACAGAGCCCCAGGGGGGTGGGCGTCAGGGAGGGGTGGAAAGATGGCAGGTTGGTGTGCTCGTGGAGTGCTGACAGTCCTGGATTTATCTATCCCCTAACATGTGTCAGTTCATCCTAGACTTTGAAGTCAGGTCAATGGGGTACAGAGCCTCATTCCACCACTCATTCATTTTAATCACATGTTTTCAGCATCCCCTATGAGCCAGTCCTGTTCTAAGTGGGGGGGGGTTGAAATGGCAAAAGAGAGAAGTATAATCTTTACTCTCAGGGAGCTCCCAGCCTAACTGGGGGGAACCATCATTAAACAAATAAGTGTACAAATAATTGGTTAGCGTTTTTAAGGGAACAAACACACAGTGACAGTGAAAAACAATGGGCCAAGGGGGACCCAGCATTGAGCAGTAGAATGTTCTGTCTCCACGGCTCGATGCAATAACCACCAGCCACAGTGGCTCCTGAGCCCTTGAAGCACGGCCAGTGAGGCTGAGCATCTATCTGCATCGAAAAAAAAAATTATTTTAACTAATTTGAATTGAAGTAGCCACACGTAGCTAGTGACTATCGTATTTTCCTCCAATTACACATGCACAGACTCATTTTCAATCCCGTTGACAGAAGACGTTCTTTTCAGCCCTGCAGTGTTCCTTAGCCAGACGTCTACTCGGTACCATCTACTCGGTACCAGACACACAGAATACCTTAAGCAAACAGCCTTGTAAGGTTGGGTGTGAGGATGCTATGGGCAGGGCTAACAGCAAACTGCTCTCCTATTAGGGGAGTCAGAGCTGCGAGTGCACAGCAAACGGATGAATACAGAGGGGAGGAGACACGGGAAACAAGCTTGGCAGGATTCACGGGGTTTCCCTGGATGAAGTTGGCACGTTGGGCATTCAAGTTGGGGGACAGTGTGACAGGGATGAGGGGGTGACAGAGGATGCTGAGGTGTAAGAGTTGGTGGCAGCACATGGAGAGTTGTCCACAGGTTTGCACGCTGCAGCCACTTGTCCCCTGCAGTGGAGGGTAACCTCTCCAGGGTAACAATTCACCTGGACAATCCCCAGAATGGAGATGAAGGTGGGTCTCTCCATTCTTGAGTCTCAAAGCAAGGCTGTGTTGTCATTTCCCTGCCACCCTCACTGTAACTTGTCCTAGGAGGAGAGCAGGGCCACTCCTAAGCAAATTGCCACTTCCGGAGACCAATGGAGAGCTTCCTGCTTTGCAAGCTTTGTCACCATCAGCCTCCCACCAACGCCATGGGGCAGGGGGTACCTCTTTGTATAGATTGGGGAAGTCTCAAACAGTTCATGAGACTTGCCTGAGGGTCCCCAACTGGTGAATTGTAACCTGACACTCGCATTCAACAATGTCTGACCCCAGACCCTCGCACATGCCCCTAAGACATGCTCACACCTGTTTCAATACCTGTGTGTGCCAGGTGTGTGCCGGGCGCATGAACTAGAGTCAGCATTACATTTCCTAGGCTGTTAAAATGATCACGTACAGATGAGGCTTCAGGAGGGGCCTGGCCCAGAGCTCGGGGGACAGCTGACCCCAGGTCAGTGGTGCCTGGCCCCTGAACTTCCAGTGTCTTTGACCTTTCGGCTCTGTGTCGCTGCAGCAGGGGCTTTGAAGGCACGTCTTCTTTGAAAGTTCTTATTTTATAGAAGCCGGCATTGTTTGGGATCGGTGACCCCATATTCTGGATTCGGAGAAACATAAGAATTCCAGCTTTAGGAAAATCCTAGTATATGGCAACCATAGTAATAATAATAACAATAATATAATATAATGATATTATATACTATATATCACATATGTCGCATGTCATTATATATGTTACAGTTATTACACATAATTAAAAATACCTATTATAATGCACTATATATCTTCTGTGGTGTGTCCATATTTAAAATACATAATGTATATACAATGTAACTATATTATATTAATAGAATTATAAGACAGCATACCATAAAAAGAAAATACATTTATATCATATTAATTTAAGATAGTATAGGATAAGATGATATAATTATATAAGACTATAATATATTATCATAACAATATTTGTGCATGAGATATAACATGTTATATCATTTCATGTTAATGCTATACTTTATTTCATATTAACATTATGATGTGCTATAATAGAATATGATATAATATAATAATTATTATGAACATTGGTAAATGAGTTTCGTGCAGAGCCCAGGAGCATTGTTGAGAGTCCCACAGTGCATGAGGGTCTGGGTTTGTGTGAGAATGAGATTCTTGATGCCTAGTTCGAGCCCCTCTTGGTGGCTCTGTGCCATGAGCCCTGCCCCTCTCCAGCGATGGGGCCCCACATAACTGCAAGAGGAGCTCTGTCTAGCTCACACAGCTGCCTGAGGCCAGCGTGCTGTTGGCACTTACAAGCATCTTGGTGGCTGAGTGGCTGTCACCCTGAGTCTTCTGGTTTGGGCAGGCCTCTCCGGCTCCTGTCTGTGTGAGGACAAGAGGCTTTGAGCTGCCGGCCGACCTCCCATTTCCCTTCTAGGGCTGGGCAGGCCCGGAAGTTAGAAGTGAGACTGATGGGGTTTCAGAAAACAAAAATAGACTAAATCACAATGAAGTGACCTGAGGGTTTAGATCAAGTTTCTGCACAAACGGTGATTAACTAAATACCTCCCCTGGAATGTGGGCTTGGCAAGAGGTGAAAGGCACATGAATGAATCTGTCTGCATGCTTGTGAAGTGCTTTTAACTCTCATTTTCACTTAAAAAAATAGTTTCTAACCAATACCACTTACTTGTTCTCCTTCTCTCTATTCTTCCTTGTTGACAGGGAGATTTGGTGAAAGGCACGGGCTTTGGGTTCAGACCATGGCTTAGTGCTCCGTGCACTTAGGCAAGTTACTTTCACTACCCGAAGCTTGGTTTCTGATTCAGTAGACTTGGGTGGGGCTGAGAGTTTACACGTCTAACAAATTCCAAGGTGCGGCTGATATTGTTGATCTGAGACCACACTTTGATTGCCACTGGACTGGAAGACAGGAATGATTTACTCAAAGATTTGCAGCAAGTTAAGCCCAGGGGCAGAGATGAAACCCAGGGGAGGTAGATAAGATTATCATTTACAATCCTTCCTGAACTTCTTGTGTTTGAATTATAAATGCATGCCTCTGGTCATGTGATTTTCCAATACCACCTACCAAAGTAATATTTCCCTGCCCTTCTGCTATCAGGCTTGGCCATGTGACTTGCTTGGGCCAATGGAATATGGTGGACAGAGAGTAAGCCAGTTCTGAGCTAAGAGCTTCAAAGACATTGCCTGTTTGGGCTGACACTCTTGGATTTTTGCTGTGGGACATGAGCAGAGCTTGCTTCGAATAGCTCCCATCCATAAAGAAGGAGGGGACACATTGCACAGACTTGACTTTGACTCTTAGTCTGGATGTAAGTCCAACTGTCTAATGTCCTGAATCAGAGCTGCTCAAGCAAGGCCAGCCTCATACATCCAAACTGCAGACAACCTGTGGACCCACAAGTGAGAGAATGTCGGTGTTTGTAAGCTGCTGCATCTGGGGGCAGTTTGTTATACAGCACTAATGAATTAATTGCTGACTAATACACACTTGTGTGTTAATATTATGTTGCGATTATCCTTCAGTCCAGAAAGGTAAAAAAAAAAATGTGTGATATAGTAAGCATCTATCGTGTGCCAGGACTGTGTTTGTAACCTTTATGTAGGAATGTCTTGCTTCAGTCATTTTAATATGTGTCTCCCTACACTCGGCACCCTTAAAAAGGTAGCTCCAGGATTTGTAGCTTTTATTTGTATAGTGAATAAAAACTCAACACTACATCCCCAGAGTGCCCCAAACTTCATCTTGACATACTTGGATAGCTCCCTCAAGGCTGTCTGGTGTGCATCTCTGCTGTTCAGGATTAGTTATTCTGGCTTTAGAGGTCACCAAGATCTCTTCTTACAGTCTTTCTAACTACTTGCTATGCACTGTGACATTCCTTCATCCCAACACATACTTGGAACAAAAGAGGAAAATAAAAATAAATAAAGCATCACACTTGATGTTTAGGATGTAGGAGATAGACAACTTTTGTTGCTTCTCATTTTGGGGTTGGTTGGGAAAGGAGGGTGTCTTTTCTTCTTATGAACAGGCAGGATTGACATAGAAAAAGTACTTCAAGAGCTGAGCCCTTCCTCTGTACACAAATGCAGAGGTATTCTGTATATCTTTAAATGTTTTATATACCCCAGTCATATATAATTTATCATGTTGTGAAGCTGAGTCCTTCTTTGAATGAAAATTTTATTGTCAGAGCCTACGGTACTTTAGTTTGATGATTTAAAACTCCCAATGCACTCATAGCAAATAACATGTTTTTATGGCAACATGTTTGTCCAAGAGGTCAGCCTTCAGCAGAGGAGGACACTTCCCCAGTAAAATTATTTCAAAGAAAAAATATATCTTCCAGACTAATTATTCTTGCAGAAAATGCAGGTGCGATTCCAGGTGGCATTGGGTGTCCATCTTTCAAGGAGGCCCTGGGAAAGGAGCTGCCTATTCACCTGGTGATTTTGGACTGGGCTTGCAAAGATGGGATTTGAATCTTGTCATTGCCCTGAACTCACCAAGCCTCACAGTTTTCAGTCATAACAACAGGAGGTTAAGGATATCAACTCTCAGGAAATTATGTATGAGGATGAAAAGAGATGGCAGTTTGTCAAAATGCCTGGTCCACAATTGTCATTATAACACATTATTCTGGAGACTCCATTTTGAAATGAAATCAACCTAGTGATGGGATGTGACGACAACATAAAGAAAAGGTCCAGTCAGCTTGCAGGCAAAAATTTAGGAAAATCCAGCCAACACTGCAAAAATTCAGTAGTCAGTGGCATGGGTGACAAGGTAACAAGTAAGGACATTTTATTTATTTATTTATTTATTTAATTAATTAATTTATTTATTTATTTTTTATTTTATTCTTTTTTTATTTTTAGCTTAGCCATCCTGCCACCTGTTGGCAGCTCAGCAGTAGCTCATCTTGGGCTTGGCATCGAACTGCTGTTGCTCAGAGCTCAGCTCACACTCTTGAGCGAACTCTTAACCAACTGTGCCACTCGGCAGGCCCTAACAAGTAAGGACATTTTAGTTACAAAGGTTTGATAAGGATGGTGGTGTGCACTGAGAAAGTACATTCTGGTGCCCCAATCTCAACCCTTTCCCTATCTTATGCACTGTGGAGACCTGTAGACTAGGAAAGGGAATAGGCTTCCATCCATCCCTCCATCCACCCATCCATCCACCCCTTCATCCATCCATCTATCTATTTACCCAACCATCCATTAATCCTTCCATCTGTCCATTCAGTCATTTATTTATCCATTCTATGTTTCCATCAATCAATCTGTTCCCTAAGCAGTGAAGGAAATTCAAGGTGGACACTAAACTAGGTTCTGCAAACACCAAGATATAAGTCTGAGCCCATGGCCTGTTTAGGGATTAGTTGAGGGGCAAATCAGGTAAAGCCAACTTTTCAAGGCAGTGTACTCAATGTTACCAGAAGGTGCATGGGATGCAAAGTAAGAGCTGAGCAGGGGAAACCTTTCTAATCTAGGGAAATCCAGCAAGACCTCTTATGTCCCTAAGATGAGGACCATTTGATCATCAAATGGGTGACACAAAAAAGGCATGCAGGAGAGAGGGAACAACAGATGTAAGACTCAAAGCATAGGGTTCTTTCTGAGGATAGTGTATCAGTCAGCTTGGGTTGCTGTAATAAAGTATCACAGTCTGGGCAGCTTAAACAATAGACATTTCTTTTCCCACAGTTCTGGAGGCTGGAAGTCCATGATCAAGGTACCAACAGGTTGGTTTCTGGTGATAGCTTCCTGGCTGGTGAGCAGCCGACTTCTTGCTGTGTCTCCATACAGCCTTTCCTTTGTGCTCATGCAGAGAAAGGACTCTGTTACCTCTTCATGTCCTTATAAGGACAAGAATTCTATCATTCCAAGGCTCCACTCTTATGACTTCATTTGACCTTCATTATCTCTTTAAGGTTTTATCTCCAAATACTTGGAAGTTAACTCTTCAACTTATGAATTTTGGAGGGACACAAATTTAGCCCAGAATGAAAGGTGGCTGGGCTCCTAACCCTGACACATAAGAAGTGTGTGGAAAGAAGGGAGAGAAAAGCAGGGGTGCGAGAGCTCAGGGCGGGCCTGGTCCCATTTGGACATGCATAGCACACACATGCAAGAAGGTACCCACTTCTGGCAGAAAGAAATCAAAGTGGGAAGACTTGAGCCACTTGGGGGCTTATCTTCCATTCAGGCACCATCACCACCACCCCAGGAAGCAAGACTGTGGGTAACAGAGCCGTGCTTATTAAGGTTTCAAAGTTTAGCCTCCCACTGCTTTCTCCCTGAGCTGCAGGCTTCCGACTTCAGAAACCTGCAGATTTGATTGGGGAGCGGCTCTCTCGAAATCCAGGTGTACGCTGATGGGTTTTAATTTAGGATTCCATTCCCTTCGAGATGCTCCTAAGTGGAAGATGTCTCCAGAGAATGCTAAGTTCATTTTGGAGATTTGTGGAAAGAGATTAAAACCATGTGCCTGTTTCCTGTGAAATTTGCAAGAGTGGGGGATGGAGACTCCCAGTTAAATGGCAAGCCATGTTCTCCAGACTCTGGGATCAGTGTCCCCTGCCTCCCCAGGACGCAAGTGGGAGCCCTTTCGCCATCCCTGCGGCCCTCAGCCTCCCCCCTCCCATTGGTATTCTGTGCCGAACTTACGCCATTGGTATCGAGTCACTGCGTCCCTTCTTGATAGTACACAAAATCTCCGAGCACTGCAGAATTCTGCATCTGTCCTCTTACCTGTCACTTCAGCCGCCTTTTAGTGATGTTAAAAGAAATCTTTACTGTCACTCATATCACCCATTCACTTTGTTCCCTGGCAGTGACACTCTTGTTGTGTTTCTCCCACAACCGATTAGCATTCCCCAAATTTATACGCGCTCATTAGTCTGAATAAATTTAAAAGCCGCTGCTCCCGGGTTTTAAAAATGTAACCAGGCTTTTCCTTGGATATAATTGAGGCATCTTTAGAAAAGTAAATTACAGTCTGACTCCCAACTAGACATTTTATGAGTTTAGAGTCAAGGGGTCTCTTTGGGGCCTCATTCGGGCTATAAATATCGGGGTGGGTGGTGGGAGAAGTAAAATAATAAAATCCCCCCAATCAATTCTGCCTACGCTGTTTACTCTGCCCGCTTCTCTCTTCCCTTACACACAGAGTACCACAAAGGGCTACCTGCCTCTGACGGAAGCCCTGGTCGCATGTGCTTTAGCTGTTAGAATCGATGAGGACCAGGGTGGTGCCTGGGTGCTTCAAGCCATCATCCACAGGCCAAATGCATCAGACCTCACCGGGGGGCGGGGAGTGGGGGATGTTCCCAAGAATATGATTTCCTGTTCTCAGACCTCTGGCATCGCAAACCCCACAGCTGGGGCCTGTGAATGTCTGTGTGTTACAAGTGCCACATCAGATCCTGATGTTTAATACATTGGAAACTTCCTCTTGCAATGGGTTAAACACAGACTTTGGAGCCATTCTGGTTTAGGAGACAATCCAAGCTTCATTATCGTCTCACATGGCAATGCTAGGGAAGTTGTTTGTCCCCTCTGAAGGGGACACTTCTCACCGCACAGTGCTTTTGATGCCATGAAAAGAGGCATTTAAGCACATGTCCTTATAGGCAAGGAACCCATTGAGAAGGGTAACTGCTCTAATATGCTACCTGGTCAGGTCAGTGTTCTACGGAGAAGAATCCATCAGGTTGCTAGTGACTGAACTCCTCCTGCGTGTCTGCCCTCCCTGGCAAGGATGCTTGCCAGCAAGACATCATTATTCAAAGAATGTTATTTTAGTACCTACTTGGTAAAGGCCTCAGTTGTAGGTGCTGGGAGTGTGCCATTGGATGCCCTCTTATATACGCCTCAGGTAATAAACTAAGTGAGCTAATGGGACTAAACTCTAAAAGTATAATGCATTGAATTTTAGATGGTGATAGCCCCTCAGAGAAAAATAAAGCAAAGTAGGAGACAAAAATCACCAGGCGGGGACAGGGACTGCTCAGGGAGACTTCATTGGGAGCTGACACTTGTGCAAAAACCATCAGGAAGAAGGGGCACCAGCTAGAACGATCTGGAACCAGTTCCTAACACTCTGAATGTCAGGGAGAGCTGGAAGGCCTGAGGGTGGCCAGAGAGCGGCTTCTCCCGCCAGACGGCCCAGCCCAGGTGGGCAGAGCCCAGGGAACGGTGCCCTCAATCTCCTGGGTCCCCAGAGAAGCTCACTGGGCAGCCAGAACGCAAGATAGGCTTCTAGAATGGCAGCAAAAGGTGGAGATATGGACCAGGCTTCACACAAGTGGCCCACTTCTCAGGATAAGGCTGAGCCAGCAGAAAGGAGCATCAGGTGCTGTGAAGCCCTAAGCATGTTGGAGGCTCCAAGGAAAGAGAACGTCAGACTGTGAGAAAGAGTGAAAAGAAGAAATAGTCATCGTAGATGGTTTGCACAGTGAGAATAACCATTATTTATCAAACACCTACTATGCTGTGGGGACTAACCAGGCATATCACAGATGCTAATCCTTGGGGAACCGGTACTTTACAAAGGAATAAGCAAGGTCAGAGATGCAGAGAGGAGCCCCAGTTTACCAGTTAGTGAGGGCAGCGCGAGCTTTCCCTCCATCTGCCCACCCTAGAAACATCCTCGCCAGCCCCCAGCATGCCACCCTGTGCCCCTGAGCCCAGGCAATGTGGGCAAAATGATTGCATCAGAGGACAGCGTGATATTAACACACAACAGCTGACAAAAAAGCTGACAAAGAACCAGAGCGAATTGTCCTTCTGAGACAAAGACAAGCCCAAATCAATTCAGAGGCTCTTGTGCATCCTAGGCCCCCGGGCCAGGCCCCTCCCTTTGCATATCCATGTGACCCCCCAGGTATCCCTGAACAGCAGGGCCTGGGGCTTAAGAGCACTGCAGCTTTGGCCTTCATGCTCAGAACTGAATCTGGCTGGGCCACTGGGAAATGCTGAATGAGTCATTGAAGTGTCTGTGTCTGTTTCCTTATCTGTAGAATGAGGGTAATCATGGCCTCAACCTCATAAGGATGTCCCCAGGCTTAAATGCGATTATCTCTGTGCCCGCTGGAAGAAGTCATGAAACCTTGGCTATTCCCTGAGTCATTTACTACCCCACTCATCATTCGTGTAAATACTACAATAATTCTAACAATCAAAAATGTTTACGAAGACTCAGACGTGTGAACTCCCTTCAACATAAAACTTTTAAATTTCCTTAAGTTTTCAACATCCTCTCTCCCATCCCCAACACACACACACACACACACACACACACACACACACACACACACACTCACACATGCCTCATCCCTGCTCTGCTGCCCACAGAGACAGATTGGGGCATATTCTTTTCCCATCCCATGTCCCACCTGCTCATCCCTGTGTCAAGGGCATTTCTTACAAGCTGGGTGGTGGTGCAGAGGACATATGGCACCTTCACCAGGTAAGCTTCCTTCAACACAGGCTCAGCTGTGTGTCCCTTCACACTTCTCTACTAGCTACTGTTCTATCAGAGCACTGCAGCACTTCCTAAACCCTGGGATAATTCCATGATACTCCCAAGCCTTTCTTTCTAGACTCTGAATTAATTGAGATGATATTTGATTAAAATTGGCTTTGCAAGGCTTAGGGAAGTACCTGGAATATTGCTAGCACTTGGTAAATGCTGATTGGATGAAATCATCAATTCCTAAATGGGACATAATTCCGACTAGGCCTGTCTCAGAGACCTAAGAAAGCCCTGTCATCACAAAGAACAGAATTTCAGAATTGCAAAGGCCCTGGATGAACAGTAATTGCATCACCACCCACCCCCATCATCATCATCATCATCTTCATCATCTTTATATCATCACCACCACTGGCATCTTCCCATCACTGTCACCATCATTCCTAAAACTCCTGGTGGCTTCTAGCACATGGCGTATGTTTGAGGAGGACTTCAAAGTTTCATTTTGATCAGGCCTTCCAAAGGGGTTTAGGTTTTGTTTATTCAGGGAGATCATTCGTTTTAACCAATCCACTGCGAAGCTGGTTTTCAGTTCTCTGGGTGAATTGGATAATCTCTTTACTGTTTAAAATTAACAAAATAAAAGACACTGAGGGTTGGCTTTGAGTTTTGCGTGTAGGTATTTCCCCTGTGCAGGACTTTAAGGAGCTCTAACTCCCTGTCTGTAGTTGTCAGATTTCCTTCCAGAATGTTCCACCTTTCCTGTGACTCTTCAACCTATTAGATTTGATGATGGATTCAATTCTGGGCACATAGAATTGGTCAGTGGACCCCACTTATGTTTCAATTTGGGGTGATGAGTTGCTGTAACCTTTATATTTTGGGTCCTTTGGGAAGTGTTTCTCCATAAAAAGATCCTGACGATCCCTGGGAAATAATGTGGTGCTCTGGATAAACAGCCAAGTGCCCCCACTATAAAATAACTCTGCACCCACAGCAAACTGTGGGACACTGGCCTGAAGAGGGGCAAGCAGGCCTTGTGGGTGACTTACAGAAATCGTTTATCTTGTCCTGAAGAACAGATTCTCTAAATATGTCAGAAAAGTCTGAGCACTGGCAATTCAATTTAATGAGGAAACCTTTTAAATATGTACTTATATATGCACTTTACATAAAGATTTTTTTAAAAGTTTGAAAATACGTTTTTAAATGCTTATAAACATTTCTCTTCTCAAATTTCTTTGTCAGAGTGTATCATTTTCAATTAAAATTCTCAAATCTATTCTAAGTTACTCAGATTAGGTAAAGCCAGAGGAATCTTGGGGTGTATTAGTTTCCTCTGGCTGCTGTAACACATTATCACAATTGGGAGCCTTCAAACAACAGAAATGTATTTTGTCACAGTTTTGGAGGCCAGATGTCTGAAATCCAGCTGGTGGCAGGGCAGCGCCCCCTCTGATGGCTCCAGGAAGAATTAGTTCCAGCCTCTTCCAGCTTCTGGAAGCTCCAAGCATTCCTCGACTTGTGTCTGCATCTCTCCCATCTCTGCCTCCATGTCCTCCCCTTCCGTCTTCAAACTCCCTCTGTCTCTCTCTTACAAGGATGCATGTGATGTCATTTAGGTTCCAACTGGGTAACCCAGGACAAACTCCTCTCTTTTATCACATTTTTTGCCATAATAAGGTAATATTCAGAGAATCTGGGTATTAATTACATCATGACAACCTACAATATTTGGTGCCAAGAGATAACAGGGTTCAAATCAGAATGGCACTTACTAGCTGTATGGGCAGAGACATGTTACTCTAGCTTCCTGAGCCTCAGTTTTCTTTTCTCTTAAATGGGGTTAGTAACTCCTATTGTCTAAGTTCTTACAAGATGATTCAACAAGATGATGAGTTTAAGAGCAGCTTTTGAGTGTAAATCTAGAGCTCAGTGCAAAGGGAGATTTTTAATGTGTGTGCACATTGGTAGTGAATTCACACCCAGGGTGTTTTTCCTTCCTTTTGTCCTGTGTGTCAGCTCAAACTCAGTCCCCACTCAGCATGTCCCATGCACTGCAGCCTCCTCCAACACTGGTCCACACAAAACCTGGGACGTATGGGCTCCTTGAAGGATGGGGCAGGGAGCATGTCAGCTTTGAGCTACCAGGCCCATCCACACATACAAACCAATTCTATTCTGCGCCGCTAACTTGGATAACACAGAAAGTAAAAGCCCATGAAGACAGCACAGCAGACAGAAGAGTAGAAGTTTTAGGAACACTAACCCCTCAGAAAGTAACGGCACATATCCTTTGCCCTGCGAATGTGCTGGCTGTGAACCCAGGACTTGCCTAGCCCTTGGCAGCACTGCAGTTCTTCGTAGCTCTGGGGTAGATGGCCTAGGTTCTAACACCAACCCTGCACTTACTTCTGATCTTGGTCACATCGTGTAATCTCTCAAATTCTCCATTCCTCATTTGTAATGTGGGGATAAACAATAGTATTCACTAGGCAGAGTCATGAGGAGTGCACAAGAGAAAGTATATGGAATGCTTAGCATCGCGTTTAACATGTAATATCCAGTCTTCCATCCATCCATCCATCCATCCATCCATCCATCCATCCATCCTTCCATCTATCCAGCCAGCCAGCCACCAATCCATCCATCCATCCATCCATCCATCCATCCATCCATCCATCCATCCATCCATCCATCCATCCATCCATCCATCCATCCATCCATCCATCCATCCATCCATCCATCCATCCATCCATCCATCCATCCATCCATCCACCAATCTATCCATCCATCTATTCATCCACCCATCTATCCATCCATCTATTCATCTATCCATCCATCCATCTGTCCATCCATCTGTCTGTCCACCCATCCATTTACCACCCAACACATATTGTTGAACTACACAATGTTGGAGACGATGCAGGAAATTTAGAAAGCAAACAAATAAAAACCAGATCATTTCAGGAAATGACAAGTGCTAAGATTGAACACAAATAAACACAGACACAGGATAATATACAAGTGAGCCTAGAGGTCTTGAAAATATCAGATCAGGAGAACTTTATGCTGCATCATAGATGACCTTTACTTATATGAATAAGGAGGAAGGGCATTTGCTGCTTTATCGTGTTTATGTTAAATATGAGGAAAGTCACCCACACTTCCTGGCTGGCCTCAGTTTTCTCAGCTGTAGAGTGGAAAAGCTATTCTGGATTGCTTAGGAAGTGTGATGACAATCATACCCACCCTGCCAAGTCTCCCTGCCATGGGGTCCAAAGATGTCCTGTCTGAAGATGGCTTCATGTGTATCTCTGGGGTCGTTTGGTCTTTATGTGGTCAGTAGAAGAATGAACCCAAAAACATCTATGTCTTAATCCCCATGACCTGTGGGTATATGTTACATTATATGGTACAAGGGCCTTTGCAGACATGATTAAATGAAGAACCTTGAGATGGGGAGATTACCTGCATTGCCAAGATGAGTCCATTGTCATGACAAAGGTCCTTATATGAGGAAGACCAGGAGGGTCAGTGTCAGAGAAACAGATGTGGAGACAAAAGCAGAAAGAGAGATGTGAAGATGCTACGCTGCTGGCTTTGAAGATAAAGGAAAACACCATAAGCCAAGGAATGTGGGCAGCTGGAAAGGGCCAGGAAATGGGTTCTCCCCATGAGCCTCCAGGAGGAATGCAGCCCTGCCAACACCCCAATTTTCACTCAGTAAGATGCATATTGGACATTTGACTTAGACGATTTTAGGAAAACAAATTTGTGTTGTTCTAAGCCATTAAATTGGTGGTAATTGGTTACAGAAGCCGTGGGAAACTAATAGAGAGGAAGTTTCAGAAGAATTTATACATTTTTATAGGGTCAGAACCTATAGCCCTCGAGGTCCTCCCATGTTGCTGCAAACGGCAGGATTTCCTTCTTTCTTTGGCTGAATAGAATTCCACGGCATATATTATATAACACACCTTCTGCATCCATTCAACCATGGATGGACAGCTCAGTTGCTTCCACATCTTGGCTATTGTAAATGATGCTGCAGTGAACATGGAAATGCAGATATCTCTCTGAGATATTAATTTCATTTCCTCTGGATTTATACCCAGTCGTGCCATTGCTGCATCATGCAGCCATTCATAGCCTCAAATTTTTGTGGAACTGCCATACTGTTTTCTGTAGTGGCTCTTCCAATTTTTAGTCCCACCAACAGAATACAGGGTTCCCTTCCCCCACCTCTTCACCAACACGCATCTCTTATCTCTTTGATGACAGCCTTTCTAACAGGTGTGAGGTCATATCCACTGTGGTTTTCACTTGCATTTCCCTGATGATTAGTGATGTTGAGCACTGTTTCATGAACCCGTTGACCATTTATATGTCTTCTTTGCAAAAATATCTATTCATGTCTCTGGCCATTTCTAATCAGGTTGCATTTTTGCTATTGAGTTGTATGGGTTCTTTATATATTTTTGATATTAACCCCTCATCTGATAAATGATTTGCAAATATATTCTTTCATTTCCTAGGTTGCCTTTTCATTTTGCTGATTGTTTCTTTTGCTGTGCAGAAGACTTTTTAGTTATGCTACGCAAAATAAGTCAGACAGAGAAAGATGAATACTGTATGATCTCACTTATATGTGGAATCTAAAAATGTCAGTCTCATAGAAACACAGTAGAATGGTGGTTACCAGGAGCTGCAGGAATGGTGAGATGTTGGTCAAAGGGTCAAACTTCTACTGATAAGATGAATAAGTTCTAGGGATCTAATGTACAGAATGGTGACTATAGTGAATAATCCTGTATTTTATACTTAAAAGTTGCTAGGACAGTAGATCTTAAATGTTCTCACCACAGAAAAGAGAGAGTAATTATGTGACATGATGGAGGTGTTAGCTAATGCTCTGGTGGGAATCATTTTGTAATATATATGTGTATATTTAATCAATACAATATGCATCTTGAATGAACACAAAGTTACGTGTCAGTTATGTCTCAGTAAAGCCAGCAAAATTAAACTAAAATAAATAATAAAAATAACCTACTGGGTGACAAACACTATGCTGGGCACTTTTTGCATATTATGTTATGTATTTCTCGAAACACTTCCATGCAATAACTGTCGTCCTCCTCATTTTAGAGATGAGACACCTGACACTCAGAGAGGTTAAGTACCTAGCAAAGGTCACACAGCAAGTGCATTCAAGAGAGATATTGGAACTCTGGAATGATGGATGCACTGTTAACCCTCTGATCTCCCACTACGCCACACTGCCTGCCCATCCAGTTCAGTGTCATGACTGCCCAGCCGTCAGTTCTTATCTGGCCTTGCTGTACAGCTCCTCCCCAGCACCTCAGGGCCAGGCCCCTGCTTTGTTCATGACAGCTTTCAGCCTCATACTGAAGCTCAGGAGATGGAATCTAATCTCAGCTGTCACTCTGCCTTACTACCCAGTTGCTCTATCCCCTACCTCCACCTCTAGATTCTCTGACCCCAAATGATGCATGTTATTGAATCCTGGGCCCCCATGCAGGACCCTCATCTTCTCCCAATCAGTCTCCATCCCCTGGCTGTCATCCTGGCTAAGGCAGCCTCTATGGGCCTTCTCCATCACAGGGGCCTGTTGAGTGGCCCCTGTGACCTGGGATGGTAGGTCCCACATACCCTAGTTGGTCCCCAGTACACCCTATATCTCGTGAGAGGCAGAACAACCCACTTTTAAAAGCTGGAGATTCAGAGAGGAAGAAACCAAGATCAGACACTTTACTCTGTCCCTTACAATCCAGATAGCTCCAAGCAGTGTATTTAATCTTTCTAAGTCTCAGTTTCCTCATTTGTAAACTAGTAGCTGTGTATGCCTCACCAAGTTCTTACGGGGATTAAATGAAGTAATATGATGAAAAGCACACGGCCTCTTTCCTAGTAGATAAGTAATCTTTTATTTTGAAATACAACTTTCTATTCCACTGTAAGTTTTCTGAGTGTACAAAAGTGCTGTAATCTTTGGATATGTGTAAGTTATCAGTGAAACAGTCAATATAGAATGAGAATTATTAAGATGTTATAACTGCCCCTGTTGTGTTTGTAATCTATTGGCAGTGTCAACCGGATCATTAGTTAGAAAAATTTGAGCGCAGAACAACGAACCTTTGAACATCCTGTCAAAATTACCTATGTATTCTCAAGCAAGTGGCTTAGTATCTCTGGTTCTGAACAACCTAGTCATGTACCCTCAAAATTTCACCTTCCAAGGAATATCTGACCTTCTTTTGCCTGAATTATCCAATGTTCCTTCTGAATTTAAAGAGTTACAATGTTTGTGTCTGAGAAAGACAAGGCATCCTAAAAGGCAAATGAATTTTAACTTAAAAATATTTGTTTTGCACAACTTCATTTCTCATGTTGGAATAAAAATATTATATCCAGTATAGTGTTTTGAAGAGAAGAAATGTGAATGGATTTGGCTGGGACAAAACTTGTAAAGAAATAGAGTTTCTTTCAAGGGCAGGGGGCTCGTTTTAATGGTGGGTAGGCAGATTCCTGGAAGGCAAATTAAGAGATTTGTTATAATTATACAACGTTGGAGATAAGAGAAAACCCAACAGATCCTAGGGCCACTCAGGTCGTACCTAGACTCTCTCATCAGCACTTGGAGCCTCGGGAACAAATAAAATGACTGTTAGAAAATATTGAATATCAAGGAGAATAGGCAGTAGATGATTTTCTCTTAATAGAGTGAAAACGTGGAGAAGCAACATTAAGAAGAAACATAGATTAAAGGGCTTTTCTTTTCTTTTCTTTTCTGGGGAGTTGGGGACTAGGAAATGACAGTATTTATTTTAATAATATAGGAAGCAGATGGGAGAAACAAGCGTTCGAGCCAGTGAGGTGGTCCTTCCTGCCACTCCCACTTGCTGGCCATGATGATTAATTTTTGTGTCAACTCAAATGGAACATGGGGTGCCCTGATTAAACATTATTCTGGGTGTTTCTGTGAGGGTGCTTCTAAACTAGATTAGCATTTGGGTCAGTGGACCGAGTTCAGCAGACTGCCTTCTCCAGTGTGGGTGGGCATCAATCAATCTGTTGAGGGCCTGGGTAAGACAAGAAGGCAGAGAAAGAGGGAATTTGCTCTTTCCACCTGACTGTTTGAGCTGGGACATCAGGCTTCTGCCCTCCCTGGGATTTACAACTATAGCCTCTGTTTTGAAGAACTTTATCACCCACTTTCTTGGGTCTCCAGCTTCCAGGGACTTCTCAGCTTCCAAAATCACATGTAAACCCATTTCTTATAGTAAATCATACATCTATGTCATATTGGTTCCATTTCTCTGGAAAACCCTGAGTGATGCACCCTAAGTTCTGTAGCATTGGCAAAACCTCGGGGCATCTGTTTTCCCAGCTCTGCAATGTGCAGAACACAATGGGCCCAGAAAGTTTTTTTTTTAAACTAATAATTGTTTAATTATTTAAGCTAT
This sequence comes from Aselliscus stoliczkanus, assembly GCA_033961575.1. NCBI lineage: Eukaryota > Metazoa > Chordata > Mammalia > Chiroptera > Hipposideridae > Aselliscus > Aselliscus stoliczkanus. The sequence goes on from CM066732.1 coordinate 155,909,356, forward strand.
GTCTGAAATGGAGGCTTTTCCACATAGAAAGGATTGTGTTGAGTGAAGAAAACATTGGAGGACAACCTTTGGTAATGTTTGAATTATTCATCATATTGCATTCATTGTAATTGATTTTTTGCTGTTGTTGCCTCTTATACTTAGAAGAGGATTCACCCTCTAAAAATAAACCCAAATGTTACATGATGTGGACAGTTGACCTGCTAGGATCTTGTATGTGCTCTGAAAGCAAAATCTGAGGAATTTAAGTCTTTTCTATAAGGCATAATGTTTCCAAAATGCTCAGTTTTTAATTCTTTAATTCTTTATTCATTTTTTAAATGGCTGCAATATAAAACCATGAAATGAATATACAATAAAATATACATATAACAAGGATGTTATGACTAGAGGGGGATATGTGAATAATGATGTCAACCATAATTGACTAGGTTGACCTTCCAATTTGTTCCAGGGTCTTCTAGTGTCCCAGGTGAGGTGGAGGCATAATCAGTTATGCAATGTTCACTGCAGGCAAAAAGGGGTCAGACTGGACACTTAGGGATAAATTAAGTTTTCTAACTGTGAATTCTAATAGGAATATTTCATGAAATGCTTAATATAATTTTATATTTTAAAAATTGAGACATATCAGGGTATAGTATTAAATACTCAGAATACCTTGCTAGCTTCCTTTGAATCCCAGCTCTACTATCATCTAGGTTTATGACAAATAAACAGCATTCACTTTTGCTTTCAAAAACACAATTTATTCATCATGTTGAGAGGACTAGAGCCATGAATTTTAAATGGCTAATATGGTCTCTGCCTTGTAAATTCTCAGCATGCAGTTGTTGTTATTATTACCATTTTTTAATTATCATTATTTGGAAATATGGGAACACAAAATGATTGAGTAGACAATATCCTCCAATCATAATTCTAGAAAATGGGCTTCTGGTGGAATGACAGGCAAGGTGATCAGAAGAATATCTAGGCTGAAATACAACCAGATTGGGGGTCATTTGAAATTAATAACACAAACATAAGTTTAAGATTGCTGTGGACTTGATAGAATATAAGGGAATTCTCTATGAACCAAAAACAAATAAACATACAAAAAAATGACTGAGTTGAAACTAGGACATGGAATTTGATCAATAAGCAAGTCTGTATTAAATAAATTAAGTCTAGATTCTGGTGCAATGAAGGAGCTCAACCTGAGACATACTTTTGACCAGTAACCTTACAATGAGCCAACAATAGAACCAGATCTGTAGAGTACTCTGGCCCATAGCAAAAGCAAATGAAAACCATCTCCAGAGATCATATGCCAAATATAAGTCCTATACCTGCACACATACATGCAGATTTATAAACAAGATATAAAATAAGTGTATGTGAAGTATTTAAAGTAATAAAACAAAATTAGAAAAGACCAAAAGTCAATCAAATATGACCACATGGATTTGAAAGAAAATCTTTTGTCCTTTTATAAATAAAAGTATGAAATTCAAGCACAATTAATGGATTAATCATTTTCAGTGAACCGAAAATTGGGGATCATGAAGATGTATCAGACGATATACCCAGAATGTTGAAATAGAGGCAAAAAATTGAAAAAAAAAGAGAAAAAAAATTATAGAATACAGGAATATAGAATATTGAAAATAAAGTGCAGTGTATATCAATCAAGATTAAACAAAAGAGCTTGCCACTTAGACATATTGTTGTAAAATGGCAGAACTTCAAGATAAGATTCCAAAAGCAGCCACAAAGAATGTCACTAGCTGACAACAGACTACTCAGTGGGATTAATGGAAGCAAGAAGACAATGGGGTGACATCTTCCAAGTTTTGAGAGATTGTAACTTTCAACCAAGAATTGTGCACCTAGTAAAACTACCGTTAGAAATCAAAGTAAAATAAAGATATTTTCTGTTAACTCAAAACTGAGAAAATTTTGACTCACATACTGCTTTATAGAAAGTTTAAAAAGATATTCTTGAAACATTTTAGAAGGAAACATATTGGAGATTCTTGTATTTCTTTTTTGGAGAGAAGGTTCGAAATGTTTAATGATGTTAAACCTTGTTAAATATACATTACAAAAATTTCAAGTGTAACTATTGAAAATAAAGAATAAACATGTATAGATTCAAAACCAATAATAAAAAAAGCACAAGGAATTGACAAGAAAATTCCACAATTAATTCTCCCACTCCATCTTATCCAAAAATACAGTTCTAGAAAAGTGAATAAAGACTCTTACAAATAGCATTATTATTAAAGGCATTAGGGAAGAGATTTACATTAAGATGCTATGAAAAAGCCCAGTGATATGAATAATCACAACAAATATAAGTGGACCAAATTCAGTTAGTAAAAATTCATTGTAAGACTGGATTAAAAAAATCAAGTATATGCTGTTTACAAAATTATACCTAAAATATAACAACATAGAAAGGTGGGGAAAAACAGTAACAAAAGATATATCAGACAAATACTAACCATATTGAAGTTAGTAGAATTTAAAACAATAAGATTATTTTATAGAGACAGTCTCTATATAATGACAATAGGTTTCCATGCACCAAGAAGATATAATTATTCCCAATTTGATTTCAACATTTATTATATTTTCAAAATATACTATAATAGAATTATACTATATAGAATTATACTATAATAGAAATATACTATAATAGAATTACAGGGGGAAAGCTGGCAAGTCCATCTTTGCAGTGAGATATTTTCAAATTATTTTGGCAAATTCAGTTATATACCTAATCACTCTGCAAATATTTATTGTGCACCCATATCCCAAACAATTATGATAATTTCTTGGTAGCATTAGAGTGAAGTGGATGACATGTAATTAAGACCTTGTCAAAGGGAGGAAGCAGGGGAAGGACCAAGGTATGTAGGTCCATGGTGTAAGCTTCCAAGACTAGGCTGACTACAGCAGTATGTCAAGGGTAGCTGAGTTACGGTCTCACTGAACATTCCTTAAAGGAGCTTCCATTAATCTTGGTCAGGCTTTTGACAGAAGAAAGAAGGAAGTCATCCTGATGATGCCTTCTCTGAATACCCACAAAGTATCTAGGTTCTGAATTAAAGAAAGAACACTCATTTTTGAAAGTCTGTTGAGCAGCAGTAAAACTCCTTTTTGGTGGCATACTTGAGGGTCCCCCATGGAACCCTTATGGATGGTAGGTCCCCATGACCTCCATGAAGGGGCATAGGTCTCAGCAACCCAGAGTTCCTCTTTAAATTGCAGACTATGCCTAACCAGCAACAAAGTCATCATTCCCAAATTAAGTTAAAAAGGGTTCATGGATGGATGGGTGGATTTTAAGAGATAATTTGATTTGGAGACCAATGGCCCGAGTTCTTGTTCTGACTCTACTCTTTAGAAACTTTGTGAAGTCTTACTTTAATAAGCCATGAGTTATGATGCTTACCTATTTGCCCAATTTACATACCTATGACACAAACACCAAATGAGACAGGGGATGCAAAATCACTGTGGAAACTCCAAAAGCAGGATAAACATGGAAAGATTTGTCATCCTTGTAATCAAGGAAGATATGCACAGAAATGGTCCTGATTCATTTATGGAACATGTTCTAAGAAAAAAGCAGAAAATAAGGTTGCCAAATAGAAATCTCAGCAGAGGAAGTACTGCTTTGAATATCACCAAAATTGTTTAGGTTTGATTTAGGAGGAAGTGCAAAGACGGTTACTGGAGGCGTCTGGGCAGAGAGCAGGATGGTAAAATCTCTGTGGCATCAATGGTGAATTGAAGCTGATATTTACTATTTTGTCAACTCAGAATAAGACTATTCTTCTGAGAAATGCCCTTTCAAACCACAGTGTTCAACTATTGAAGTTCCCCAAACAGTGTATTCTAATACAAAGTGATCATGTGATAGACTTAAGCCAATCAGATTCTTCCCTGGAATTAATCTTTTAACTTAATCTGAAAAACACAATCACCATCCCTCTGTAGTTACAACACAATGATGCTGTGATTCCCAAGGATGCCTCTCTGTCTTGTCAGCCCATTGCCTTCCTGTCATCTTCCATTATGGAAGGATGGAGGTGACATGGCAGCCTAGCCTTTGTGCTACACTAACCCTAACTCTAACACTCTGCTATGCATTATCCCAGCTGTGTCTCTCACATCATTCCATTTATTCTTCACAACAGATGCATTGATGTAGGTACTACTGTTGTGACCTAAAGGTGAGGAGTTGGAGTGAAGAAGCCAAGGCAATCCAGGTAAAGTGATCAGTGCCCTCATTCCAACACATTCCATCACATGCTACTTGCATCTGCTTTTGCTCGTATCTTAGGCGAAGCATAGGTTGTAGCTCTCTTCAGCGCCCTGTGTTGGAAAGAATTCTAATTCCAGTGGTTTCCTGTTAATATTGGGGACTGGAAACACTTGTGTCACATCACCTTAAACACCATTAGTGGGGGAAAAAACACACAAATCTTGGAAGACTCTGGAGCCATTCTCCCTTTCTGACAACGGCAGGTGCTTTGAAATCTCATCTCATGTTTTGCTTTGGCAGTCAGGCACTGAAGGGAAAAGCTTTCCATGTCCCCTTGAATTAGTGCTGATCAGAAAATGGTTTTAATTTTCAAGACAAGGCACTGAAATGCAGATAGATGAAAACCAGAAACAAACAAACAAACAAACAAACAAAAACCCCAAGAAACAAATGACTAAATAACAAACTAGAATAAAATAAGTACCCTTTTAAGGCTGTTTCTCAATGTAACTTTTGGGCTAGAATTGTTCCTCCCATCACTGCTATAAAAGAAATGTCTGCCCCTGATCTGTCACTTCCCACTTTGGCACTGGAAGATCCAAACACAATCAGATATGGACATCTCTCTATAGCTGCACTGTAAAGGCCTGAGAATTTTCAGTTTGATTAACACATTGATAAGACATATATTTTACTTAAAACAAGGATACCTGTGGGATTTGGGGGGAAACATTCCAAAAAAATGAGTCCACACTGGAAATATTAAATACAGATACTGTAGTAAAACATTCAGTTAAAATAGCAATAAAACGGACCTCCGATGGGCCTCTTGAGGAATTAAAAAGAGCAGCTTTATTCCGCGGGTGTTTTCAGACAAAAATAAATCAAGTCCGCACTGCCAAGTAGAAATAGGACCCGGGTATATCTTTATTTCAGATATGTAGGATGCCAAGTCAGAGAAGTGTGGAGGACAAATACAGATTGTGCTTGAAGCTGAAACATGACTATGATTGTAATGTTAATGCGTCTGGCTGGGAAAAAAGGTCATGTTTGGCGAGGTCGCGGTTTCCTTAAGGTCATTTCACACGGAGATGGCTGCCTCCCTTTGACATTTCATCTAGCAGAGGCCCAACTCTTCTGACACACGAAATGGGTTCTTAGCACAGCCCATGGCTATTTCTATCAACATCTGTGATTCTTACATGAAGTGGAATGTGCGCTGATTGGAGACAAAGAACCCCAGCCTCTCTGAGGCTGGAGATTGGGTTGAGAGAATGGAGAGAAAGTTTTTTTATTATTATTATTTAAAGGGATAGTGATCATATTCTGGAAATAAAAGTACAGCTCCAACTTCCTGGGGGAGATATAGGAACAGGATATGACTATAGCAGGTATTTTGTTTGCTGTTACCCTCCATCACAAAAGGGGCACTTTAGAAGACGGTACATTTAATTCACTGCAAAATATTAACTGGTTACTCCTTTCAGAAAAGGCAGTCCAGTGTTATAAATTTGTAATGATATTCATTAATTACATGACCTGAGCCTGTTCCCTAGTGAAACAGGTTATGGGTATCTGACCACAGTGAAGTTCATTTATCTGCTCAGAGCCCCACTGCTGCTCTCTGGAACGTACGGTGATGATATCTAACCCTATTCATGTGCCTGGGAGTAGTCTCTAAAATAGTCTGAAATGGAAGGAATCATTATTATCATCACCTTTCATAGCTGATGATCATGGCGTTGATTTGAATAGCCACAGCCAGTATAGCTATGTTTCCTAAGTCATTCAGCTTATATAGAACTTAATCTAAAGCGCATGCAAAGAAAGGAAATTACTTTAAAATATGAGTATAAAATAGGACTGGGTTGATACTCTATGCAAAAAAGGAAGCATCCAAAATAAACCTGAACTCTCATTCCATCTTATTTCAATGGTGTGCTTTTGGATTTGGTAAATACATCAACCAGTAGAGAAAAAAAGTCCTTGTTTTCTTACATCTTGATTCAGTGTTCTTTGTCCTCTGAACATTTCACTAAGCAAATCATCTAACCCCGCCTACTGGAACTTGGATGGTTGGGTCACTCCTGTGATGAACAGCAGCTTTGGGGATGAAAGTCATCTCCCCAAGGAGCAGGAAAAATTACAAGGCACGGTTTCAGGAAAGTGGCCTGACATCGGAAGCCACTCCATCCCCCTCTCGCTGTACCCCACCTCAGGTGCGGGATCTGCCTGTTCCTCGCCCTGCTGACTATTCTGCCCAAGGTGTCAGCAGGAAGTGAAGGTGTGTGGCAGCCATCCAGGCCGTGGGGGACCCAGGTGTTCCCCTTCTGGAAAGCATCCAAGTGCCCTCAGGGCTCAGAAGAGGCGAATATCCAGGTGTAGCTGCAGAGTCTCTTTCTTGTTGTTGCTTCCCAGTCTGAGCCCTCCTGCCTGCCTCCTGAAAGGTCTCAGGTGAGCACCACAATCATACCTTCATGATCTGCCATGTGCAGAGGCCAGAGGCTGCCAGGGGAGGCTGAAGAGTGTTCTGTTCATTCATTTAGGATGATGAGGAAAACAGGGCAAGAGGAGTCTTCTCATGTGTCTCCCCTGGTGGGCCTTCCAACATAGTTCTCTGAAAACAGGCTTTGCCATTCTTACCTCGTATATCAGAATGGCCTTCTTCATCATAGGGAGGGAGCAAAATGTCAGGCAAATTGCTCTGTGCATATCTAGACATACTGTGGAGATATGGTGGGTTCGGTTCCAGACCACTCCAATAAAGCAAATATCGCAATAAAGTGAGTCACGCAATTTTTTAAATTTCCCAGTGCATGTATATTTTACTATACTGTAGCCTATTGAGTGTATGACAGAATTATGTCTAGAAAGTATATACCTTAATTAAAGAATAATTTATTGCTAAAAAAACATGCTATCACCTGAGCCTTTACTGAGTCATAATCTTTTTGCTAGTGTGGGCCTTAACCTTCAATTTTTAAAACAGTGCCTGAGAATCACAATAAAGCAGACTGCAATAAAGTGAGGTGTACCTGTAGTCAGAGAGACCACGTCTCAGTTCTCTGTCCCTCTCATGTCATTTCTTTGTTCACTCACTAAGGCTCTGTCTTTGGGGAGTTGGTTACCCGATGGGGGAGATACAGACATCAGTCATTAACTTGAAGTTAGAATGACAATGGTGTTGACTGCTACAAAGAAGTGCATGGTGGGAGAAGCAGGCATGAAAGGGCTTTGGGTCAAGCTTAGAGTCCAGTCATAAGTATAGCTTCCCTGAAGAACTAAAGAATGGACTGATATCTGTAAAATGGGTAGAATTAATCCAGTTGTGGGGAAGGAAAAGGCAGAGCTCGGCATAAGCCTGGAAGGAAAATCAACAGTGCTCTTGAGGAATGGAAGGGAAGAGTGCAGAAGTTGTAAAACAGAGTCCCCAAATTGTTCGACACTCCTTTCATCCAGGGGTGGGATCTATGTCCAGTGAAAACAGACAGACCTTTGTGTCTGCCTCAGCAAATGGAAAGTGTTAGCAATATGCTGTGTGACTTCAGAGCCTATGCCACGCAAGGCCATGGTTTTCCAGAAGGTTCTCTTGGAGTTCAAGCTCTGAAAGCCTGCTGCTCACTCTCTTTCAGATCCCATCTGTGGATCCCATAGGGAAGCCATGTGTTGGTGCTGCAGTCAACAGTACCAGCTGAGGCCGTCCTTGGCCTCCCAGGCCCAACCCCAGGCTTATGAGGAAGACGCCATATTGAACCCTGCAATCTCAGCTCTTCTCAGCCCCACTGCCAGCTCTCAGACATCCCTGAGCAGAGAAGCGTCATCCCCACCGGGCTCTTTCTGAATTTCTGATTCATAAAATTCCTGACCTAATAAAATGGCTGTTGTTGTCTCTCCTGAGTGTGGAGTCATTTGTGTCACAGCACTAAACAGCGGGAGCAGGTCAAATGGGCAGAGCACAGCCAGAGGGACCAGGGATGTTGTGAAACAAGATGGGGCCATAACCTGCCTCAGGCATTGCCTGGCCAGGGGCATATTGAAGACTTTGGTCACTGTCCCTAGAGCAATGAGAATTTATTGGGAGGTTTAATCTTGGAGAAAAAAACACCCCAGATGTTTTCCAAAAGATCATACAAGCTTTAGTGTTGGTTTGAAAGGTACCTGGATTGTGGTTGGAATCAGAGGTCACTGAAGTATCTGTGTGAGAAGTGATGGCATCTTGAGCTCACATGGTCATGGTGGACATTGATAGAAATGAAAAGAGTAGAGAGATCTTTAGAGGGTAAAACTCTCTGGCACCGTCCATGGCTTGATGAAGCAGATGAGCTTCTGGGAGGAGCCCCATGACTCCTAAGAGGACAAACTGTGCTGCTTATTGATGGTGAGGCCATTTATTAAGACAGGGTGCAGGTGAAGATCAATAAATTGGTCTTGGAAATTTTGAGTTTAATATAACTTTCAGAGTTCAAATGGAGGTGATGAGTAGGTGGCTAGCTAGACAGGCCTGCAACTCAGAGGAAGAAGCTTGGTTCTATCCATCAGTTGGGAGTCATCAGCCAAGAAATGATTACTGAAGCCACAGATTTGGTTGATTTTGTCTAGGAGAAAAGTACAGAATAAAAACATGTGGTTCAGGATGAAGGATCACTCCAACTTTCAAAAGCAGTAGTGGCCGAGAAGAAGGAAATAGAGATGGAGAAGGGGAAAAACTGGAAGACTATGTCCTGGAATCTTGGGAGAGAGCTTGAAGAGGACTGAACACTCTATGACCTAAGGAAGGGAGGGCCCATCTGTAGGACTGATGTGGGCAGGGGACAGATGGAGGGAAGGGAAAATGGGGTGTGGTAAGTTGCAGGGGGAATGTGCTTCTTTCTAAAAGGTGTCTGCACAAAGGAGGAGTGAGATAAGGTATTAGGTACAGGAAGGTTGAGAGCAAAAAAGTTTTTCACTCTTTTCTAAAGCTGGGAAGATCATGATCAAATGATTGAGTATCAATGTGAAGGATCTAGTGAAATGTACCGAAGAGAGACAAGGAATAATTGAGATTTTAAGATTCCTGAGAATAGGTGGAAATGACCTTACATAGGAAGGGGGATGTCACCTCTAAGTTACCAGGATAGAAAGGGAGGACATAGGTAAGTTGCATGTTCAGTATTCAGGGGAAGTTGAGGGAGTTCTAGTCTTACTGTTTTGATTTTTTTTCTCTGGGAAGGAAGCTTTCTCATCTGTGTGTCATGGGTATGGATACAGAGTTTTGAGCAAAGTAGTAAACGTTTGAAATATTTATTGCGAAAACGGGACCTTGATGGGTCAAGAAAAGACAGAAGGGCTGCCTGGTGGTGATGAGCCCTCTTTGGAAGCTAAACACCAATGCATTCTGCCTTTCTGTGTGAATTCCTCCAGCAGCACTTGCTTCTTGAATGAAGACCAGTGAGTCACTGAGTTCATCTGGGTTTAGGTTTTACTCAGATGGATGAAGATAGAGGGTAGGGGATTTCATGGCCTTGGCAAAAGTATTTCTGAAATAATCTAGGCTGTGCAAGGAGGGGAATGAACACATGACAAAGTTGATGCCTTGGGAGAGATTCCAGTAGATTCATTGACTGAAGATTTTTAGCACCTTCTTCCATGTGATCCTAGAGAAGTTGCCCAAAGACCCAGCATTAACTGGGAATGTGTTCCCTCTGCATCTTCATACACATTTAGAAGTGTGAGGCAGGGACGTGGAGTGAGTGTGGGCTCAGACTTCTTCATCTCCCCGCTCAGGGATCAATCTCAGCTCCCCCACTAACCAGACATGTGATATTTGTCCCATCACTCAACCCTCCTCACCTGTAAGACAGAGATGGTGGTCACTGTAGAACCTTCCTCATGAGCTGACTGCCCATGAGTTATATGCACCAGACGCTGTGACAATGCAGGCTCATGTGAACAATGCATATCACATGGCATTGCTTTGAATGCTCACCAAAAACCCTGAGGCTGCTAATATTGTCTCCATTTCATACTTAAGGGAACTGAGGCTCTGAGAAGTTGCATAGCTCGTCCAGGATCCCAGATAACTAAGGTCTAAGATCAGGGTAACCATAATAATATTTAAGTTTGCATTTTGTTAAGGCTGTTTAACATCAGTGGACTTATCTAAGAGCTGGGTAAGACCAAAGAACTGGTTTGACTCCCAAGTCAGTGTATCTCCCACTCTTCCAAGATGCCCTCTGCAAAGTTCCTTAGATAATTTCTTCACCTGTATCGTGTGGGTTATATTTGCTCCATTTACCTCACAGGTGGATTATAAATATGAAATAGGGCATGCAGAAAGAATGTGTCAGCTGCAAAACATCAAAACATTTTCTCTTCTCCGACTCTCTCCTCCTGCCCCTTTCTCCTTCTCATTTCTCTCCATCACCACTGGAACACATAACCAGCAAGTGCTCATCTGTCTAGGGGTGTGTCTATTTTCCTCCAGGGGGGCAAGAGAGGGCTGGAAATGAAACTGGGGTTCTAGCAAAATGTATTCCACTGTCATCAGAATCACTGATCCATTAAGACAAGTTTTCACACACAGATAGTGGATCTTTTTACGTCGTTGTCATCAAGACAAAGCCAACTAAGGAGATGGAAGCACAATATTATAGGCGACCTCTTTATCATGACCATCAGGATTGGACATGGTCTTCACCGTGCAACCATAACTGTATAGGCTGAATCTGGTATGGCGACAGTCTCTCTCTGAAGACTCAGAAGCCAATGACAATTGGTTTACAAAGAAGGTGGTGAAAGGAACCATGGAGGGTAGGCGTAGAGATGCTTAAGCATTCCCCAAATGGCTTTACCACTTCTTTTTCTTCAGGTCCATGCCATACTTACTATCACATAAAAGAACTACTTATCCCTGGCATCATATCTCCTCTCTGTGACGATTCCCTCCATCCTCCAGCATAGCTGGGGCCTACCATTTGGAGAGGGGCACCTAGTGGCTTGTTACCCCATACCTGTCACAGAGCTGACCTGTCTGTGGAAAGCATTTTTGGACTCATGATTCAAGCTGCTTCCAGGGGTTCCCAGTCACTCACAGAAAAGTACCCAAACCCTTTAGCATGGCATTTTCCATAGGAAGAAGGCAACAATTAATACTTAGAAAGGGAAAATCCCGAAATCGCTGCACAATCATATTATTTAGAAATACATGAAGAAATAAACATATAAATGAGATGTAAGGGGTTAGCTCTGAGTTGCCGGATGTAAAAATGGATGGAATTGGGGCTGGGGATTATACACTGTTTGACTCATTAAACCATGTATATAGATTACTTTGATAAGCATGAAAAATAAAAATAACATTTCCTGAATCTTAGGTTCTATCTGTGGGGTGGGGAGAAGGTAATGACTTTTACTAACAGTCATTCTTTAAGAAATGCTCAAAAGCAATTTTTCCATTAATACTTTGGTGCAGTCTGTGTTTATCAGTTATCACTTATCTTTTTTATTTCATCCAAAATATTTTATAATTGAAAAGCAAATAGGTAGGAGAGAGATGGTAATCTAATGCATATGGTAAAAAGATATTTACAAAATCATTAAATAGCTAAGGTCCAAGAACAGCCTAACCATAATACCATTTAAATTTTTCATGTTGTTTAAAGTTGTGCAATGTTCATTACTTTACCTTAAGTTTGCAGAGGGTCAGAGCTTATTATTTATTTCCTTTTTAGCCGTAAAGACACGGAGGCCACACAAATTGGCCAATGGATTCATCATCACAAAGAGGTAGAGTCCAATCTAGAAAATGGTACCTTCTCTCTTCTTCACTCCTCTATTTGCTGTGTCCTGTCCAGGATCCTAGATAAGCTTGGTTATGCTGCAGTAACTAAAGCCTGCACATCTCCGTGAATCAAAACAGCAAGGAGGTCATCCTGGGTCACTGGAACTTCTTTATGCTGTCATAGTCCTCACTACAAATCAGAATGGACTATGTGGCCACCCTTTGGAGCATTGACAGGTACTGGGAGAGGAAAAGGGAGACCTCTGAAGCATCTGCCTGGATAATCATACACTCAAGTCTGGAAGTGATGCTGAAACTTCTGCCCAAATTCATTGGCTAAGAAAAGTGATAGGACTTCCATTTGCATCGTGCATTCACGAACATATCTTTTTGAAGTTACTTGTAATGCCCAGAAGGGAAGGAATGTGATATTTGGAGAATAGATCTGGTTGCTAGCTGATGACCATCCGACTTCCATGTTCCTGGGCCATCAAAAATGCTCTTCCTTAATCACCAGGCTGTTCTTCATCAGTCAGCTGTGATAAACTTTTACTCTTCTCGTATGCTGTACCTCATCCATCCTTAAATAGTAACAGTCACTGGGGCAGCAGATATATCTTTGGGGAGCTGGGGATGGTGAGGGGAAATAACTCAAGTAAATTGTGTTTGAGAACACCATCCACCCAGATATATATATATATATATATATATATATATATATATATATCCCTCATATGTGGGACCGAACCGGGGCAGCTGGCGTCCCAAGCCAGCGCTTAACCACTGCGCCACTCGGCCGGCCCCACCCAGTTATATTTTAATCACGGTGGCTGCTGCACCAAGGTGTGAGAGAGAAACTCTTCTTTAATGATCTTGAACCCAACCTCTACAGCCCCCAGAGCACTGATTACCATGGTAAATAATGCTGACAATGATGAAAACTTTAAAATGGGATTTTGCTGTTGTTCTTATTGTTTATTCTCCCAAATATAATGTCTGGGAGACGGAGAAGCTTCTCTCATGTAAACAAAAAAATGAAGGAGGCCATTGCAGATGGTCAGGGCTGGAAGGCAGGAGCCTGAAGACAAACACTCAAGTTGCAGTCACTTTTCTCTTTTGATTGAAATGAAACTTGGGCTGGGAATGGCTGCCCTGCTTTCGTGCAGCCATGATGAAAGAGAGAGATAAAAATATATATCCATTATCAGGAGTTGCGACCGCAGTGCTTTAATGAAGAAAAGGTGATTGTCCAAGAAGAATAATAGCATCCTTATGTATTTATTTTTTTCCTACTAAAATAATCTGGATTTTGATTGTCTAGGAAGGCACAGAGTAGGCAGAATCATAAGTAAAATTGGTTTGTTCTTGGGAACTTGATTAGTGAATCTATAAGCAGTGGGGGAAAAAATAAACAACAATAAAATCTTGCAGTGTTGAGAAGAGGCGCTCCACGTCAGGACACATCATGATGCCTCTATCTCCCTTTTCTTCACATCTCTGATTAGTGGATGCTTTTGAAGCAGAAAGGAGACAGTGCTTGAAAGACACCTCACACATCTGGCCTCTGAGACGTCAAAACATATCACTAAATTGTTGCACCTTCTTTGATCTCCTAAAGTAACTAGGAATAAATCACACATTTAAGGAAACATTGTACCTTATGCCGGCTTTGCTCAAGACAAACACTTATCAGTAAATAGAAACTCACATAAGATGGAGAAAACACTTTTCATGTTCCTGGACGAATGGGGCTTCCCTCTTCTGGATACCTGTATTCATTTCCTGGGGCTGCATTACCAAACTACCATAAACTGGGTAGCTTAAAACAATAAAGAACCATTCTCTAACAGTGTTGGAGACCAGAAGTCCAAAATCTAGGTGACAACAGGGCCCCACTTCCTCTAAACACTCTAGGGTGCAATGCTTCCTATCTCTGCCAGAGTCTGGAGCTTCCAAGAATTGTTTAGCTTTGGGCAACTTCACTCCAGTCTTTGCTTCAGCCTCCCTGTGGGCTTTTCCCTGTGTCTGTGCGCCCTGAATCTCCCTCTGTCTTTCTCTTGTAGGGACACCTGTTATTGGATGTAGGACCCACATTAAATCCAGAATGATCTCATCTCAAGATTCTTAACTTCGTTACATCTGCAAAGACTCTGTTTCCAAATAAGGTCACATTCACAGGTTCCAGGTGGACGTATTTCTTGGGAGCTACTATTTAACCTGCTATACTGCCCAGGTAAAATTGTCAGGTGGCATAAATGGCTTATCGAGGAGGCAGATAAGACATTTAGCAAAGGGGAACTCCCTTGAATTCTCCCCCACATATACAGGTAGGGTGACTCAGATTTGTGAAATCTTCTCAATCCATTTCTAAGAAAGAACGCTGTGGCCCCTGGAACTTGGAAGAAAATCATTCCTCATCATTAGCTAAGCCCTCGGCTCCCACTTGGTCTATTGACTCATTTTATTTCCTCAGCATCTATGATGTGCCAGGCTCTCGCCTGCACACTGGCTTTGCCAGGAGTTGGATGGTGTGTGTTTTAGAGCCATGCATGGCATTCAGCATGGGTCACTTTCTTGACTATAAGCCCTTCTTGGAAGACGTGCTTCTCATAGCCTTCGAGGGGAGAGTGACTCTAAGCAGCAGAAGGCTACCTCCTTGGCCTCAGCTCTTTGGATCAGCAATGGAGATCTGTCCCAGGATCAGACAATCAGATTTTCTCTTCTGGAGACACCAAGACTGAGGCAAGGTGACTTGGAGGATAACTGCCTGTTAAACAGCCTTCTTAGTCCACTGCCTAGAGAAATACTGGGGAGAGAACAAAGTAGCCATTCAAAAGGATGAGGCACTGTGTACATCCAAGAAAGGTCAACTTTTCACTTCATAGGACACTCCGTGGTATTTCTGGTGACTGGCTTCACTGAGATGCCTCTGCAGCCAGTTGAGCTCTGTCTATGGCAGCAGTGAGTGGATAGGAGGCAGACCTCCCCACCCCTATCACAACCTTGATGATGCTGGTTGTTTAGGAAAGGTATGACTAAGGTTCTGTGGGGGAAGGGAAGAGGATGGTTAGCTCTTTCTGTAAGCAAAGGAAGTGTCACCGAATAGGCGAACTCCATTTGAAAAGATTAGTAGGAGTTTTTCTGGTTGCATGTTATTAACCAATGTGTTAATAAGTAATGCTCAGTCCTGGCTGCACTTTAAAGTCACATGGGCAATGCCTGCACCCACTTCAGATCATTTGAATCACAACTTGTAAATTCAGTATGTGTAGTTTTTTAATTCCCCCAGGTGATTCTGATCCACAGAGAAGGCTAGGGACAGCTGACTTAATGAGCTACTTAATAGAGCAGCATCCTTCTAGAGCAGTGTGTCCTCAATTCCCCCTAGACTAGTAGCCACTGTGTTATCACCCTGAAGCCAGCCATTGTGCCATTCACTGTCTTCACCGCCCCAAGTACCCCACCCTGTGTCAAACATGCAGCAGGAGTTAAAGAAATATGTTTAGTTTCTGTGACACACAAAGAGACTCCATAAGGCTGTATCATTTCTGTTTGTTAACAGTTCCATCTTTTTTACTGATGTAATCACCACCTCTTACCAAAAAAAAATCATCCTTCAATTTATGTTTACATTCCTGTTTCTTCTGCCACTGTCCTAGTACAGACCTTTTGCATGACACTTTTCTTATAGGTATCCCTGTATTCAGTAAGTCATATCATCCATCATCAATCATCACACATGCACCCCCCCAAACCCACACCCACAAACATGCATGCACTCCACCATCTATACATACTTGCATGCATACAAACATCAACACATCTATCCATCCATCCATCCACCCACCCACCCACCCACCCACCCACCTATCACATTGTAGGGTGAAGGTTAAGAGTGAATAGTGTGTAGTAAGATTTATAGTTAGAGTTGGAAAACATAAGAGGAGGCTTAAGGTTAGGGTAGGCAGGATAAGGCCAGGTTTAGGCTTATGGCTATGTTGGGAAAGGTTAAGTTTAGGGTTAAAGCTGAGCAATAAAGTAGGTTTAGAGTTAGGGATGTGTAGAGTGAGGGTCCAGGTTTGGGTTTGGATGGGCAGGGGAAGGGCTAGGCTTAGGGGTGAACAAAGTCTTCCGTAAGAGTTGGTGTGTCCACTGACTCATGAATGGTCAGGACAAGTGTGGCCACCTATGAGTGGATTCACAATTACTCCCTGCAGAGGGAGTGGCATACTCAGATGCTTGAGGAGGTGACGGAAAATGATTCAGACTGTAATTTCCCAGAGGACCCTATGTGGGCGAAGTGTGTTAGAAGATGGAGACAGACAGGATGCTGAGGGCCAGGAAGGAAGCCCTTGGAACCTCGATAAAATAGTCAATTGACCCTGGAGATTATGGAGAATGTCGGAGAACTGTAGCAAGAGGTGGCATCAAATACATACCTCGAACCTTGCAGAATTCACTTTCTTCCCATTTTCTGTGAGTTGGTCTTCAGCTGCTCCTGGGTAGGTCTGCCAGCACAATAGAGAATATCAGAAACCACTTTCCCAGGAAATGAAAGACTCTAGAGGAATAAGTGGTCAGTTCAGAGAAGCCCAGCCCACGGCCATCTCTCCTGCTATCCCTCTGGTTTCCCCATCTTTTACCACCACAACTCAGATCGATTTTAGCAAGATTTCCTGCTCAACGATGAATACTTGGCGTGTGTTCTTTTTCTTCACTCAATCTTTTTCTCTTTCCCTTCCTCCTCTCATCTTTCAAAGGGTCATCCAGATATTCTTCCTGGTTGTTGATTAAAGAGGGATACTGAGAAGACCAGGAGTAGGCAGCATGTGCAAAGGCCCAGGGGCAGGAGAGAGGCTGGACCTTTGGGACCTGAAATGAAGCCTCTTCTTCTAGAGAGCTGGTGGCAGATGGAGCAGGAGGACATGAGAAGGGAAACGCCAAGAGAGGTCTGATAGCACATCGGAATTAAAACTCTATTCTGAAGAGGAACAAGATACAGGACAATAAAGTCCTTTAAACTTAGAAGGGAGATATTAAATTTGATCTTTAATCATAGCTATAAAAATTACTGCAGATAAGAATGGTATGTGTGTGTATGTACTCGCATGTATATATGTGAATATAAAAGATAAAAGATGATAGATAGATAGATAGATAGATAGATAGATAGATAAACAGATAGAATCTTGGGGTGGATCATGTCTTTAAAACAAGACAGGAGAACTAGAAATGGAAAAAAGATTGGTATATTTGAATACACAAAAATATAAAGCTTTTATTTGTCAAAAGATGGTCTATGAAAGTTAAAAGACAATAGAATGAAAGAACATATTTGTCACTTATACACACAAATTATTCATATCATTTTTCAAAAGCAATTCAATAGGAAAAGTAGCAAATGCATAGAAAGATGAAATATTACTTCGCACGAGAGAAAAGAAGAACCACTAGTGCTCAGAGAAGTGCAAATCAAAGTGATATGACAGCATGGTGCAACCATGATGTTTATCTTTTAAAAATTGATAATCACCCTAAATTGCGAAGAATGGAGGAGAAACTGTACTTTCACCAACACCTACTCAGACCACGTCAAAAATTAGTAGAATCCTTTTGAGATGCAATTCGGCAGTTAACTTTCAAAATGCTTTAAAAGTGTATTCTGCTCGTCCCCACAATATATATGAACCAGGATGGGTTCATTGCCTCATGACTTCTACTGACAGCAAAATGATCCTGAATGCTCATCAGTAGATGACAGTATCCTAAACCCCAATTCTGCCATAGCCACTGAAAATCAGAGCCACAAAAAGGACATTACGGCAGCTGTGTGAACTGATTTGGAGTCATCTCACTGCCAGGTGAAAAGAGTAAGCCACAGCGATGGATGAAAGCCTGTCCCTGAGAACACACAGGCAAAACATGAGGTGCATATGTATATCCGTCGCTGAAGCCAAGGTGCTCTGGAACCTGGGAGGGGAGCAGGGTGGTTTGAGGGTGCTATATTTACTGAGGCGTGAAGGGTAACTCTTGGCTCTGTATTATCTCCTTTTAGTCATTTTTTTTTCTAGCTGAGCCATCCTGCCACCTTTTGGCAGCTCAGCTACTGCTTAGCTCGGGCTGGGAATCCAACCGGCAACCCTGTTGCTCAGAGCTCAGCTCGCACTCTTGAGCAAGCCCTTAACCAACTGTGCCACTCTGCCGGCCCTCCTCCTTTTAGTCATTTTACAGTGAGGATGTATCTGTTATTTATTCATGCGGTTTGAAAGACAAACAATAACATGGCTTCAGAAACAAGTCATTCTGGCAGCAGCGCCCAAGGTGAATCGGAGGGACAGGAGAGGGAAGGCAGGCAGGCAGCAGGGGCAGGAGACCCCTCCAGGAATCACTCCATGGTCAGGCGTGCGGTGACCAGACAGCGGTAGTGGAGTTTGGAGAACAGAAGCTAAAGCTGGGAGATGCCGAAAGGGCAGAATCCGGGTGACAGAGTTATCAAACAGGGCAAGGCACTCGTCACCAAAGCCACTCAGAGTCCCTACGTGGAAGGGTGCTGCTATGAGCAATGATAAGTAATTGGAAATCCGACTGCATTCTGAGACAACGTGTGCTCGGCGTTATTTTAGGCAGGGGTCACACTTAGGAAATGGAAAGCAAGGGAGGCCGAGGCTGCCGGAGATGTGTGAGCAAGTGGACCCATTTTGTTTGGGTCCTAATGTAGGTGCAAAGCAGTGAGCGTATACTGTCCTGCATCAGAGCCGAAATGCGGGAACCTTGCTTGGCTAGGCGCCTGACCTGTGACTCTGCACCTGTTTGTGCAGCTGCCACAAGACACCAGGGCAAGTCCGGTCGGATTGGCAGTGTTTCCCAAAGCAAAAAGCATTTCGGTGGGATGACACTGCCCTCCCTAACTAAGGAGTCCTTGGCTTTGGCTGGGGATTGATTCCCCTTGTCTCGCTTACCTCATGCAGCTAAAAACCTCTCATTGATTAATAAAATGGGAGGACCGACAAACAGCCAAACATCTGGGGGAAACAACAGTCTAAAAGGAACAGGCTTTGCTCTGGATACTTGAAGGGTTGAAGAGTGGAGTGAACGTCAGTGCTGGGAACACTGGACTTCAGCCTGCTGTGTTCCACGCTGCTCAGGCATTCTTTGGGGGCCTCAGTTTCCCCCCTTTGTAAAATGGGGTCTTTTAGGTTCATTTCAGCTCCCACATTCCAATGTACCATCGACCTCAATCATGTCCTCACCCCACACCCACCCCCTTTTAGCATGCACATATACACCCCTGTCCCCAGAAAGGATAGTCGATTGATGGTAGAAGAAAGGATATTGGAAATTTTTTTAAAAAATGAATTTATGCAAGTGGGGAGGGAATTGCCTCATTAACAGAATAATTGAGCTGTTAGTTCATTTTACTTGTTATCCACAGAAAAGGGCAAAATTCTTCTAAGCAATGACTCCTCTTCTTCCAAATGATTAAAAGAACAACAAAAAGGTTTGTATCTTGGATGTGTCTGGTAATTATATGCCTGACACTATTTTTTTTTCTTTTTAAATATCACATGAGGCAGATGTATTTTTAAAATCCTGGCAATTTACACAACCCTAGGAAATTGTCAGCTCTTCCTATTCAGAAATTGTCTGCACTTCCCCCACCCTGATTAGCAGTCATTCCGCTAATTGATAATTATTACCTTTTTCTTAGTCAAATCTAGTTGTTGGTGTAACAACACTTCCTGCTTTGCTAAGATCAATATGTTTAACGATCACTGTAAATAACGCATAAAATTAATAAAACTCTGCTTGCTCAATAGAATGCAAACCATCTTTTTTCACATCAGCTCCTTAATTTCCAGGCGTTTTATTTATTGATTTTTTTTTTTTTTTTGCCACAGACTGGTAATGATAAGTTGTTCTTAAGTCCAAATAATGAACTCTTCTTGTATAAAGGCCACCAGGACGTTGACTAAAGCTGGTAGCCACAACGGTGCTATCGTCAGGCTGAGAGTCCCACAAGAAGATAAACCTGGTTCCTTCTTCAAGTCAATTGCAATAAATCTTGATTGATTGGTCGAAGAGAATGGTTCTTTGCCCACTTGAACTGGGCTGGACGCAGCCCTGAGTGATCATTCGTGGGTCTGTGCAGTCTCATTTCCTGAAAATTGATGATGTCTTTATGGCAGTAAGGGCAAGGCCAGCAGGCATCTGGGTCCTAGCCCAAAATGACTCCTAATAAAGGAACGCTGGCAAACAGCCCTGGAAGAGCTTCAGAGAAGGTAACGTAACCATCACATTATTCTGGCATGTGTCCCCCATCCCAAATCTACCTCCTCATTCTTAATTAAATCAGAAACACTCGGCTATCTGAAAGACAGAGACTGTGACTTTTTTTATTTAATCTGATCCAGGAATCTGAACATACAGGGGGAGGTTGTACACCGAGACAAATATTTACGGAGCCAGGGCTTCCTTCTAATCTTGCAGCCAGAATAATCCCAGAGGGACACGGCCCACGGCGGCAGGGAAGAGGCCCCAGCCTTTGCATTCTGTCCTTGTTAGAAATGACACCCAGTGGGTGCTGTAGTGGAGAGAGAAGGGGACCTGGGCTTGTAGGACTGTTCGTTCCTAAACTTTGGTACATTAGCCTTGTGACTGAGAAAGACCTTGTTCTTTACGGCCTCAGTTTTCTCATCTGCAAAATGGAAAAGCTCACAAATAAGAAGTCTCTCAGCCTTTTTTAAATTCCACTTTAAGTCAATATCGTTTGACTTATATATCTATATATTTTTTTAAGAATGAAAACAGGGACAGTCAGGAGACTGATTTTGTACACTGCAAGGGAACGTAAGTCCGACAAGAGAACAAGTGCAGACAACATTGGCTCCCATTGGCTTTCTTGTCTATTAAGGAGGAGTGAGAGTGGTGAGAAAAAGGAAAGTCCGTTTTCAGAAAAAGTGGGAACGGGCATGCCAGAGGAGCCTGAAGAGTGGCAGGTTTTCCTTACAGGACAGGAGGACAGAATACATAGCCCTGAAAAGAAATAAAGCCATTTCTACGAGGAGCACGGAGATGAGATAGCATTGGACGTAGGACAGAGGGAGAGCCACTTGGGAAGAAATGCAAAGCATGCTGACAGAGATCAAACTCATACTGGAGCCAAAAAAGGATGGTAGCAGGCAGAGAGGACAGACTCGACCCTGGAAAAGCCAGTCAGTGCTGAGGCACAGGAGTTTCAGATTCTCCCTCTGCCAAACCCCAGAATATAAAGGTAAAGGAAAATGATATGGGAGGTGATAGTCACGAGGTAGAAAGATGACTTATCATCTATGATTTATTCAGTGAATATTTGTGACTCAATCATGATATCACAGAGATGGTTCCAGACCTTAAATACATCAACAAACAACAAAGGTGAAAATCTATAGCTTATAGTCTTATAGCTAACTATAGCTTATAGTTAAAGCTTATAGTCTGAGTGACAGGCCTTACTGAGTGCAAACTTTATCAATTAGATGGTAGTTACTAATCAGAAGTAATCAAAGAACTCCAATATTTTTAGCTACCAAGTTTCTGTTCTTTCTATGAAAGGGTCAGCACCCATCCTGTAAGATAGTTTATGTTCATATATGCACAGGGAGTCCTATGCACAATAAAGCAACTAACCTGCCATAAATGACCCAGATAGGAAAGGGAAGAGGTCAGCTCTGGCTTCTCACACTACAGTCTGTTAATTGTTTATTTGCTGTCTTGTCGTCTGTTGACATTAAGCTCCATGAGGACCCCCACCTTGTCTCAGTAACCACTATGTCACAGATATTTTCCTTGATAAAGTAGGGGGGGCAATAACTAGTTGTGGATTATTAATCAATGATCCTACCACAGAGCTTACAACTGAAGAAGACATCCCCACATTTATAAAAAGATCTGAGAAGAGAGGATAAAGATCAGTCCATGGTTAGGGAAACCCAATCCAAATAAATTTAAGCCCACAGATGTCCTGACGAAATCATCAAAAGGTTAAAAGCAGAGTCAGTATATATCTGGTAAATAAATAGGTTGCCTACAAATAAATAAAAATCATGCTGTCTCAAACATTTGCTCTCCAACCACAAGTACCCACTGAGGGTTATCTGTGGGGCTTTGTGAGGACAATCCTTGTGGCCTAGATGTATGTAATTGGTAAGGTCTTACTCCAAGGCAATAGAGAGGCACCATCATCTACATAAACACTCAAAAAAGGGTGCTACTCACCTACCCTTCTTGGAAAAGAATGATGAAGAGGAACCCAAAATGAACCCCAGGTGAGATACTGAAAAATGGAACCATCATGGATGTTAAAAAATAAGATTAGGATAACATTGTCAGCAGCTTCTGATCACATTCTATTTTAAAGCAGAAATACTAGTGGGTCTTTTCCTACTCAATGTAGACCGCCATGTTAATGATCTACTTGGAGCATATCTTGCCAGTTAGATATTGTTCCCTGAGGGTAAAGTTTGCTCCTCCATCAGGAAATATGCTTCCTGGAGGCCATCTCTCAACCCCTATATTTTTCACCAAGTTTGATGAGCTCTTGACTCAGTCAACGTTTCTGCAGAAACAAATGATCCCAGACCTCACTGGCACACGGTAGCAAAAAGGTTTATCTTTGTTCACCTTGAACTTTACCTGTGAAATGCCGCAGGTTGTCTCAGGCCACTTCGCATGTCTCCTTCGTGCTAAGATTGAGACTAAAGGAGCTGCCCTTATGGGGACATGTTCTCATGGCAGAGAGGAAAGAGCTAGGGAGTTGACAGAAATCCTTAACGGTTCTTACAGCGTCTGACTGGTTGTGGTGTATGTCACATATGCTCATATACCATGGGTAAAAGTGAATTACAAAGCCAAGTTCTGTGTTGATATGTCAGGAACGTGTACAGCTCTTGATGGGAAGGACTGCAAGTCATCTGGCAATGGCCAGCAATGTATGGTTCTCTTATAGGGAAGGGAATAAGTGAGAACAGTGATTCAATTCACCATGCAAATTAAAGAAAAATTTAGTGGTGGGTAGTAGGCCTATATGCTAGGCAAACTATTGAACAATCCAACCTCCTCTCAGAAGCTTTGTAGTCTAACTTCAAACTAATCCTTTTGGGTCGATTTGCTATATCATCAATATACCCTGTTCAATATACTCTGTTTCTCTCTGTTTCACTCCCCAACATCCCCCAACAACAACAACAAAAATTCAAAAGAAAAATAAGTTAGGCCAAGCAAAATAATGGTCACATTTTATTACAAGAATTTGCAGAATAACTTTTTTGCTTCTTTAAATTTTACACTGAATGAGTTGAGTTAATTTGAATAACTAATAAGCTATCTAGTGACAGATATTACTGCTTTCATCAAATCTAATTTATCATCAACCATAAGAAGTATCATTGTTTTATGTACCACTAAGAAAAAAAAGATACCAATTAAACTGTGATATGCCATTAATTATAAGATGCATCCCAATTTCAGGGATGTTAAATGTGAAAAATATGTGTCTTCAGATCAATGAAATATGATATCTATTATTGTATTTTTTCATATCTAATCATGTTTCAAATAAGATCTATGAAACTTCTTGTACTAATCATAACTTAAAATCAGCTTATATATAATATGACATCAACAATGTAAAAATTAAAATATTAGTCAGGATTAAAATACTCTAGAATATTTATAGTGATTTTTATATCTGGATATTCATACTTAAAGAATTTTTGTTTCTTCATTATAATTTTCTGTAGTTTTATATTTTTAATAAGCTAGTATTAACATCATAATTACAAATACTGTATGTATTTTAAATAATTACACACAATCTTGTATATACTATATGATATAGTTTTTAAATAAACTTTAAAAAGTAACAGAAAATACATTAAACATTAGTCGTGTTTATTTCTGATAATGGACTATAGATGCTATTCTATTTTCTTCTTTCCACTTTTTTTTTCTTTTAATTGGGGAATTGGCAGAGGGGAACAGCATTGGGGAATCGGGGAAGGGGAACAGACAAGTTGCTGTCTTTTTGTTCTTCAGTTTAGTTGCGGAGGATGTTGCTTCACTGTAGGTATCCTCATTGCGCTCTTCCCGGATGAGGCAGATCGGTCGCTGGCCTCTGGATGTCGCTCACCGCGGCTATTGGCAGCTCACGCTTGGCTGCCAGCCGCTCACGCTGGCTGCGGGCCACTTACTGTAGCCTATGGCAGCCCACTGCAGCAGGGGCTGCAGCCCACACCATCACCGGGGCTTGCACAGCCCAGCTCCAGGTGGAGCTGTTGTTAGCTGTAGGGGGCAGTGTCACTGGCCCTCATGTGGGATCCGAACCGGGGCCGCTGGCATCCCAAAACCAGCGCTTAACCAATGCGCCACTCGGCCGGCCCTCTTCTTTTCACTTTTAACAAGAAACATTTTATTTTCCAGAAAAGCAGGGTATATCTTCCAATTTGCATACAGCAACTTGCACCCACTAACCGTAAGTCAAAAAGTCAATTAATACTCACCTACCAAAGAACCATTCTCTCCTTTTCTGTTAAGACAATCCCTTATTTATCCTAGGTGGTAAAATGCTGAGCTGGAGATGGTTTCTCCGTGAATCTCCCTTCTCTGAGTTTGGCCATATGAATAAGTGCCTGGGAATGAAATATACATGAAAGTGTTCAATGAAACTTCCTGTAAAACTTCTTAAAAGCAAGATATATCTTTTGTCTTTCCTTCCTCCTTAATGGGATACTGCAATAATGGCTGGAGCTTCAACAGCCATCTTGGGCGTTGGGTTGGCTTGAGAATGGGAGCCAATGCAAAGCAAGCTGGTGCAGAGCGATAGGGTAGGCTGGGTATGATGTTGGAGCTACCAGACTATCCTTGGACTGCTTACTTTTGGACTTCCTATATAAGAAAAAGAAATACATCTGTAACTTACTTAATCCTCTATTATTTAAGTCTCTGTTAGTTATAGCTGGTGGAAATTCCTAACTCATACAAGGATGTAAATGAAGGCACAGCTCAGAAGCCTTCTCGTGCCTTTGAATTCTATGTATGAATCATGAATGTGGACAAGATATGAGACAAAATATATCCCCGGATCATTTGAAATAAACAGCTCTGTGTTGCCAAAGTTTAGCTTCCCCTCAGCCATGTTAACATTCCCATCAGTGTCTAGGACTGGAAGAAATTCTGAGATCTCTGTGCAATCAAATGAACCTAGCTCCATGCATGACAAAATCTCCATGACATAATCTCCATTACAAATGAGTCTTTTTTTTTTTTTTTGTCATTTTCACTATTCCCCACATGGGTCAGGATCCCTGACCTCTTGTTTATTTCTTCCCGTGTTGCCCTTCCCCTGAGCACTTGGCTAATTTTGTGCTCCAGTGACCAAGATGGGCATTTGTCACTTTCTTCAGAAAGGAATGAAAGCAGGTGAATTTGACATTCCCAGCAACACTTAACTGAATCTTGGCTCAAGTGACAACCCACTGAGCACTTTGAGTATATATGCATCTAGGACTGGAATATTTTCCACAAGATTCACATGCTTGTTTCTTTCCATATTTTAATGGCAATAATCTTTGTTTCAGAATCCAGTGAATCAGACCAAAAGAAAAGAAAAAGGAAAATGTCCTGAAAGTCCTTTAAGAAAGTTTCTAAGAAAGAATCCCCATCTGAGAGTTTTGTCTTGTTTACAGACTCCCTGGACAAACTTATGTATAAGTTAAGATAAATAATTCATTTAATCAATACACCCACATGGTGAACTGGCATGGAAAGATTTCTAATACAAATAAACAGATCAACTTATGCTTTTTTTTGTTGTTAAACTGTGTGGAGCAAAATTCTCCAATCTCTCATTCACCTTGTAAACTATGTGGGCTTGTTGACTAATTGAAGTGTATGGCAAATTATCCAGAGATGACTGTGATGGTCCTTGGAAAGCATGGACCTCTGTTGATATTACTCACTGGAATTCATGCCCGGGGCAGCTTCCCATTGTCTTCAGGATGCCAGGTGAAGCCATCAATGGCCAGGTCTGGGATCATCCCCACTTGATCCTTCCCTCTGCTCCGTAAGGTCCATAGCTATGAAACTGATATTAAGCTGTATGTATACCCCATGCCTCAGGCACCATTCTCCTGGAAGACTTTGTATATTTGTATATATTTTCCTTTGCCTGGAATGTCATTCCCAACCCTTCTGTTCACTTAGGGAACTCCTGCCCAGTCTTCAGGGTCCAGTTCCATTACCCCATTTTGTCAAAGGAGGACATGGAGGTCCAGAGAAGTGGAGTTATTTGCCTCAGACTATATAAGTGGTGATCGGGTCAGAACTTGACTGTATGGGTTCAAATTTTGTGTTTGTGTCTGCATATGGGTATAGATAGAGTAGCTTTACTCACCGATTGGCCTCAATATGATTCATTTATGGTATGTGCTTATGTTTAAATTGGGTTTAATTTTACTCTCCAGTTTCTTAAGGTAGAAGCTGAGGTCACCGATTTGAGACCTTTCTTATGTTCAAATACAGGAATTTTTGTGCCATAAATGTCCTTCAAGTACTGCTTTAGCTGCATATCACACATTTTGATATGTTGTATTCTAATTTTCGTTCAGTTCTAATATCTTCTAATTCTTGTTTAGTTTCCTTCTAATTTCTATTTTTCATACCGTATGCTTGGAGGTCATTGAGATTCTGCAATCTAAAGAATTTCAGTTTCCATCATTTTAAAAAAAATTAATTGCTAGTTTTTCAAATATTTTTCTGTTCTCTCCTTCTCTAAGGACTCTTATTACATGCAATTTAGGTCATTTGAAGTTGTCCCACAGGGCACTAATACTCTGTTTTTATTCTTAGTCTGTTTTCTTCCTGTGTTTTATTTTGGATAGTTTCTATGATTATTAAATCTTCAAGTTCACTAACCTTCTCTTCTGCAATGTCCAATCTGCTGTTAATCTCATGCAACCTACTTTTGACACCAAACAGTTTTCATCTCTAGAAGTTTGATGTTGGTCTTTTTGTTTTATACGTCCCATGTGTCAACGCACTTATCCATTTGTCTAGATAGTCAAATATATGAAATGCATGAAAAAGAAGTCATACCAATTGTCTTTATAGCCTGTCTGCTAATTCTATCAGTTATGCATTACTGAGTCAATTTCAACTAATTGATTTTCTCCTCATTATAGTGATTTGTATTTTCCTTCTCCTTTGAATGCCTGGTAATTTTTTATTAGTTTCCAGAGACTATGAATTTTACCTTATTCAGTAGTGAGTATTTTCTCTTCCCTTAAATATTATTAGGTGTTATTCTAGATGTAGTTAAGTCAATTGGATATGTCTGATTCTTTTGGATCTTGCTTTTAATCAAGACCAGAGTAACATAAAGAATAGGTCTGATTTTGCCCTACCGCTAAGGGAAATCACTTGTGATTATCCTGCCTGATGCCCATGACTGGTAAGGTTTTCCACTCTGGCTGGTGGGAACAGGCCCTCTTCTCGGATCTGTGTGAGTTCTAGGGATTCTTTCCGCTGGTCATTTCAGGTGGTTCTTTTCATGTCTTGTGTCGGTTCCTCACATGCCTGTGCTGAACAGGCTCAGTTGAAGAATTGAGAAGAGTCTACAAGAGGTCTCTGAATTCTCTCTCCGTGTGGCTCTCACCTCTTTGATACTCTGCCCTGTGAACTCTATCCACCTTGGCCTCCCTCACCTCAAGGGGACTGCTAAGCTCTGGCCAGCCCCTTCTCCCTTTGCTGTGGCTTGGAAACACTCTATAAACAATGAACTAGGGTAATTTGGGGCTGCTTCCCACTTACTTCTCATCTCTCAGGGGCCCTGTCCTTCATTGCTTCAGTTCCAATACTTAAAAACTGTTGTTTCACATGTTCTATTGCTTTTTTATTTGTTTCATCTGTGATGGCATCTCTGGTCTCTGTTACTTTCTTGGTGATAAGTCACAGTTGGGTTTACTTTTCTATTGTAAAAATGACTTGGGTATTAAGATCTTTAAGAAGAGCCTGGAGAGGTGTTTCATGCTGATAAATAATCTTGATATTCTTGTTAGGTTATGGTCAATTATTTTCTTAGCTTAGAGAGCATGTCTCTTTGAACCAACTCCCCACCTACCTTACTTCATGGTCCAATAGATGAGTTTCACAGTGCAGATCACCTCTTGTGAACTACTGGATCTCAAATTACTAAACTTCCTTACTTCAATATATTTAAATCTTAAAATGACAATACTATTACCTACTTAATTAATGTGCAATTGTTAAAAACATAGCATATAAAAATGTCTTTCTAAAAGGAAATATCTGGAAAACAATTGTCTATTTAAAAGCAATTAAAAATTGTATACTCTAAAATGTCAGGGTCCATCCAGTGTCTCAAGGACAATTATAATTATATGCTTTTATCTATCTATTCGACCATTTTAATTTGCATGAAGGAATGCCTGTGAGTTTTACTTTGCCAAGGGAACTCTAACTTAAACTTTTTCTTTTTATTTATCTAGTAAAAACTATGGCCTAAAATATGCAGAAAGAAAATATTTATTTGAAATTTGGTGTTTTCAACAGTGTGAGCCACACATAAATGAGATTGAAGTTCCTCTTACAGGAAAGAAAAAGTTCTCAGTTAATTACTTCAGCACAGTGAGTGGGCATTTTCATTTGGGAACCTGCTGAGACTTAGTGGAAGACAAGAGGCGGTGGTTCCCATAGCTTCACCTGGGTCCCAAAGGGCCGTGGTCCCATGCCTCAGCCAGAAGACTCCTTGTTATCTATTTCACTGGAGAGAGAGAGAGTTAAATTTGTACCAGGTGCAACGTTCTCATTTTGTCATGTATACTTCGTGTGAAGGAAGCTTCCCGCATGCTGGCATTGATATTTAAGCTTCCAGAGGTTTCTAATGGCTTCCACATGATGAATTTAGTATGTTATTGTTCACCCATATAGTTCATTTTCCTCCATCCTCAATTGTCTGTTCTATAAATGTCTTGCAACAGAAACCAGGGTTATTTCTTCTTAGGTGTGGAATTGTAGGCAAAAGAAGAGGGAGGAGAAATTCAATTTTCTGCCATCTATTTTCTTCAGAATGAAAATAAATTCCTTCTTAAATGCCCACTGTAGTAGGGAAACTTTGTGGTAATTCTTCAACTTACAGTACCCCCTTAACTGCCGTTCTTATCCACAGAGACGGTACCTCAGAATCCATATTTGTAAATGACTCCGGGGGGATTGGGCCATATATGGATAGTTGACATAACTTGGACCAATCAAATTTGGAATTGAGACTCAACAGTTGAATCTCACATGTGATTACTTCCTAACAACAACAACAAGATCCTGAAAAGTTTAGAGCTATGATTTGATATCTTCCCCCAGGTAGATAAGATAAGCAGGAAAGCATGTCTGCAGGTAGAAGAGAGAGAGTTGGATAGAACACAGAGAAGCAGAAATGTGACAGAACAGGGCCATTCCCTAGGCACTGCAGATGCTGTTCCATGCCTTGCCCAAAAACTGGCCATATGCCTACCCTGAGGTTCTGGGGAAGCATGACTGTGTCCTAAAAGCGAATACTCTAATTTTATTTCTGTTTTTGTTGGTTTCTTCTGCTTGCAAACAAAATGCCCCAATAAAGCATATGTGACATACAGTAAAGAAAAGTTGATCTACATGTAAAGAGGGAGGAAGGACAGAACATCCAATGTAGAACAACAACTTTGCTATAAATAGATTAATCTAATCCTACAAGCAACTGGTGGGAGGTAGGTTTAGCAAGTCCATTATACTGAAGAATAAACTGAGGCTCTGCTAATTCAAGCAATTTGGCCAAGACCATGAAGTCAGCAGTAGGTGTTCGAGCCAAAGTGTAATGCCAGGCTAGACTAGAAAGCTGCTAGTATGTGAGGATGCTGCAGTGCTCGTTCAAGGATGATAAAGGTGATATGTGTCTTGTGGCTTCTGACCACAAGTCAGGTTTGGTATATAGACAGATCATAGGAACTTACTCATCAAATTAACCAGGGCCTGAAGTGTCACTCAACAGGAGTCAGATAGGAAGAGGGACCAGCAGGGAAAACCTATTTTCTCCATGCTAAACAAGAAATTAGGTGAGTTTCTTATTAATTCAATCAGAGAAATAGGAATATTGCAATTCTTTGGATTAAAGTTTGAAATCAATTTTTTTTTTTACATGGTTGACCTTTGTCAATTTCATGTAAGAGAAACTGATGATGAACCACTGAACTAGCAAATTAGCTTTGCAGAGCTGTTGACAGGGTCAGTAAGGAATGAAGCCCATTTGAACAAAGATGAGCTGGTTTTGAAGGTATAAGACTCAGTTTTGGATGCTTCAGCCATAGAGATGTTCAGAGGCACTTTAGAAGCAGACTCTAAAAAAAAGGTGCAGATTGTTTTATCTGGAGACATTTAACTCTTTTCTTCTCCTTCTAGAACTAGTTAAAAAAAAGAGCGTGAAATTGGCTTGCCAAACCTTCAGAAAGGCAGAGCTCTTTTTCAACTACTTAAAACCAAACAGAAATGTTGAGCATTGAGTGTGCGACAGGCACTGTCACTGCCATAGAGTATTGACTCTTCACATGAGGAGCAGGACAGTCACTTCCCATTTACAAGGGAAGAAACTAAAGTACAGAAAGGGTTAGTAATTTGTTGTAATCTCTTACCCTCTTACCTAAGTTAAACTTGAAGATCACTGTGGGGGATGGAGAGTACAGAAATAAGGGAAAGACTAACTAGACGATCACCAATTCTGTTCTTTATACTTTCAGAGTACATGCTTCATTATGTTTCCCAGACTCTCTTCAGGTAGTTGTGATCACATGATTGAGCTCTAGCCAATGGGCTGTAAGCAGAAGTGATATGTAGCAGTTCCTTCCTGATGCATAAAATATCCCTACAGGCAACTTTTCATGTCTTCCCTGCTTCCAATGGCTTGGCAAAGACAAGCACAGCAATTTTGGTAGCTCTGTGTTAAAGATGGGGGAGCCACAACATGGTCGGTGCCTGGATCCCTCAATCACTGGTTGGAGGAGAGCCACTCACCAATTGGGAGCATTCATTTTGGATTTCATATGGCAAAAAATAAACTATAACATACCTAAGTCATCTAGACATGTGAGAGTTTATCCCCACAACTAGTGTTAACTAGTATAAAGAGCTATGGTCCATGAGGGTGATGTGAGGTTTTTGTGAAAGAATTCTACATTGAAATGTAGTCCTTAAATATGATGGTTAATTTTATATGTCAAGTTGGCTAGACTATGG